>JAJEJO010001097.1:0-43944 GCA_020662805.1 Glaucomys volans
TTCAGGGCATACATGCTACAAGGCAATAGCATCATAATGGACAAAAGTCATAAGGACTAATCATCTCATAGAGTCTAATCAGATCATAGGGTTTACTCAGTTCATAGAAGCTACTTAGGGCACAGAGACTACATAGGTCATATCGTACAAAAATCATAGAATCCTCTCAGACCACAGAGGCTAGGCAATCTTAGAGGTTATTCTGGTCATATAGGTTATAATGGTCAAATAGGCTACACAGTTCATAGTGTCTATTCAGGTTTTAGAGGTTATAGAGGCAATAGAGGCTACCGAGGACATAGATGCTATGCAGCTCGTACAGGCTGCTAAGGCAATAGAGGCTTCCCAGGCCATTGATTCTACACTGTTTATAGAGGCTACTCAGGCCACAAAGGCTATGCAGACAATCAAGGATGCTCAGTGTATCTGTTTAAACTCTGTGGTATCATAAAGGATACCATAGAGGTTACATCAGTCATAGAGTCTTCAGAGATTTTAGAAGATAATATGTCATAGGAGCTATGAGTATAACTAAGGTCATAGAGGCTATTCAAGTAATTTATTCTACTCAGTTTATAAATGTTACCCAGGTGATAGAGTGCAAGCAGGTATTAGTGGTTACTAAGGCAATAAATAGTCTAGTCAGATCATAATAGTTACATGAGTCATTGAACCTATGAGTACATAGAGCCCACTTAGCCACAGACATGACACAGGTCATGAAGGCTATGCAGGTCATAGTGATTAATCAGTTCTTATTGGCTACTCAGGACATAAAGGATTGGCAGGCAATGGAAGCTATGCAATTAATAGAGACTACTGTTTTTTTTTAAGGAGGATACTCAGGTCATTAAGGCTAGACAGGCCACAGAGGCTATGCTGGCCATAGAGACTACTCAGGTATTAGAGGACACCAAGGCAATAGAGGCAACACAGTCAACAAAGCTACACAGAAGCTATGTAGTAAATAGATAGTACAAAGGTCATAGAGAATAAGTAGGTCATAAACTACCCAAATCTTTATTACTCAGACCATAAAAGTTACATAGAGACTATGCTATTCAATGATGCAACTCAGGTCATAGAGGTTTACACAACTTAAAGGCTGTGCAGGTCATAGAGATTGTACATGTCATGCAGCTGACTCAGGAAATGGAGGCTAAGCAGATGATAGTGCCTACTGAAATCATTTAGGCTAATCATGTCATTTAGGCTACTTGGGCCATAAAGGCTACACAAGGACATAGAAGTTGTGCAGGTTTGGAATGGGTCATTGATGTAACACAGGTCATAAAGCATAACCATGCCATAGAGGCTGCACAAGTCAAATGGCCTACACAGGCCATAAAAGTTGTGTAGGTATACAGGTTATACTTATTATATATATTATGCCAGTCAGTTCATAAAGGCAACTCAGGTTACAGAGTGTATCTAGGCAATAGAGGCTACAGAAATCATATATGCTACTTAATTGATAGAGACTGCTCAGGCCATAAAGGCTAGGCTATTCAGGCCATAGAGACTACACAGGTCATAGAGGATGCACAATTCATAGGGATTTGCAGATGATAGGGGCTACTAAGTTCATTTTGGCCATAAAGGCTATAGAGGCTCTTTGGATCACAGTATCTAAGGATGGCATATAAACTATGCAGGTTATAGATAATGCTAGGTTATAGAGGCTACAGAGCTCATAAGGGCTACTCAGGTCCTATAGGTATGACCTTAGAGGTATGTGTGATAGAGATGTTACTAAGATTATAGAGAATAATCAGCTAATAGAGGCTATGCAGGAAATAGGAGCTACTCACTCTTTAGAGGTTATGGAATTCATAGAGAATACATAGGCCACATAGACTATGTAGGTGATAAAGTTTATGCAGGTCCTAGATGCTACTGGGTCACAAAAGCCACACTACTTATAGAGGTTATATGGAAGATAGAAGTTATCCAGGACATAAGCTTATGCAGATCATACAGGCTATTCAGATCATAGAGGCTCAAGGGGTCATAGAGGCTAGGCACATCATAGAGCCTTGCACATCATAGAGGCTACTGAGGTCATAGATGGTGTGCAAGCTATAAGAGCTACTTAGAAAATAAAGAATAAGCAGGTCTTAGAGGTTGTTATAGTTTAGATGTGAGACGTCCCCTCCTCATGTGTGAGACAACGTAAGAATTTTTAGAGAAGAAATGATTGGGTTATAATAACCTTACTACAATCAGTGAATTAATAGTCCCTTAATGGGATTAGCTGAATGGAACTGAAGGTGGGTAGGGTGTAGCTGTAGAAGGTGGGTCACTGGGGTTGTGCCTTTGAGATATTTATTTTGTATCTGGCGAGGGGGGTCTCTCTGCTTCCTGTTCATCATGTGAGCCACTTCCCTCTGCCACACTGTTCTGCCATGCTGTTCAGCTTCACCTTGAGCTCCAAGGAATAAAGCCAGCTGTCAATGGACTGAGAACTCTGAAACCCTGAGCCCTCAAATAAACTTTTCCTTCTCTAAAATTGTTCTCATTGGGTCTTTATGTCACAGCACTGAAAAATCTGACTAAAACAGAAATTGATACTAGCAATGGGGCCATTGCTATGACTAACCTGCCCATATGCCACAAAAGCATTTGAAGCTTTTTGGAATTGTTTGGAGGAATTTTTAATGTGTAGTGGTGTAAGCTAGTAATGTTAGATCGTTGTAAGTGGAGCTTAATGGCCAATTCTAGTGAGAGTCCAGAAAATCAGAATGCCAATAGACCATGGACAGTGAAGACAGGACTCAAGAAAATTTAGAGAAAAAGGAAGACACTATTAGTAACTGGAGTAGAGATCATTTGTGTTACTGTAAAACCTAGGGAATATTCAAGAAGGTGATACATCCCATAGGACATAGCCAATGAGGTACTGGGTCAGGAACCTCATGCTCTCTAGGGAACCTTGGGCTCTCTGGTCATAACGAATCTGTGTATGCTTGCTTAACAAAATTTGCTTGGTAGCACACCCATCTGCAGAAGTAAATTTTTCCTTGCTAAGTAATATTTCAGCACCTGAAATATTATATTTTGCCTGATTTCTTACAGCACCCCAATATTTCTAACAAGGTCATAAACACCACTCAGGCCATAGAGGGTACTGAAGACATATACTACTAAGACAGATACTACTAAGGTATAAAGTATAGTGCAGTCACAGGAACTAATATGGTCAAAGAAGTTATGTAGGTCATAAAGGCAAAATGGAAAAAAATAGGAAATGCAGGCCATAGAGGCTACTCAGACCATAGAAGGTTCTCAAAAATGTATGCTACTTAATCCATTAAGGCTATACATGAAATACAGCTTAGGCTGGTTTTAGAGATTATGTAGGTCGTATGTAATAATCAGGTCATTTGTACTACTCAGGTTATAGAATATGTTCAGGTCACAAATCTCCAAAGGCCATATGATACACCGATCATAGGGGCTATTAGACCATAGAGGCTACTTGGGTTGAAGAGAATACTCAGGTCAAAAAAGCTAGTCAAGTAAGAAAGATAAAGCAGATCTAGAAGCAAAGCACAACATAGGGTTTACTCAGGTCATTTAAACTCCTTTGGTCAAAAAGGTTTCATAGGCCACAGTGGCTAAGCAAGTCAGAGAACACTCTACCATTGAAGCTACTCAAGCCATAGATTGTTTAAAGGAGAGTGGATAATTAGGTCATGGAGGCTAGGCAGGTCATTGATGGTACATAGAGGATATAGAAGTCATAGGGTCTTTGAAGGTCATTTGTTCTACTCAGGCCATAAAGGATATTCAGGCCTTAGAGACTACACAAGTCATAGATGTTCCTTAAGTCATATAGCTAAGTATAACTTAGAGACTACTCAAACCATTACACATATGTAGGTTTTAGAGGCTACTTATCATTTAGGCCACTTAGGCCATAAAGGTTACAGGGGTTACAGAACCTACATAGGTCATAGATATTACTTGTTTAAAGAGGCTATGTAATCATAGTGACTACTAGGGTCTTAGAGGCAACAGGTTGTTGAGTTTTCTTTGTCCATAAAGACTATGTAGGTCATAGAGGCTATGTGGGTGTTAGAGGATACCCATCATAAGGCTGCAAGGTCTTAGAAGCTACTCTGTTTCCAGTGACTGTATAGGCTGCTCGAACTTAGAGGCTACTAAAGTCATAGAGTCTAAGCAGGTAATATGGGCTAAGAAGTTTACAGAGCCTATTCACATCATATAGGCTATAGACTATACAGGTAATAGAATCCATGAAGGACATAAGAATTACTCAGGACATAGAGGCTATATAAATCATAGTCATTGTAGCATCACAGTGTTTTCTCAAATGATAGTAAGACATGGAGGGTGTGCCTGACATGGAGGCAACCCAGATCATTTACTCTACTCAGACCATAAAGAAGTCTGGTCCTAGGCCCACATGATGAAGATGTGGGCCTACTTTTTCTTCTATTAGGCGCAGGGTCTCTGGCCTAATTCTTAGGTCTTTGATCCATTTTGAGTTGAGTTTTGTGCAGGGTGAGAGATAGGGGTTTAGTTTCATTTTGCTGCATATGGATTTCCAGTTTTCCCAACACCATTTGTTGAACAGGCTATCTTTTCTCCATTGCGTTTTTGGCTCCTTTGTCAAGTATGAGAAAACTGTTTTTATGTGGGTTTGGCTCTGTGTCTTCCATTTTGTACCATTGATCTATGCACCTATTTTGGTGCCAATACCATGCCGTTTTTGTTACTATTGCTCTGTAGTATAGTTGAAGGTCTGGTATTGTGATACCTCCTGCTTCGCTCTTCTTGCTAAGAATTGCTTTAGCAATTCTGGGTCTCTTATTCCTCCAAATGAATTTAATGATTATTTGCTCTACTCCTGAAGCACAAGAAATCAATAATTGGGATAGATTTAAACTGAAAAGCTTTTTCTCAGCAAAGGAAACAGTCATCAGTGTGAAGAGAGAGCCTACAGAGTGGGAGAAAATCTCTGCCACACACACAACAGATAGAGCACTAATTCTAGAATATATAACGAACTCAAAAGACTTTCCCCCAAGAATATGAATAACCCAATAAATAAATAAGCTAAGGAAATGAGCACACACTTCACAGAAGACGATCTACAAGCAATCAACAGATACCTGAAAAAATGTTCAATGTCTCTAGTAATAAGAGAAATGCAAATCAAATCTACCCTAAGATATCATCTCACCCCAATTAGAATGTCTATTATCAAGAACACAAGTAACACTAGGTGTTGGTGAAATGTGGGGATGTGGGGAAAAAGGTACACTCATACATTGCTGGTGGGGTTGCAAATTGGTGCAGCCACTCTGGAAAGCAGTGTGGAGATTCCTTAGAAAACTCAGAATGGAACCACCAATTGACCCAGCTATCCCTCTCCTTGGCCTATACCCAAAAGACTTAAAATCTGATACTACAGTGATGCAGCCACATCAATGTTTATAGCAGCCCAATTCACTCTAGCTAGATTGTGGAACCAACCTAGATGCCCTTCGATAGAGAAATGGATAAAGATACTATGGTATATACACACAATGGAATATTACTCAGCCATAAAGTAGAATAAAATTATGACATTTGCAGGTAAATGGATGGAATTGGATAAGATCATGTTAAGTGAAATAAGCCAATCCCAAAAAACCAAAGGCCAAATGATCTCTCTTATAAGTGGTTGATGACACATAGCGGGGGTGGGGGAAGACACGGGAAGAAGAAGGAATGAATTGTATAGAAGAAAATGAGGGGTGGGGAAGGGCAGGTAAGGAAAGATAATAGAATGATACAAACATCTGTAACCTATGTATATGTATAAGTATGCAAATTGTATGATTTTACTTTGTGTACAACCAGAAAAATGATAGTTGTACTCCATTTGTGTACAATTATCTAAATTTAAAAAAAAATAAATTAAATAAAAAAATAAAATAAAAAATAAAATGATTAAAAAAATTTAAAAAAGACCATAAAGATTCAGAGTGTCATTGAGGCTACACATGTCATATGCAGGTCATAGAGTGTACACAGGATAAATAAACTACCCAGGTCATAGAGTTTATGTTAGTCAGAGAGGCTACTTGGGAGTGTGGATGTCTAGAACCACAGCCAATATTCACAAATGTGATGTTGAAGTTGTGAAACTTCTCTGTGAACACAAAACTGTCTTCTGAGAATATACATTTCTGTTATTTCCAGGAATTTTTCCCTCTCTTTTACTATTAGGAAAGGCATCAGGCTGCCTGCACAGCCTGGTTGTCCACAACTTCCCTGGTGAAACATTTACTTCAACATGCCTTACTCTCCCTGCAGTACTAGAGGGAAGGTAACTTAGTAGGACCCTGGCTCCCTAGCTGTCAATAATTCATGTATTCCTTAGTCTGGCTTTGAAAGGTTACCATCAATGCTCCCCAAGGGTGGGCCAGAAGAGCCTTCAGAAGTGTGGGACTCTGAGACACAAACCTGGGGTAGACAATGTTCTATGCATGCACACTTCAAAACTGGGATTCATCTCGGTTCCAGATAACACTGATCTTCTGAGTAAAGCAGTTCTCTTCTTTCTAGGAAAATTCTCCATTGTGATCCATTCTGGAACTACATAAAACATGCTATGTTTGGCAACTTTAACCTAGTGGTTTCTTACTTCTTCTTCTTTTTTTATTTATTTAATTTTGATTCATTGAATACAAAAGGAGTACAGCTATTGTTTCTCTGGTTGTACACAAAGTAGAGTCACACCATCTGTGCATTCATACATGTACACATGGCAATGATGTCTGTCACACATTCTGTTATTATTCTTGCCCCCCCCACCCAACCCAACCCCTCCCTTCCCTCTATGCTATCTATCCTTCCTCCATTCTTGCCACCCTTCCACCCGACATTGTGCATCATCATTCACTTATCAGAGAGACCATTCGGCCTTTGGATTTTGGGGATTGGCTAATCTCACTTAACATAACAGTCTCCAACATCATCCATTTACCTGCAAATGCCATAATTTTATTCTTCTTTATGGCTGAGTAATATTCCATTGTGTATATATACCACAGTTTCTTTATCCATTCATCTATTGAAGGGCATCTAGGTTCCTTTTTCTCAGCAAAGGAAACAATCAGCAATGTGAAGAGAGAGCCTTCAGAGTGAGAGAAAATCTTTGCCACACACACTTCAGATAGAGCACTAATCTCCAGAATCTACAATGTACTCAAAAATCTTTACACCAAGAACACTAATAACCCAATCAATAAATGGGCCAAGGAAATGAACAGATACTTTACAGAGGAAGATCTACAAGCAATCAACAGATTCATGAAAAAATGTTCAACATCCCTAGTTATAAGAGAAATGCAAATGAAAACTACCTTAAGATTTCATCTTACCCCAATTAGAATGTCTCTTATTAAGAATACAGGCAACAACAGGTGTTGGTGAGGATGTGAGGAAAAGGGTACACTCATACATTGCTGGTGGGGTTGCAGATTGGTGTAGCCACTCTGGAGAGCAGTGTGGAGTTTTCTTAGAAAACTTGGAATGGATCCACCATTTGACCCTGCTTACTTCTTTAGTAATACATTTACCTCCCCTTTTCCCAACATCCCCTAGTGTACTGCAGATCACATGTGATATATTGCTTCCCACCTGTGACCAATAGATCTCCTACAATAGTCCAGAGAAGGATCCTTTGAAAGATACAAGGTGTGACCAGTGGAACCCTAGGGAATGGGGAAACTTGGAAAACCAGTCTAGCTGAAGGACTACAAACCATGCCAAACACCATAGAGAAAGAGGTCTCCTCTTTCTTGGAATATCTTCCTTATTCTTATGCTGGGAACATTGTAGACCACATAAAATTCCCTCACCTGCATCCTGAATGTCTTCTATTTCATTGTAGAAAATTCTCACTCAGTTTTACTTCTGTTCTCTTTGCATTCACAACAGGGCAAGTAACTTAGTATTTTCCTTTCCTATCTAACTGCAGCAAATTCATTCAGCAATTCATCTTGCTCCTCCATCTAGCAAGATGGATATGATTCAATGTCTCTACAGTGGCTACAAATTGCTCCAGAAATATTGGTTTTTGTTCACAAACCCAGGCAGGCATTTATGAATGCACACAAATTCCAACTTGGTACCAGTCACACCAACTCCCTGAAAGAAAAATTCTCCTACTTGCAGTAATTGTTTACTCCCCATTCCTGATTGGAATGGCCTCAGGCTGACCATAAATGTCACCTTTGCTTCTCTGTCCCTTGTTCATGAGCTACACCCTAAACTTCAGATTACTCCATGTCTCCTAGCAATCCTCCCTGGACAAGGAATTTCTTTGGACCCTGCTTCCTCAGGTGTGAAAAACCAATCTCTTTTTAATTATCCTAACTCTGGGGAGTGGAAGTCAATTCAAATGAGTCCAAATGTACTCATAGGATATTGGAAATTTGGGTCCTGAGATAAGGTGTGCTTTTGCCCATGAGCATTGCCCCCATCCTGGGGACCACCCAAGTCCATCTCATTTAAAAAACAGTTCAATATTGGGGAAAATTAATACTCCATCCTCCGGCCCACAATGGCCTCAAGCTGACTCCTGTTGCATGCTTGCATGCCAAAGGTCAAGTGATTCTTTAGAGAAACCTCAGAAATGTGTGGTTCTGGGACAAAATTCCAGGGTTGTAAACATTCTAGACATACATTTTAGATTCACCCTTGGGACTGATCAAGCCCATTCCTTGGGAATAGCAGTTTTTCTCCTTTAGGGATTTTTTTTCCTCCTAGTTTCTGCCTGAAATTTCTTCAGGTAGTCTACATTTGGCTGCTTTAATCTTAGTGGTCCCCTATCATTAGTGAAGACTTTGCCTAGTTTCCTCTAGGGTTACTACAGGTCAAGGCAATTCATGTGTCTCCAGGCTGCCCTGATATAATTAATTCATCTTCTCCTTATTATGTTAAGAATAATTTAAATGTCATAAGGTTGGACCCAATGAGCCTTGATGAATGTGGGACCCAAACCTGTGTGAAGGGCTCTGAGTATATGCAGCTGACATCCAGGTCCCACACTGGGGCCAATATCATAGAGTAAGGTTTTTTCCTTCTTCCTGGAATAGCTTCTTCACTCTCATGCCAAGAATACACTGAGTTAATAAACTCCCACATTTGCATCTTGGGGTTCGTTTAATTCAATGTAGAGACTTAATTAAGCTTTACCCCAGTTCACCTTGCATTCAGTCCAGGGCAAGGCCTCCGCTTCTCTAGTTGTGACAAATCTATCTTCTCCTCAGTCTATCAATAAGGGAATTTTTACAATGCTCCTATAGGGTTATGACAAGATACTCCAGGTGAGGTAGCCTGTTTTCCTATCCATGGGCAGGCATACACATATGTGCAATTCCCTCCCCAGGCCAAACCTGGAGCCGGGCACTCCTATAGCCTGAGAGAAAAATTCTTCTCTTTATAGTGTTGTTTTAATTTCTGTTTCATCCTGAAATTTACTTAGCTTGCTAAAAATGGCATATTTACAACTGGGTCCCTACTCATGCAATAAAACCTAAATTATGGATTATACCACTTCCTCTATGTGTTCCTCTATGGGTTGCAATATGACTAGGTAAAGCACTTGCTTTATCCTCTGGCTCTCCAGGGGTGAAGTGTCCTTCTAATTTTCGTAAATTTGACCATGGGAGGTTAATGGCAATGACCCAAAGTTGGTCCAGAAGTACCTGCAGAAGTGAGGTACATTGGGACCAAGTTTGAATACTGGACTCAGTGAATGTGCAATAAACAGCCTGCCCGGCCAGGGGTCTGGTTATACTCACCTCATCAGCTACTTCTTTCAGGAATTTAATTCTCCTCCTTACTGCCAGGAATGGCCTCAAGGTGACTGCAGCTGCATCTTTACATGCTGAGAATCAACTCATTTTGTGGTCAACCCTTAACTTCCATTTTATCTTGCTTCTTGGGGGTTCCCACAGGGAAAGACCCTTCTTGAGGTTACTGGCTCCCCATATATGACCAATCATACTCTGCCCATATCTGCCCAAGTGAGTCTTATGCTAATGCTGTAAGGTTAGAGTGGAAGAAATCTTTAATTTTGACATTCCATGATCCAACACTGACTGCAGAACTCTATGCATGTACACTTAACATCCTGACTCCAATCTGGGGTCAAGCAACTTGCACCTGATGATAAACACTTATCCTCCTTTTGGTAATTTCCTGCTCCCTCCTTTGGACAAGAATGGCTAAGAATACCTGCCACTGGCACTTTGGTTCTGTAAGTCTCACCTCTTATGTGTTAAAACATTTACTTCAGCCTATCCAATTTATGCTAGCAGTTCCACTGGTCAAGTCTCTTCATTTGGCCACTGCAAGCACAGCTGTGACCAAAATATCTCCTTTTTTGCCTGGTCAGGGAAAGTAAACCCCATACCCTAAATCTGTCCCTAATGAATTAGTAGCCTCTGTGACCTAGCAGACACTGTGACCTGTGCTTCTTCAATAACCAAGAAGCCTCTATAGCCTGTGTAGCCTCTATGGCCCATATTGCCTTAATGACCTCAATAGTCTTAATGACTTGAGTAGGTTCTATGACCTGTGTAGCCTAAATGAACCTACCAGCTTCTATTACCTCTGTAGCCTTTATGAGCATCATAATCTCTATTCTATGAATAGCCTCTATGACATGTGTATTCTCTATTGCCTGTTTAGCATCTATGATGTGTTAAGTCTTTATGATCTGATTAGCCTCTGTGATTTCTGTAACCATTAAGAGATTTAAAGTGTCTATGAACCATATAGCCTCTTTGACCTGTGTAGCTTCAGCTTTCTGAGTGTCCTCTATTACCTCTTTGACCTATAAGACATGCAGAGTCTCAATGAACAGAATAGGTTTTATGTCCTGTCTTATATATATGGCCTGAATAGCCTCTAGTAACCGCATACCTCTAATACCCGAGTAGCCTCTGTGAACTGAACAACATCTGTCACCAGCATTACCTCTCTCATCTGTGTAGCCTATGTGATCTGCATAGCCTTATGATTTTCATAAACTCCATGGTCTGAGTAGCCCCTATGATTTGTATGTCATATATGATTTGCATATTTTCACGACCTGCATTGCCTCTATACCTAATTAACCTCCATGATCTGAGTAGTAGGTATCAGCTGCACAGCCTTCATCAACTGCATACATTTTATGACCTTAGGAGCCTAAATCATCTGAGTAGCTTCAATGGGCAAAGGAGATATTATGTTCCAGGTAATCTTTATAAACTTAGTAGCCTCTACATGTGAAACCACTCTGACCCACATAGCCTTTATGGTTGAAGTACCCTAATTGATCTGAGTCACTTCTTTAGCCTGAATAGCCTAAATAACCTTAGTAGTTCTTATGATTTGTGTGGTCCCCTATGACCTGCAGAACCTCTGTGTTCTCTATTCCTTGTATAACCTCTATGACCTGTGTAGCCTATGTGATCTTGTAACTCCTGAAATGAAGCGCATAGCCCCTATGACCTTTTCAATGTCTATGGTTTAATAGACACTTTTGTCTGTGTACTGACCTGAGTTGCAAATAAAAAATCTT
The DNA here is from genome assembly GCA_020662805.1 of Glaucomys volans. Lineage (NCBI taxonomy): Eukaryota > Metazoa > Chordata > Mammalia > Rodentia > Sciuridae > Glaucomys > Glaucomys volans. The sequence continues at coordinate 11,594 of JAJEJO010001097.1, forward strand.
AGTAGCTTCTATGAAATGAATAGTCTTTATGACCTAAGCAGCCACTTGGTCTAAATAGCCTTTCTGAACAGCAAAACATCTATGAACTGCATCTCTTCAATGACCAGGATAACTATGATGGACAGGGAGGCTCCACAAGTCATAAAAGCAAATAATGTCATAATAATCTCTATTTCCTTACTAGCCTCTATATCCTACATGACCTCCATAGGCTGCATAACCTAAATGACCTACGTAGCATTTAGGACCTTCTAGCCACTATGATCACCAAAGATTCTATGACCAAGTAGCCTCTACTACCTGTGTAGCATATTTGATCTACATAGCCTTTATGGCAGTGAGACCTAAGTAGACCCTATGTGTGCATAGTCTCTATGACCTGGGTATTCTGCATAAAATCCCTAGGTAATTCAGGTAAATTCAGGTAATTCAGGTAAACCAGGTAATTCAGAATTACCTGAGCAGCCCTTATGATTGTTTTATTATGTAATGGCATGGAAAGTCTCTATTGCCTGTGTGCCTTGTATGATCTGCTCTAGCTTTTTGGCCAAAGTAGCCTAAATGACCTTATTTACCTCATGATCCATGCATTATTTTATGTCTTAAGTAAACTCTGTGAGCTGATTGTTCTCTGGACTGAGCAAACTATGGCAGGCATAACCTGTGTCATATGCACAGCTCTATAATGTGCATATCATTTATGAGCTGTGTATCTGCAAAGACTTGCATAGCCTCTATTACCTGGATAGCCTCTGTAGCCTGAGAAGTCTCAATTACTTCTGTAACCTATGAAATGAGTAGTGTAAGTGACCTGAGTAGCCTCTATAACCTAGTAGCCATTGTGTCTTCTGTTGCCTCTATGACTGACTAGCCTCTATGACCTGCATAGATTCTATGACCTGCTCAGCATTAATGGCCTGAGAAGTCTCATTGACCTGAGTAACCTCTATGACCTGCAAAGCCTCTATGACTTGAGTGAATTTTATGGTTCAGGCAGCCTAAATGACATTATTTGCCTTTATGACCTGTGGAGCCTCCATGTCCAGCATAACCTTAAGACCTGCATGTCTCTAAAAGAAGTAGAGTAATCAGATGTTTAGGGTTTATCCCATAGGTAGGGGACACAGTTGCAAAAATGCCAATTGTAGGCATCTTGAGGCAATTCCAAGTAGAAATAGTGAGTATAAAATACTGCCAGGAGGAGAATTTTCTGCCTGAGTGTGTGCATGGCTGAATCCACATTGAGCCTGGCTGAGGAATTGGGCCAGCATGGATGCCTGATCCAGGCTGGGAAGACAGACTGACACATATTCAGCATCTTATTCCCAAACTGGAGACATTGTAGTAATCCATTCTTGTTAGACTAAGTTGATAACTAGAGAGTAAATACATAATGAAATGCCTTGCTTTTGGTCTGAATGCAAGGCAAACCTGACTAGACTAATGATATTAGTAGTTTCTGACTTTCATAGACTTTCATAAGAACATCATAGACTTTATGACGTGAATAGACTCAGTAAATTGTGTTGCCTCTATGACCTGTTTACTTCTTTGGCATGTGTCACCTCTGTGACATACACATATTTTATGGCCTGAGTATCCTAAAAGAACTGCATAGCCTCTATGGTCATAGTAGACTAAATGCTTTAATGTATTCTCTATGATCTGAATAGTCTAAGGGATCACGTAGATTCTATGACCAGTGTAGCCTCTATGATATGTATAATCTTTGTGGTTTGAGTACTTTAAATAATATGTGTGGCCTCTACAATCTTTGTGGACTAAATGACCTTAATAGGCCCTATGACTTGCATAGCATCTATCATTTAATAGATTCTGTGGCATGTATATAGTTTATTCTTATTATTCTCTAAGACCTGTGTAGCTAGTATGACACACAAAGGTTCTATGGCTCCATAAACCCTAACAATGTGTGTTATGTATGTTCTGAGCAGCTTCTTTTGTTTGAATTTCTTCTTTCATCTGAATATCCTCTACGAACTGAGTAGCATCAATGACCTGTGGAGCATCTATTATTTGCTAGCCTTTATGGTCTGATTAAGATAAATTATGGCAATAGCCTGTATCACCCAAGTATCCGCTATCTCCTTTCTGCTCTCTATGGCCTGAATAACCTCTATGGGATGAGTAACCTCTATGGCATACATGGTATATAAGGCCTGAGTATAATGGATGGCCTGCACAGCATCTATGACCTGAACACCCTCTGTGTCCTACCTAGTTCTATGGCTTGAATAGCCTCTGCCCTAAATGCCCTCTATGACCTCAGTAGTTCTTCTATTCTGTGTAGTCTCTATGACTTATAGCCTATAAAGGGAATAAGTATACTTTATGACCTGAGTAGTCTGTGTGTTCTGAATATTATTTTTTGCCAATGTGAACTCTATGAACTTATTTGCCTCTATGACTTACATAGACTTTATTACCTAAACACTTTCTATGACCAGCATAACTCCTTGCTTATTAATTTTGTTATTGGTTCTTCTTATTTATACATGACAGTAGAATTCATTTTCATAAAATTATACTAGCATAGGATGTATCTTGTTCACATTAAGACCCCATTCTTGTGAGTGGGCATGATTTTGGTGTTCACTTAGGTATTTTCATATATGTACATAGGAAAATTATGTAGGATTTATTCTGTTGTCTTTCCTATTCCTATCCCCTACTCCATTCCTTTCATGCCCCTTTGTCTAGTCTACTGAATTTTCCTTCTTACACTTTCCTCCTTTATTATGGTTTAGCTTCCACATACCAGTGAAAACACTCTACCTTTGGTTTTGGGTAATTGGTGTATTTAATTTAATCCATCTATCATTATGCAGCCTTATAACTGCTATAGACTTCATGGCCTGAGTAGCATAAATATTCTTATTAGCTTCTGTAACCAGCTTAGCCTTTATAAGCTGTGTATCCTCTATAAACTTTGTAGCCTTAATGGAGTGAGTGGCTTCTAAAACCTGCACAGGCTTTATAAATTAGAAAGGCCCTATGGCCTCAGTAGTCCCTATAACACATGCAGCATGTATGTCTGGAACAAACTCCATTTCTTGTGCTCCTTCTTTCACTTAATTAGACTGTATGAACTAAATAGCCTCCATGTACTATGTAACTGCTATGACCTATGTATCTTCTATGGCTGGATTAACTTCTATGACCTGATTAGCCTTTATAACCAGCTAAGCCTCTAAGACCTTAGTTGCCACTCTGGTATGGGTAGCCTACATAATCTAAATAGCTTATATTATCAGCATAGTTCTATGACCTGCTGATGATCTATGTCCTAAGTATCTTTAATGGGCTGCATAGCTTCTATGGCAACATCTTCAAAGGCCTGCATGACCTTTAAGGCACTAATCATTTTTTGATCTTCATATCCTTTTTCACCTGTGTAGACTCTATGATCTGTATATCATTTATGACCTACATAACCTCTTTGACTTGTGCAACTACTATGATGTGTCACTTTTATAATATGAGCAGTCTAATTGAATTTGATATCCTCTGTGACCTGTGTAGATTCTATGACTTGCATTGCCTAAATGATCTTAGTAATTCCTATGACTTGTGTGGCCTTTATGTTCTACAAACTTTTCATTACCTACATAACATCTGTAACCTTTGTGCCTGTTTTAGTCAACTTTTTTTGCTGCTGTGCCTAAATGATCTGACCAGCACAATTATAGAGGAGGAAAGGTTTATTTGAGGGCTCACAGTTTCAGAGGTCTTAGTCCATAGAAGCCCAGCTCCATTCCATGTGCTCCAGGTGAAGCAGAACATCATGGCAGAAGAGTGTGGCAGAGGGAAGCAGCTCACATTATCGGAGGTAGAGAGAGAGGGAGAGTCTCCACTCTCCAGATACAAAATATATACCCCAAAGCCACACCCAAATTCCAATCTCCTCCAACCACACAGTACAACTTCAATTATTCCTATCAGGGTTTAATTTAACCTTTGAGGTCCTTAGTGACTCTATTACTTGAACAACTTCTATGTCCTATGTAGCATCTATGATATAAGCAATATCATAGCCTGCTTATTGTCTGTGACCTGAGGAACCTCTACTGTCTGCATATGCTGTAAGAACTGTATAGAGTTTTCATTTGAGTAGCCTAAACGTCCTTGGTAGCCACTGTGATTAGTGTGGCTACTATGGCCTTAGTACCCTAAATGACCTGAGCAGTCTCTATGACCTTGAATCCACTCTGGCCTCCATCTCCTCTTTGATCAAGTAGCATTTATGACCTGTGTAGACCCTGTTGGCCTTTGTAAACTTACAACTTGAGTAGCATGAATGTCCTGAGGATCTTCTATTGTTACAGGAAATATGAAAAATTGTGGCACTGGCAAGAAAATAGTGGCAGTTGGAGATGCAGAAGAGCAATGTTTATTCAGTATAGGTGCAGGGTCAGCAGAGTCTTCTATGAAGGCTAAACCCTGTCCTTTGTATTCAGTATTTTTCATATAGTACAGACTTCTGAGTTTCACAATTTTCTTGAGTAAGTAGCCTTGATTTCTCTCCCTTTCTCCAGGCAGCTCTGGTTTCTGCAATAGTTCCTGAGCAAGCATGATTACAGAAGCAAAAAGTAGAAGGTTGCATCTATTAACAGAGATGAAAAGAAACATCTTAGGAAGGAGTTGCCGCTTCACTATGACCTTCAAAAACTGTGACCTGAGGAATCTTTCTCACTTGAGTAAGCCTAAATGACTTTAGTCAATTCTATGAAGCCTCTATGATCAGGATAGCTTCTGTGGAATGCATTTGCGATGGCTTTTAAGTATATACAATGGCTACATAGACTGTAAGGCCAGAATAGCCTAAATGACAATCACAGCCTCTATAGCATAAAAAGCCTAAATGACCTTATTATCCATATGACCTGGGTAGTTGTTGTGACCTAGTACTTTCTATCTGAGTAGCCTCTATGACTTTTATAAGCTTTATATCTTTTATAGCTTCTATGGACTGCCTCGCCTCTGATATGTATAGCCTCTATAGCTTGATTACCCTCTATGTCCTGCACAACCAATATGACATGCTTAGTTTTTATAGCCAGAGTGTTCTTAAGAACCTGTATGATCTGAGTAGCCACTATGAATTATGTCAACTCTATCACCTAATTACCCTTTGTGACCAGCATAGCCCCTCTGAGCAGTGTAGTCTTTATATACTGAGTAGCCTAAATGATCCTAATATCTTCTCTGGCCTTATTAGCCTAAAGGATATTAGCAACTCCTATTAGTTGCATAGTCTCCATGAACTGCACATACCTATGTCCTGAGTAGTCTCTTGGCTTTTTAAATTCAGTGTCCATAGTATCTTCTGACCTGACTAATCTGTTTATTGCATGGCCTTATGCCCTAAATATCTTTTATGAAATCAGTAGCCACTATGTCTTGATAGCCTTTATTACCTGAACATTGTTACCTAAGTATCCTCCATGATTAACACAACCTCTATGGGGTTTTCAAGATTGTGTAATAGAAGAGGTATTTCCTGGCTCCTCTATAGCATGAAACCAAGAAAGCTGACAGGTAGCTTCACAGCAAGTGAAGTACTAGAAACCTTCAGTAGACACTGTAATCCACAGGATAAAACTTTACTGCTTCAGATCCATACACTTAAATGGCTAGACACACAAACAACATGAAAAAAACAAAGGAACAAATCCCCCTAAACAAACCAAGATACTGCAATAACAGAATCCATTGACACCACAGTGGAAGAAATGCCAGAGAAGGTGTTTAGAATATACGTAGTTAAACTGATCTGCAAAGTAAAGGATGGTCTAAGGAGTGCAATCATAGAAAAAAAACAGGAAGTGAAAGATCATTTCAATAAAGAGACGGAGATTCTGGGAAAAAGCCAAAATCCTTGAAATGAAGGAATCAATAAATCAAATTAAAAATTCAATGGAAACTTCACTAACAGACTAGATCACTTGGAAAACAGAGTTTCAGGCAATGAAAGCAAAATATATAATATTGAAAACAAAGTTGATTGTGGAGAAAAGATGTTAAGAGAACCTGAACAGAGGTTCCAAGAAATATGAATAACCTGAAAAGATCAAATTTAAGATTTATTGGGATAGATGAAAGTTTGGAGATATGAACAAAAGGAATGCACAATCTTTTTAATGAAATAATATTGGAAAATTTTCCAAACCTAAAGAATGAAATGGAAAAACAAATAGAGGAGGCTTACAGGACCCAAAATAACAAAATTATAACAGATCCACACCAACGCACATTATTATGAAAATGCCTACCATATAGTATAAGGATAGAATTTTAAAGACTGCCAGAAAAAAGTGAAAGGTAACATTTAGAGGAAAACAAATCTGGATCTAACTGATCTCTCAACTCAGACCCTCAAAGATAGGAGGTGTTGGAATAATATATTTCAAGTTCTAAAAGAAAGTAGATGTCAGCCAAGAATATTATACCCAGAAAAATTAAGCTTCAGAATTGAAGATGAAATTAAAACCTTCCATGACAAACAAAAGTAAAAAGAATTCACACAACTATAAAACCTGCACACCAAAACACACTCAGTAAGATATTTCATGAAGAAAAAATTTAAAATAAAAGTAAAAACCAGCAAATGGAGGAACTACACTAAAATACCAGTGAATCAATGGAGAAATGAGATCAAAATAAAAACCAGAAATAAATCAAAATAACTGGAAATACAAATAATATTTCCATAATAACATTGAAGGTAGATGACCTACACTCATCATTCAAAAGACATAGACTGAAAGATTGGATTAAAAAACAAGACCCAACAATATGCTGTCTCCAAGAGACTCACCTCATAGGCAGACACCCACAGACTGAAGGTAAAAGGATGGAAAAAAACATATCATTGACATGGATCACATAAACAAACAGGGGTTTCTGTCCTCATATCAGATAAAGTGGACTTCAAGTCAAAGTTAATGAGAAGGGACAAAGAAGGACATTTCATACTGATTAAGGGAATTATACATCAACAAGACATAACAATCACAAATATTTATGCCCCAAACAATGGTTCATCTACATATATCAAACAAATCCTTCTCAATTTAAAGAAGTAAATAAACCACAACACAATAATACTGGATGACTTTAACACCTCTCTCACCACTGGGTGGATCCACAAAACAAAAACTAAATAAAGAAGCTATAGAAATAAAAAATACAATAAATAATTTACACTGAACACACATAGAGAATATTTCATCCATCAAGGACTGAATACACTTTCTTCTCAACAGCACATGAATCCTACTCTAAAACATACTATATTTTGGGCCATGAAGCAACACTTAGGAAACACAAAAAAATAGAGCTAATGTCTTGCATTCCATCAGATAATAATGGAATGAAATTAGAAATCAATGATAAAATAAGAAATAGAAGCTATTCTAATACCTGGAGACTAAATAATATGCTATTAAATAATGAATAAGAAATCAGGGGTGAAATAAAAAAAAACACTTGGAGGTAAATGAGAATAACAATACAACATACCAAAATCTCTGGGACACTATGAAGACAGTGTGAAGAGGAAAGGTCATTCATTCAAACAATAGAAAGCCAACAAATAAACAACCTAACATTACATCTCAAAGCCCCAGAAAAAAATAACAACTCAACATCAAAAGCAGTAGAAGACATGAAATAATTAAAATCAGAGCTGAAATCAATAAAAATGAAACATGAAACAATCCAAAAATGGACAAAGCATTGGTTCTTTGAGGAAAATAAATAAAATCAATAAATCCTTAGCCAAGCTAACAGAGAGAGAGAAAATAACTAAAATTCAAGTTGAAAAAGGTAATATTGAAACAGACACTACTGAAATACAGATGATAATCAAAAGCTACTCTGAAAATCTGTACTCCAATAAAATAGAAAATCTTGAAGACATTGAAAAATTTCTACAGACATATGACCTACCTGAATCGAATCAGGAGAATATAGAAAAGTTAAACACATCCATTTCAAGCAATGAAATTGAAGATGCAATCAAAAGTGTACCAAGAAAGAAAAGCCCAGGATCAGACAGATTCTCAGCTGAGTCTACCAAACATTCAAGAAAGAGCTGACACCTATCATTCTCAGATTATTCCATGAAATAGAAAAAGACGGAAACCTTCCAAACTTACTCTATGAAGTTAGTATCACCCTAATACCCAAATCAGACAGACATAGCAACAAAAGGAAACTTTATACCAATATCCCTGATTAACAAATATTGCCGATGCAAAAATTCTTAAGAAAATGCTGGCAAGTCACATACAAAAAAACATACTAAAAAAGATAATGCACCATGATCAAATGGGGCTTATCCCAGGGATGTAGGGTTGGTTCAACATACAGAAATCAATAAACATAATTCATCATTTCAAGAGAATTAAAGACAAGGAGTCACATAATTATCTCAATAAATACAGAAAAAGCATTTGACAAAAACCAGCATCTATTCATGTGCAAAATACTAGAAAAACTAGGGATAGTAGGACCATACCTCAACATTGTAAAGGTTGTATATGCCAAATCCAAGACCAGCATCATTCTAAATGGAGAAAAATTAAAAACAGTCCCTCTAAAAACTGGAGCAAGACAAGGATATCCTCTTTTACCACTTCAACATTGTCCTGGAAACTCTAACCAGAGCAATTAGACTGACTAAAGAAATTAAAGGGATACAAACAGGAAAAGAAGATCTTAACCCTATTTACTGATGATATGATTCTATATTTAGAAGACCCAAAAGACGCCATCAAAAATCTTCTAGAACTAATAAATGAATTCAGCAAAGTAGCAGGATCTAAAAATAACACCTATAAATCAATTGCATTCCTATACATCAGTAAAGAGTCAACTGAAAGATAAATTAGGAAAACTATCCCACTCACAATACCCTCATAGAAAATAACATATTTGGGAATCAATTTAACAAAAGAGGTGAAAGACCTCTACAATAAAAACTATAGAACACTAAAGGAAGCAATGCAAAAAGACCTTAGAAGATGGAAAGATCTCCCATGATCTCGGATAGGCAGGATTAATACTGTCAAAATGGCCATCGTATCAAGAGCACTATACATATTTAATGTAATTTTTATTAAGGTTCTGATGATGTTCTGCTTCAAAATAGAAAAATCAGTCATGAAATTCATTTGGAAAAATAAGAAGCTCAGAATAACCAAAGAAATCCTCAGCAAGAAAAGTGAAGCAAAAGGCATAACATTACCAGACCTTCAATTATACTACAGAGCTATAGTAACAAAATGGCATGGTATTGGCACCAAAATAGACATGAAGACCAATGGTGCAGAACAGAAGACACAGAGACAAACTCACATACAGTTATTTCATACTAGACAAAGGTACCATAAACATATTGGCATCAACAAATGGTGCTGGGAAAACTGGAAATACATATGCAATAAAATGAAATTAGACCCCTATCTCTCAACCTGTGCAAAATTCAAAGGGGATCAAAGACCTAGGCATTACACCAGAGACCAGGCCCAACTCTCCATTGTGTTGACTTAGGAACTGAATTCCTCAACAAAACTCCTAAAATGCAAGAAGTAAAATCAAGAATCAATAAATGGGATGGTATCAAACTGAAAACTTCTTTGCAGCAAAGGAAACAATCAAGAACCTAAAGAGAGAACTTACAGAATGGGAGAAAATCTTAGCCATCTGCACCTCAGATAGATCATTAGTCTCCAGGATATATAAAGAACTCAAACAACTTAATACCAAAACAAACAAACAAACAAACAAACAAACAAACAAATAACCCAATCAATAAATGGATGAAAGAACTGAGCAGATACTTCACAGAAGAAATATAAATGGTCAACAAACTTATGAAAAAATGCTCAACATTTCTAGCAATTAGAGAAATGCAAATTAAAACTACACTGAGATTTTATCTCACTCCCGTCAGAATGGCAATGATCAAGAATACAAGTAACAATAAATGTTGGTGAGGATGTGGGGGAAAAAGTACACTCATACTTTTCTGGTGGGACTGCAAATTGGTGCAACCACTCTGGAAAGCAGTATGGAGATGTTTCATAAAACTTGATATGGAACCACCACTTGAACCAGTTAACCCACATTGGTATATACCCAATGGACTTAAAATCAGCATACCATACTGATAGGGCCACATCATTGTTCATAGTAGCTCAATTTATAATAACTAAGCTATGGAACCATTCTAGGTGCTCTTCAAAAGATGACTAGATGAAGAAAATGTAGTACATATACACAGTGGAGTATTAGTCATAAAGAAGAATGAAGTATGGTATTTGGATGGCATATGGATGGAACTGGAGGCTATCATGCTAGATGAAATAAGTCAATCCCCAAACACCAAAGGCCAAATGTTCTTTCTCATATGTGAATGCTAAGAGTAGTAGAGCCAGGGGAAGGAGGAGTGGAGGTTCACCAGATTGGACAAGGGGCAATGAGAGAAAGGAATGGGGATGGAATGGGAAAAAGAGTAGAATGAATTAGACATAAATGTCATGTCCAACCACAAGAATGGAAAGTTATACTCCATGTGTGCGTGATATGTCAAAATATTTTACTGCCACGTATAACTAAAAAGAACAAAGTTTTAAAAATAAACAAAACCATATGTCCTAGGAAAGGCCTATGATCCCCATAGCATCTCTGCCATGAAATCTCATGTCACCACATCCTACATAGACTAAATAGCCTTTATGAACTGAGTAGCCTATATGCCTACTGTAGTTTCTATGACCCCTGCAACCTCTATAACCTATATAGATTTTATTGACATCGCAGCCTAGATGAAATTCCACGAAGGAGCAGAACACTCTGGTATGTGCATGAGTTGACCACAGAATGTGAGTTTGATGTCAATTACATTTGATCAGAGCATGTCAGCAGGCTGGGTTTCATTGCTCTATCTTACTCAGGGCTTCTCTGGCATTGAAATTACCCTTCTTTGGACAATATTAGGGGGAGAGAATTTGTCACAGCTGGGTACCCAGAAATCACATAAAGTGACTCCATCTACATTAACATTAGGGGACACTGGGTAAAGCTGAGATAAGATTATCACTAAAATAGCAGGAGACTAGCAGAATTAAAATTGCCAGATGTAGGCTACCTGAAGTAATTCCATGCAGGAACAAGGGGGAACAATTCTAAGTTGAAAGAGAACTGCTTTTCTTAGGGGATTGGCATGATCTTGCCCCAGAGAGAATCTAGGATGCTAAGTGCTCATGTATGTGTCCAAGAATCCACATTTCTGAGAGTCCCTCACTCCCTGAGGTATTAAGAGTAAGCTCCCAAGGGTAGACTAATGGCTAGATGAATTGGTTATAGATGGGACACCAATGGTCATACTAACCTACTATTCTTTCTGGAGCCTCTGGTAATAGAAGGGAAGAAAATGATTTAAAAAGAGTTATGGGATGTCCATAAGGCAAAATGTGAAATACAAGCCACCCAAAACCATTCATGATAGGAACACTGAGAAGGAAATTCCTGGAAATACCAGAATTGCATACTCAAGTTAGTGTGTTTGTCTTGTTCACATGTGTATCTCAGGATTTCAAATGTACATGTGTGGATAAATACATACTAGTTGGTTCCTAGATATGTACATTCTTTAGTGTTCATCAGTTACAACTTTAGGGCATGGGGTTTATTATTCCCTGATCAGGCTGAGGAAGAGATGGCTTGGTTACAGCTGTTATGTCAGGGTCCAAATGAAAAGAGTTGGCTATCAGAAACTATTAGGATGTGAGGACAGGCTAAAGTAAACTTGAAACATGTAATTTGGGATACTAACAACATCAAAGTGCCAGTGATAGGTTTCCTGGGGCCATGCCTGTCCAAACAAGGGAGCATGAATTTACCAGAAGGAGGAGAATGGCTTTGCATTGGGTGCAAGTTGTGGAGGTAAGATGTCAAGAGCACATGCACAGAGTGTTTCACCCAGTATTGGATCATGGAAACCAGGTTTGGAGGTTTCCTCCAGCCCAATACTGCAGTGAGACTCACTTGGACATACATGGGCAGAGAAGGATTGGTCATAACTGGGGAACTGGGAACATCAAGAAGGGTCTTTTCCTGTGGAAACCACCAGGAAGCAAGATAAAAGAGAAGTCAAATTTTGACCGCAAAATGAGTTGATTATTAGCATGAAAAATATGCAGATATTATTAATTTGAGGCTATTTCTGCCAGGAAGAAGGAGAATTAAATTCCTGAAAGAAAAAACTGATTTTCCCAAGAGTTGGGCCTGGCCAGGTTCCTGTGTGGGCAATATATCTAATGCAAATGTGCTGAACCCTGACCCCAAATGCATTCATAGATCACCACATTAATGTGGGTGCTTCTAGGTCAACCTTAGGTCATTTCTATTAATCTCCCCTGGTCAAATTTAGGAATGTTAGAAGGAGAAATGTTCATCTCTGGAGATCCAGGCTGCAAAGCAACTGCTTCACCCAGCTGGAACCCTTAGGCAAAGTCTGGAAATCCATAGTTCAGGGTTTATCCCATAAGGAGGAGATCCAGATGCAAAGGTGCCAGTTGTTGGCCACCTGAATACATTCCAATAAGGATCAGGGAGGAAACAATTACTGCAAGGAGGATATTTTTTTCTCTCAGGGTGTGAGATCTCCTGGAGCAGTTTTGACCAGAGGGGAATTTCACATCTTCAGATGCCTATCCATGACTAGAAACACTCTCTTCTATATGCCGGGAATCTTATTGCCACCCTAGAGACTTTGTAGTAATCCTTTCTTGCTAGACTGAGAATATTTATTTGTCATAGAGAAAGGGTCAGGGACAACATGAATGGACTTGCCCTGGTCTAATTGCAATGAGATTCAGGGTAAGACCAAATAAAATGTTTCTACAAAGAAGTAGAGGACACCCAGGATGCAATTGTGGGAGTTTCATGTGGTCTGAGCATGTTCCTGGCATAATAGTGATGAGGATAATCCAGGAAGCAGTAGAAAATATTCTGTTGGGGGTTGAACATTGCTTGGGCCCAGAATGGGAGGTGCATTTGAATTGTGCATGTTCAGACACCTTCACCCAAATCTGGGTCTCATGTATCCACATGCCTAAGGGTTCCTCATGCCTGACCTTATGGCACTGGAAATATTGCCTGCTCAGAGAGAGGAAGAGAAATTTTTGTTTATTTCTGGATAGCAAATATATAGGCTTTATGACCTCACTAGCCTCTAAGGCCTGTGTTCCCTTTACAACCCTAAGTAGCACCTATGACCTGTGTAGCCTCTATGTATTGTGAAACATCAGTGATTTGAGTAGATTCTATGATATAAGTAGCCTCTGTGTCCTGCATAGCCTTTATGACCAGTGTAGCCTCTGCTACCCTTGGATGCTCTATGTTCTGAGTATTCTCTATCCTCTGTGTAGCCTCTATGACCTGAACAGCCTTTAAGATGTACATTGACTTTATGTCTGCATACCCTGATAACCTGTATCACTGTGTGCATTGTATGTACAGTACATCCTCTGTGATCTTGATAGCGCTCTATGATCTTAGTAGAACTTATGACCTTATTAACCCATGTGACCTGAGTAGTACCTACACATGAATATCGTTTATAACTTATGTACCCTCTAGAACCTGAGGAGTCTCTATTACCTGAGTCACCACTATGGACTGCATAGCCCTATGACTCAAGTAGCCTCTAAGGTCTGCAGAGGATCTATGACCTTTGTAGCATCTATGCCCTAAGTATCCTCGATGAACTATTTAGACTCTGGGACCTGAGTATACTCTACAATCCACCCTACCTCTATGTACTGAGTAGCCTCTGTGGCTTGAATAGCCTATAAGACTTATGTAAACTTTGTGATTTAGTAGACTAAGTGACCCGACTAACCTCAAAACTTCAGTATCAAATATGCCCTGAGTAGCCTCTAAGACCAAATATTTTCTGTGATATGCATAACCTGTATGATTTACATGTGCTTTATGGCCTGAATAGTATAAATGACCTCAGTAGATTCTAAGACCTGTATTATACTATGGTTTGTATATCTTTTATGACCTAAGCAAACTTTATGACCTGCATAGCCTAAATGGCCTAATTAGTCTCTGGGACCTTAGTAGCCCCTTTGACCTTTGTAATTCTACGACCTGCCTAACCTTTATGGCCTGCATATTCAAAATGACTTCAGGACCCTCTCGGATTTCTGTACACCCTATGATTTGAGTATCCTCTCTGGTTTGTTTACCATCAATAACTTGAGTAGCTTCTATATTCTTATATGCAGTTTTTAAAACCTGTGAAGCATAATACCCCTTGAGCTCCTATTCCCTGAATAGCTTCTATCACTCCAAAGTCTATATGTCCTTACTAACCTCTATGACATGTGTAGACTTTAAACCTGTGCAGCCTCTATGACCTGAGTATCCTATATGAACATAGTAGCCTGTATGTCCTGGTTATCCAGTAAGGCCGGAGTGTTCTTCATGATCTGAGTAGCCTAAATGACCCTAGAAACCCCATAACTTATTAAGTCCCTATGGTCTGATAGCCGTGACAGGTGACCTGTATATACCTTATTCCCTGAGTAGAATATATATCTTGAATAAACTATGCTGCCTATATACCCTCTGTGAACTATGTAGCCTCTATCACCAATATAATTCATAGGACCTGGGTTGCCTCTATATCCTGCATCAACTGTATGTTCCATGGAGACTCTGTTACTTATTTAACCTATAATACTTCAATATCTTCTATGACATATGTAACCTCTATGACCTACTTAGCCTTTATGACCTATTTATCCTTATGCTCTGAGTATCCTCCATTGCCTGAATAGCCTATGTATTGCAAATAACCTCTATAACCTGTGCAGTTATAAGGCCCAATTAGCCAAAAAGACCATAGTATTCACTATGACCTCCATATCTTATATAGCATGAGTCACCTGTATCGCCTGAGTTGCCTCTATGGCCCGTATAAATTTTATGACCTGATTAATCTAAATTACCAACATAGTTTCTATGAACTCAGCAGTCACTATGAATTTTGTAGCCACTATGAACTTTTTAGCTTCTATTACCTGTTAAACTTTATAGCCCAAGCAGCCTTAATGAACAATCTAATCACTATGGCATTCATAAACTTATGGCCTGAGTAGCCTTGATGACCTGAGAATACTCTATGATGTGAATAATTTCTAAGACCTGCATAACCTTTATAAACACTGAATAGCATCCATAAACTATGTAGCCTCTACCTGATTAAGCCCTTGCCCTGAAATGCATCTCTGGCCTGAGTAGTCTCACTTACCTGCACATCAATCTTGACCTGAGGAGCCTTTGTCAATTAAGAAACCTTTATGACCTCTTAGCCTTTAAGATGCTCTTAGACTCTTTGGCTTGACTGGCCTCTATGACCTTTGTAGCCTCTATGGTCTCAGTATCCTCTGTAGCTTGCACATCCACAATGACCATTATCATCACTATGGCTTGAGCAAACTAAATGACCAGTGAGCCCTTTATGACCTCATAACCACTACCTCACAACCTAAGTAGCCTCAATGAATAAATATCCTCTGTGATGTGTCCAACCTCTTTGGCCAGCTTAGATTTGATAGCCTGTTTAGAATAAATGACCCCAAGTAGCCCCTATGATCTTTATAACCTCTATGACCTATACAATTCCTTTGTTCTGAGTGGACTCTATGACTTATGTAGCCTGTATGGTCTGAGTAGTGTAAATGACTTAAGTAACCTCTATAACCTGTGTAGCCTCTATAACCTGAGTGGCTTAAATTATGTGAACAACTTCTGTGACACACATAACATGTATGTTCCAAGTAGCCAATATGACCTATTAGCCTTAATGCCTGCATGATCTCTATAAACAAAAACCTGTATGACCTGTGGAGCCTTTAATCCTGAGTATTATAAATGTCCTGAGTAACCCCTATAACTTTCATAGCATCTATAGCCTGATTAACCATCATGACCTTTGTAGTGGCTGTGACCTCAGCTCACCTGACTTCCATGTATGTTCTGAGTAGCCACTATGAACGGAGTAACCACAATTGCCAGTGTAACATTTATTACATACATACCTTATTGTCCTGCAGAGGGACTACAACTGTATCCTCCATGGCCTATCTAGTCACTATGATCTGTGTCACCTTTTGGCCTGAATATCCAAAAAGATATTAGTAGCCTCTATGACCTCAGTACCCACTGCAACCGAGGTATCCTCTATGACAGAGTAGCCGCTAAGACTTGTCTAACTTCTGTGACATATGTAGTCTTTATTATCTGAGTAGGCTAAAAAACCTTAGTAGTTCCAGTGACTTGTATAACTTCTATGATTTGCATAGCACTTATGAACTGGTATCTTCTATGTCTTGTATAATCTCTATCACCTATGAAGACACTATGGCCTGAGCAGCTTAAATAAGGTTATTACTAACCCCTAAAACATTGTATCTGAATAGACCCTATGACCTTCCTAGTGTCTAAGAATGAAAGTGCCACTATCCTCTGTGACCTGTGTTGGCTCTTTAGCCTGAGTAGCCTATAGCACTTTAGCAGCCTCTATAAACCATGTAATACATATGGTCTGAGTAGTTACTATAACCTGCATAACACGTATGGCGTCTTTGAACTGAGTAAACTATATAGCTTGTGTGTTCCCAATTGCCTGCCTAAACTCATTGGTCTTGTTAGGCTAAATGTCTTTGTAGCCCTATGATCTGTTTATCTTCTATTATACCTGTGTAGCCTCTATATGCATGGAGCCTCTATGGTCTGAATAGATCCTATGAACTGAGTAATCTGTATGACCTCTATCATCAATGAACAATGGAGCCTATCTGGCCTGAGTAATCTTTTTGGCTTCACAGTGCATATAACCTGTGTAGTCTTTATGGCCTGAGAAACCTAAATGACCTCAGTAGCCACCACCTTCATAGACTCTATGGACTGAGTCTCCTTGATGAACTCAGTTACCACTGCACAGCTTCTATCACCTGCGTAGATTTGGGTTTTCTGCGTAACCTCTATGACCTGTATATCTTCTATGGGCTAAGTTGACGAAATTAACATGGTAGCATGGAAATTTATGTATCCTCCAAGTCCTGTGCTGCCTCTAACACCTGCAAAGCCTTTATGTCTCGAGAAGTCTCTACATTCTGCTGCATTAGTCAGGGTTCTCTAGAGGAACAGAATGAACAGGAAGTATGATTGTGAAAAAGGAATTCATTAGACACGACCAGAAGCTGGATAGTCCACAATGGCCGTCTGCAGCTGGAGAGCTGGAAGAACCAGCAACTGTGCAGTCTAAGACACAGAATCCCCAGAACAAGAGGGATCAACAGTGCTATCCTAGTCCCAGACCAAGGCTTCTGGAAACTACCTGGAGAATCACTGGCAGAGTCTGCTTTGGAAGAGTGAAGAAGCGAGAGTCAGATATACTCAAACAATCAAAGCAGCAATCAAGAATCCATTCAAGAAGAGTTGAGTTTGCATCTGCATCTGCTTCCTTGTTCTTCCAACTTTTATTCCATCCTCTTGGGTGGTGCTGACCACAGTTAGGGAGGGTCTCTTCTTCAGTTCACTATCCCACATTCCAATCATTCCTAGATAGTCCTCATTAACACACCAGAAGCCTCTTAATCATTGACATCTCTTAATCTAATCAAGTTGAGAATTCAAATTAACCATTACCCCTGCATAGGCTCTTTTACCTGCATTGCCCCTATTACCTGTAAAGTCTGTATAGTCTGAGTGGCCTCTATGTGACCAAAGGAGACTCTCTTGCATGTGGACCTTCTATGTTCTGAGAATCCTCTTGCAACTGAGTAGCCTCTATAGCTAAGTACTCCATGACATGCATTTCCTCTAATGGCATAGCCATCTCTGACCTCTGTATCTTCTAGTGGTAGCATAGGCTGTATGTTCTGCATAGCATCCATGACCTTCATAGCCTATATGATCTATGAGGCCTATGTCCTGAGTAGCCCTGATATAACCTAATGTTATTTCATGCATACCTACTATGTTCTGAGTTGATTGTGTGAACTGAGTAAAGTTGAATGACCAGCACAACCTCTCTGGCCAGAGTAACATCTATTTTGGCATAGCCTCTGTGTTTTGTGTAGCACAAATTACCTGTATCAGTTCTTTGGCCTGGGTAACCTCTTAGGTGTGAGTCAGCAGGTAGGAACTCCATAGCCCCTGTAACCTACAGAGCCTTCGTCAACTGAGTAGCCTCTGTGACCAGCATAAAATCTATGACTTGTGTATCCTCTATGACTTTCTTGCATCTATGACTGTCATAACCTTTTTGATTTGCAAAGATGAAATGTCTGAATATCCCATATGACCTGCATAGTAAGTGTGGCAGTGTACCCTTTATGGTCTCTGTATCTTTCATAATTTGAATAGCTCTATGATCCAAGTAGAATGTGTGACCTGAGTGGCTTCTATGAACATTTGTGGGCACATGCACATTTCCCCTTCAATTCCCATCCTTGAGTCAGACAAGCCCATACTCTGGAAGAGAAATATTCCAACTTGCAGTGATGTTTTACTCCCTGCTCATAGCTAGAATGGCCTCAGGCTGCCTAAACTGGCACCTTTGCACCTGTGTCCCCTACTGCTGGTATAAATCCTAAACTTCAGATTAACTGGCTTTTCCTACTATTACTAGATGACTAAGACTCTTGCTTTAGTCCCTGCATACCTAGGGGTAAATATCCAAACTCTAAAAACACCCTGAATGTGGCCAAGGGAGGTTAATTCCAATGCTCCCAAGTTGACCTGAAGCACCTCCAATAATGTGACTGGGACAACAGACTCGGTATAAGATTTTGGGCATCCACACTGGATATCCATCCCCAAGTATTGGGCCAGGACATGCCAAACTCATTCAAGAATCAGTTCATTCTTTCTGGAATTTAATTCTCCCTCTTCCTACCAGGAATGGCTTCAAGGTGACTGCAGCTGCATCTTTGTATGATGAGTGTCAAACCATTCTGTGGTCAATATTTGACTCTACCTATCCCTCTACTAAGGGAATTTAACATTGCAAGGCCCTTTATGAAAGACTTGCCTCCCCAGATATGAACAATTTTTCTCCATGTATATGTGGCCAAGGAAGGTTTAGTCTAGTTCAGGAATGTTAGACCAGAAGAACCCTGAAAACCTGGTATTCAGCTACCCCACAATTGGTGCAGCACTCCAAGTTTGCCCATGTAACATTATGTCTCCAACCTGTGGCTAAGCAACTTGCATTCTCTGAGAAATAGTTCTAACCCTTCCAGGAATTTTGTGCTCCCTTGTATTTCCTGGAATGGCCTCAGGATTCATGCCATTGACACTTTATTATGTGAATTTTTCCTATTATATCTCCAAACATTTAATTTCACTAACCCTGCTTATTCTGGCAGTTCCCACAGACCAAGACCCTTCATTCACTCCTGCCGGTCCTGCAGTGACCAATCCATGGCCTCATCAAACTGTTCAGGAAGGAGTAATTCCTGTGCCCCAGTCTTTTGCCAATGATTCCTGAAGAATGTGGAGTGTAGAACACAAGCCAGTGTGCAGGTATCCATATATCTGCATTTGAAATCCTGAAACATACCCTTGGACAAGGCAAAGTTCCTCCTTTGATATACAGTTATCCTCTTTCTGAGAATTTTATCCTCTCCTTTTCTATCAGGACTGAGTTGATGCTGTTTGTAATTAGCAACTGTGCATCCTGGCTGGCCAGTATATCTCTGTTGAATCCTTTACTTCAGCTACCCTTGTTCTCCCAGCAGTTTCACATGTTGAAGTCCATTCATGTGATCCCTAGTTCTCCAGCTGTGGACAATCCATCTAGTCATTAGTCTTGCCTTGAGAGGGTACTTTTAATGCCCCAATGATGGACCAGAAGAGCCCTCAGGATTGTGGGACTCTGAGACCCAAGCATGATGAGAGGCCAGTAATATTTATTCCCTTTTCCTGCCTAGAATGGTTGCTGACTACCCACAACTGGCACTTTTCCTGTATGTTCCCTAATATGGGTAAACACTGAACTTCATATGCACCTACTTGTCCTTAGCAGTTTCTCCTGGGCAAGGCTTTTGCTTCAATCCCTGGTTCCGCAGGGTTGAACAAGAATATCTTCTTGTTTCCTAATTCTAGCCAGGGAAGGTTAATTCCAATGAACCAAAGCTGGCACAGAAGTACCTGCAGGAATGCGACTGTTTAGGACTGAGTCTGGATATAGGGTTCTGTGCATGTGCTCTGGATATCATGCCCCAATTTGGAGCAAAGTCACACCCACATCATTGGAGAATTGTTCTTTAGCTAATTTAATTCTCCATTGTCATTCCAGGAATTAGCCACAAGGAGATTCAGCTGAATGTCTAAACGCTGAATGTCAAGTATTTCTGTGGTTAAACCTCCACCTCAGCATATCAGTCTTCTTATGGGTTCTGATATAGCAAGGTCTTTCATGTGGGCTTTGGCTCCTGAGATATGACCAATGCTTCTCTGCCAATGTATGACCAATGAAGACTTGTTCTACTGTTGGAAGGTTGTGAAGAAGAATTCTCCCAGTTTGGACTGCAGGTCTCTAGACTATGTGCAGCACCCTGCATATGAATAATTGACCTCCTCCTGCCTCCAACCTGGGGTCTAGCATTATATGCAATGAGAAACAGCTCTTCTTTTGAGAATTTCCTACTCCTACATTTTGAGATGAATTGCAATAAGATAACTGCCAAGGGCCTTTTGGTTGTGAGTCCCCCCTCTTATGAATTTAAATGTTTCCTTCAGTTTAACACACTAGGCCAGATACTCCATAGACCAAAGTGCTTCATTACACCCATGCAAGTTCAGCTGAAGCCAACTCAGTTCCTCAGCCTGGTCAGGGAACAGTATTTCCCATGCTCCAATGTTGCAAGAGAATACTAAGGAATGTAGAGCTCTAGAAACCCATTCCATGTTCTGTAATCTACACTTGAAATTCTGAATTCCTACCTGTGGACAAGGCAAACCCCTGCATGAACCATATATTTCAGGAATTTCTTCCTCTCTATTCTTATCATTGATGGCCTGAGCTTGTATACAGTTGGGAAATTTGCATACTGATTGTCTCTCACTTCTCTGGTGAAACCTTTCCTTCTGTACCCATTTTTCTCCCAAAGGTTCCAGAAGCATATTTATTGTAGTGCAGCCACTGTCTCCCAGGCTGTAACCAATCCATCTAGTCTTTGATCTGACTTTGGGTGGGATCTTCCAATGTCCCAAGGGTAGGCCAGAAAAGTCCTCAGAAATGTGGAGCTCAGGGACATAAGTCTCTGGGGCTATGCTCTAGACATATGTCCTTTGCTTCCTAGATACACAATAGACCAGACCACTCCAAAAAGGGCCCAAGCAAGGACCATTGTCACTAGGTACACCTGTTAATGGACCAAGGTCAAAAAATCTATTCTCAAACTCAAGAAGTACTTCTTTGGTGGTCGGGACATACCAGAAGTTATGTGTGCCTGAGACAGCTGAGAAACACAAGAACATGCCCAAGAATGCAGCAAGCAGGGGTGGGGAGTACAAGGGATGTAAAATGAGGGGGAGAGGTGAATATACAGGGGTAAAGCAATTACAGAAACTTGCAGAAAATGGGGGAAAATTCTAGGCATAGGTAAAGGGAAGAACAATGGAGAGATCCCACATGTACAAATCTTCTCCTTTAAGGAGTGTTAAACAGGGAAAATAAATGCTGGTGATGGTGGGAATAAATCTGGCCCTATGAATATTCAGTTGCCACCTGAACCTTTGATTTCAGCATCCACCATGGCTGACAGACTACTTTTCATGTTCTCAATTGCACAGGACCTTTCCATGGCAGTGTCACATTGAAAAAACTGTAACAGGAACTATTTTACTTTCTAAATGATTAAATCTGTAGTTCTTGTAGGGATTTAATGCCTGGTATAAAACTGCAACATCATTTTTACTGTCTGCTATTTTTTGTATATGTGTGCACACCTGTGTATTGTATTGTTGTGTCTATTTATGTACAGGGTATCAAAATTTGCTTATTAATTCATTTAATGAATGGATCCAAATGATTCTTATTTCATGTGACTTAAATACAACTTTAACAAAAATGGTCAATCTAAATTGGTAAGAATAAGGATGACTTTGAAACTATTAATGAACATGTTTTCCCACATGGCCAGCCAAACAGAGTGTTGGCTTCTATAAAATGTCTAAAGTGTACTGTTAATTGTTTCTAATGATATTTTTTTTTTTGGCAGGAATAGCTGACTTAAAGTTTTATCTAGACTTATTTGGTAACTCATTTATTAGGGTAACCTAATAGAAATGGTTAAATTACTTTTAACCTAAATGGGATTAATCCTTATAACTGTTTTTAAGAAGAGTCATCTACTTAATTTGCAAAATCTACTTAGAAGACAATAGCTAAGTATAAATTCAAGTACTCTTGGCTTCTTGAATTCCATAAGGTTATATTTGGGTCTATTAAATATATCTTTATAAATTTGTAATCGAACAAGTCTTACGATTACTCATTTCTGGGTCTGAAACTATAAGGAAGATTACTAAGAGTTCAAGTTCTAGTAGATGTAATTCTATATGCTTACAAATAGTTCCAGCTGCATTTCGATTAAATTACTGTAAAATGAGTATTTCTTCTTATTAAAAAGGACTAAGATTCGTGTGAACGAGAGGAGATGGAGCTCCCGTGATGTGAAGGGAAGCCTAAAAGATATTTTATGGCTTCTGGATAAAGGCATTGATCAGAGTGCAGCTTGAAACAAAATAAAAAAAAAAAAAACATGTTTGAGCTCATGATCAGAATCTATGTTACACAATCAGTGGGAGTGTACCAACCTGTTGGCTTGACCCATGACTTTCAAATGTAGTATGCCCTTTTAGATCTTGAGTCTGAATTTTCTGTAACTTCCACCTGGGTCCATCTCCACTTCCATTTTCCCACTGTTCTAAGACAAAGGATTTGACTGAAATGTTTAACATTGAGGAGTGGCCTTTATATTTGAAAAAACCTTGATTGGTTCCCATTACCCTGAGTACCTGATGGTTTATTATCCTATATTATTTAGAAAGTGAAAGAAGTCAGTCATAAAGGACATAGCAATAGGTTCCAGCACTATTAGATTATAAACAAAGGACAAATATTGTCTCCCCTTTTAATATCTGAAAGAGTGTACCATTTGGCCAGGGGACACTTCTGAGTGACGTCCTGCCTGTTACCTAAAGCACTAAAATACAATGGCCTCCTAGAGTCCCCTTGTATACATGAGGGACATGGAGATTTTGGGTCGGGTTAGTGTTAAGGTTACTGGATGAATATGTATATTGGGAAATACAAATATTCATAAGAATGTCCATGTGAAAATATGTATGAAAACCTATATAGAAATATATATTTTGAAATAAAAAGGGTTTAATGTGAATTTTATGAATACTCTTTTTAAAATATGGGGATACATGCCCAAATCATATACATAAATATATAATCAACAATATGCACATATAACATTCATAATTAAATACATGTCATAATACACAGAAATATTCATATTGCTACATATGATTTTATGTTAAATTCCGTTTATGTATAGGGATGATTTTAGGGTTAGTATTAAATTTGGGATTGTGTTAGGGTTAGGTTTATGGAATGATTATGAGTTTTTGGAGTATAAGAACATACTTGTGAAAATATGTATAAAAGCATATGGAAATATGTATGTTTGGAGCTAAAGAAGTGTTTAATGTAAGTCATATGAATACACATTTTTTTGAACTGGGTATGCATGACAAAATTGTATACATGAATGTATAATAAACAATATTCAAATATAACATTGATAATTAAATATGTATGTCAAAATACACTTAAATATTCATATTAATAAGTGTGCTTTTATTTCAAATTAGGTTTAGGTATAACGGCAGTTAAGGTTAGTATTAAATTTTGGATAGGGTTAAGATTAGGGTTAATGGATAAAAATGTATATTGGCAAATATGAATATTCATAAGAAAATATGTGAGAAAATATGTATGAAAACCTATAGAAATAAATGTTTTGAAATAAAAATGTTTAATGTGAGTCATATGAATACAGTTTTATTAATCTGGGAATGCATTCCAAAATCATATATATGAACACATAATGAATAATATGAAAAATAACTTTGATAATTAAATATATAATTCAAAATACACATAAATATTCATATTAATAAGTATGCTTTTATGTTAAATTATCTTTAGGTAAAGGGATAAGTTTAGGGTTAGTGTTATGGTTTGGATGTGAGGTGTCCCCCAAAAACTCACATGTGAGACAAGGCAGGGAGGTTCAGAGGAGAAATGATTAGATTGTAAGAGTCTTAACCTAATCAGTTAACCTAATCTTTACCTAATCATCCACCCATGAGGGATTAATTCACTAATTAATCCCATGAGGGATTAATTGAAGTGGCAGGGTGTGTCTGGAGGATGTGGGAATTGGGTGTGACTTTCGGTACATATTTGTATCTGGTGAGTGAGTCTCTTTCTGCTTCCTGATGATGTGAGCTGCTTCCCTCTGCCACACTCTTCTGCCATAATGTTCAGCCTCACCTTGAGTCCTGAGGAATAGAGCTGGCCTTCTGTGGACTTGGACCTCTGAAATTGTGAGCCTGCAAATAAACTCTTCCTCCTCTATAGTTGTTCTGGTAGTGTCATTTAGTCACAGCAGCAAAAAACTTGACTTTTTAAAAGAGTTAGTATTACATTTGGGGTTGGATTAGGATTAAGGTTAGAGAATGAATATGTATGTCAGGAAATATGAATATTCATAAGAATTTGTGTGTGAAAATATGAATGAAAACCTATATAAAATGTTTTGAAATAAAAATCATTTAATGTGAGTTTTTTGAATACAGTATTTTTCATTGGGGGATGTACACCAACATAATATCTGTGTATATATAATAAACAATATGCAAATATAACATTGATAATTAAATATAGGTCATAATACACATAAATACTCCTATTACTATCTATGATTTTATGACAAATTAGGTTTGTTTATAGGGAAAAGTTTAAGGTTAGTACTAAATTTTCAATTGGATTAGATATAGGGTTATGTAATTAATATATATATAGGAAATAGGAATATTCATAAGAATGCACAAATGAAAACATGTATGAAAACATATCTATACATATTTTGAGATAAGGATGTGTATAATGTGACTCATGAATATACATTTTTGTGATCTGGGGATGCATGACAATATCATATTTATGAATATATAATAAACAATATGTAAATATAATAATGATAATGAAATGCATAAGTCAAAACACACAAATATTCATATAAATATGAATGATTTTATCTTAAATTAGGTTAAGTAATAGCAGTAGGGTAGGGTTAGCATTCAATTTTGGGTTGTGTTAGGGTTAGGGTTACAGTTTCAGAATCAATAGGTATATGGGGAAATATGAATATTCACAAGAATATACATGTGAAAATGTGTATGAAAATGTATGGAAATATATGTTTAGAGATGAAGACATGTTTAATAAGAGTGATATTAATAAACTTTTTAATCAAGTTGAATGACAAAATCATGTATATGAATAAATAATAAATAATGTGCAAATATATTTAATAATTAAATATATAAGTAAAAATGCATTTAAATATTCATATTAATATGTATGTTTTATATTAAATTATCTTAGGGTACAGCAATAAAGTTAGGGTTAGCATTATATTTTGGATTGGGTTAGGGTTGTTGAAAGGATATGTTTGTTCAGAAATATGAATATTCATAAGCATGTACATGAAAATCTATAGAAATATGCATATGTTTTGAAGTAAAAAACCTTTAATGTGAGTTTTCTGCATACAGTGCTTTTTGTTCTGGGGATGTATGTCTTAATCATATATATGACTATATAATAAACAATATGTAAATATAACATCAATATTACATATATAAGTCAAAATACACGTAATTATTCATATTAATATCTAAGCTTTTATATTAAATTATGTTTAGGTATGTGGTAACAATAGGAATCGAATTAAATTTTTGATTGTGTTAGGTTTAGCTTAATAGAATTAATATGTATATCAGGAAATATGAATATTTTTATGAATGCACATGTGAAAATATGTATGAAAACAGAAATATATATGTTTACAGTAAAGATGTGTTTCATTTGAATCATATGAAAAAGCATTTTTGATCAGGGCATACAGTACAAATTACATGTATGAATATATAATAAACATTATGCAAATATAATATTGATAATTAAATATGTAGTCAAAATACACTTAAATGTTCATATTAATATGTAGGCTCCTTTGTTAAATTAGGTTTATGTGTAGTGGTAATGTTAGTGTTAGTATTGAAATTTGGGGTGGTTTAGGTTTAGGGTTATGCAATGAGTATGAATATTGGGAAATATGAATATCATAGGATGTACATGTGAAAAGAAGCATTAAAACCTATAGAAATATATGTTTTGAAATGAAAAGTGCTTAATATGAGCTTTATGAATACAAATTTTTGAGGTGGGAATGCATGCATTAATCATATATTTGAATATACCAAACAATATGCAAATTTTTAACAATTACAATGCAAATTGTTTAACATTGACAATCAAATATAAAAATCAAAATACACATAAATATTCATATATGTATGTTTTTATGTTGTTAGGTTTAGGTATGAGGTACGTTTAGAGTTAGTGTTATCCTAACACATTCCAAAAGGTAACTCTGGAATTTGTTAGGATTAGGGTAATGGAATGAACATGTATATTGGGGAAATATGAATATTCATAAGAATGTATTGTGAGAATTTGTATGAAACCCATAGATATATGTTTTGTGACAGGGAAGTCTTAGGTGAGTCACATAAATACACATTTTTTGATCTGGGGTGAATGACAAAACCATACACATATGAATGTATAATTAAAAATATGCAAATAAAACATTGCTAATCAAATATATAAGTCAAAATCCACATAAATATTTATATTAATATGTATACTTTATATTAATTTATATTAATATTTATATAAAATTATCTTAGGTATAGGGTATTAAATTATTCATTGGTTTAGGGTTTGGGTTAGGAAATGAATATGTATATCAAAAATATGAATAATATAAGAATGTATGGTTGAAGGTCTGGTATTGTGAAACCCCCTGCTTCGCTCTTCTTGCTAAGGATTGCTTTAGCAATTCTGGGTCTCTTATTCCTCCAAATGAATTTCATGATTGCTTGCTCTATTTCTATGAGGTCCATCATTGGGATTTAAATTGGAATTGCATTGAATTTGTATAGCATTTTTGGAAGTATGGCCATTTTGACAATATTAATTCTGCCTATCCAAGAACATGGGAGATTTTTCCATCTTCTCAGTTGCTCTTTAACTTCTTTCTTTAGTGTTCTGTAGTTCTCATTGTAGAGGTCTTTCACTTTTTTTGTTAGATTGATTCCCAAGTATTTCATATTTTTTGAGGTTAATATGAATGGGGTAGTTTTCCTAATTTCTCTCTCAGAGGATGCATCACTTACGAATAAAAATGCATTAGATTTATTAGCATTAATTTTATATCCTGCTACTTTACTGAATTCATTTATGAGTTCCAGAAGTTTTCTGGTGGAATTCTTAGGGTCTTCTAAATAGAGAATCATGTTATCAGCAAATAGGGATAGTTTGATCTCTTCTTTTCCTATTCGTATTCCTTTTAATTTCTTTGGTCTGTCTAAGTGAGATCAGCCAATCCCAAAAATCCAAAGGCCAAATGGTCTCACTGATAAATGAATGATGATGCATAATGCGGGGGGGGAAGGGTGGCAAGAAGGGAGGAAGGATAGATAGCATGGAGCGAAGGGAGGGGTGGGGTCGGGGTGGGGGGGGTAAAAATAATAACAGAAATTGTGACAGATACCTTTGCCCTGTGTACATGCATGAACACACAGATGGTGTGACTCTACTTTGTGTACAACCAGTGAAACAAAAGCTGTACTCCATTTGTGTTCAATGAATCAATAAGTAAATAAAAAAAAAAAGAATGTATATGTGAAAATGTCTGAAAATCTATAGAAATATATATGTTTTCAAGTAAGGTAGGGTTTCTGTAAGTCATATGAAAATAGATTTTGATCTGGGAATTCATGACAAATTAGATGTATGAATATATAATAAACAATATGCTAATATAACATTCATAATAAGGTATGTAAGTCAAAATACACATAAACATTATTAACATATATGCTACTATGCTAAATTAGGTTTAGAATAATGGGTAAAGGTAGGGTTAGTATTAAATTTGGGTTGGGATAGAGATAGGGTTACTGAATAAATAGGTTTATTGGGATATATGAATATTCATGAGTACATATTTGTGAAAATGTGTATGGAAACCTATACAAATACGGATATTTCAAAATAAGGAAGCATTTAACGTGAGTCATATGTATAAATATTTTTTGATCAGGGATCCATTCCAAAATCATATATATGAATATATAATAAAGACATGAAAATATAAAAATGATAATTGAATACATAAGTCGAAATACATGTAAATATTCACATTAATATATATTCTTTTATGTTAAGTTAGGGTTATGTATGGGGTAAATTTAGGGTTAGTATTAAATTTTAGGTTTGGCTATGGGTTAGGGTTATGAAGTGAATATGTATGTTGGAAACTGATGATCATAAAAATGTACACTTGAAAATATTTAGGAAAACCTATAAAAATATATGTTTTGAAATAGTGAAGTGTTTACCATGAGTCATATGAAAAAATATATTTTGATAAGGGTATACATGCCAAAATCATATGTATGAATAGATAATAAAAATATGCAGATATAACACTGATAATTAAATGCAGAAATCAAAATACTCACAAATATTCATACTAATATGTATCTTTTTATGTTAAATTAGGTTTACTTATGGGGTAATGTTTAGTGTTAATATTAAATTGAGGGTTGAGTTAGGGAATGAATATGTATATCGGGAAAAATGAATATTCATAAGAGTGTGAAAGTGAAAATAAATTTGAAAACCTATAGAAATATATAAGTTTTGAGATAAGGAAATGTTTGTTGTGAGTCATATGAATACACAATTTATTGATCTTTGGTACATACTGCAACCATATACATGAATATATAATAAACTATGAAAATATAACATTATAATTAAATACATGTCAAAATTCACATAAATATTCATTTAATATGTATGTATTTTGTTAAACTAGGTTTAGGCATAAAGGTAAGGTGAGGGTTAGTACTAAATTTTGGGTTGAGTTAGGGTTAGGGCCATGAAATTATATTTATATTGGGAAATATGAATATTCATAAGAATGTACATGTGAAACTATGTATACAAAGCTACAGAAATATATATATTAAAATAAGGAAGGTTTTAATGTGAGTGTTATGAATAAATTTTCTTTCTTCAGAGGATGCATGCCAAAATCACATATATGTTAATATATCATAAAAATATGCAAATATGCTATTCATAATTAAAGTCAAAATACATATAAATATTCTTTAATATGCATAATTTAATGTTAAATTAGGTTTAGGTATAGGGATAAAGTTAGAGTTATTATTAAATTTTGGATTTGGATAGGATTAAGGTAACTGAATATTGAGAAATATGAATATTCATAAGAATCTATGTGTGAAAATATGTATGAAAACCTATAAAAATATAAGTTTTGTAAAAAAGAATGAGCTTAATGTGAATAATCTAAACAAATGTTTTTGATTAGGGGATATATTCCAAAATCATATATATGAATATGCAATAAAATATGCATATATAACATTGGTAATTAAATATATAAATCAAAATACAGAAATATTCATTGACTACTTAACTTTTATGTTAATTTAGGTTTAGTTACAGGAGTAATGTTAGGGAGTGTATTAAATTTGGGGTTGGGTTTGGGTTAGTGTTAGGGAATGAATAAGTGTATCATGAAATGTGAATATTCATAAGAATGACCAAGTGAAAGTAAATATGAAAACATAGAAATATATATGTTTTGAGATAAGGAAATATTTAATATAAGTCTTATGTAATATGTTTTTGATATGGGGATGCCGGTCTAAATTATATGTATGAATATGTAATAAAAATATGAGAATACAATATTAATAATTGATTATAAATAAAAATACAAGCAAATATTCGTTGTTCATTCTATCTATCTATCTATCTGACTGTCTATCTATCTCTCTATCTATTTAGTGGTGCTGGGGATTGAACCCAGGGCCTTGTGCTTGCTAGGCAAGCACTCTACCAAGTGAGCTATATCCTCAGCCCTTTATTTTTGTTTTCATGTTAATTTAAGTTTAGGTATAGGGGCAAGGTTAGAGTTAGTATTAAATTTTAGTTTGGATTAGGGTTAGAGTTATGGAATTAATATGTATATAAGGAAATACAAATATTCACAAGAATGTACCCATGGAAACATGTATGAAAACCTGTAAAAATATATGTTTTGAGATAAGAAACATTTTAATGTGAGTTGTAGGAATAAAGATTTTTTTTGGACTGGGAATGCAGGATAAAATCATATATCTGAATATGTAATAAACAATATGCAAATAACATTGATAATAAAATTCATAAATCATAATATACAGAAATACTTCTATTAATATGTATATTCTTATGTTAAATTAGCTTTAGTTACAGGGGTAATGGTAGGGTTAGTATTAAATTTTTGGTAGGGTTAGGATTAGGGTTACAGAATTAATATGTATATAGGGAAATACAAATATCCATAAGAAAGTACACAATGTATGTTTTGAAATAAGGAAGAGTTTAATAGGAATCATAAGAATACAGATTTTTTGATCTGGGAAAGCATGCTTAAATCATATATATGAATATATAATAAGTATATGCATATATATAACATTGATAATTACATATATAAGTCAAACTACACAAATATTCATATGAATGTACATACTTTTAGGTTATATTAGGGTTAGTTATAGGGGTAATATTATTAAATTTTGGGTTCATTTAAGGTTAGGGTTAGGGATTGGGAAATACGAATATTCATAAGAATATATGTGAAATAATATAGATGAGAACATATAGAAATATGTTTTGAAATATGGAAGAGTTTAAAGTGAGTCATAGGAATATATGTTTTTTGGTTTGGGGTTACATGCCTAAATCATATATATAAATAAATAATCAAGTATATGAAAATATAGTGCACTAATTTAAAATAAATGCATATATACATGAATATTTTCATGAATTTTGACTTATATATTCAATTATCAATGGTATATTTGCATATATATCTATACATAAATAATCAGATTTAGGCATGTATCCCCAGATTTTAAAAAATGTATTTATACAACTTAGTTTAAACTCTTTCCTATTTAAAAATATATGTATTTCTATAGGTTTTCACACATATTTTCATGTGTAAATTTTTATAAATATTCATATTTCCTGATATATATATTCATTCTCTAACCCTAACTGAATTCAAAATTTCATACCAACTTTATCCCATACCTATCTTAATTTACCAAAACCAATTATTTATAATAATATGAATATTTATGTGTATTTTGAATTAGACTTTACGTGTCAATAGTATATTTGCATATAGATTATTACATATTCATACATATACATAAATATATACATTTAGGCATGTATCCCAGGATTTTTAAAAAGTGTATTCATATGGCTCACTTTAAACCCTTCCCTATTTTCATACACATATGTTTAGATATATTTTGTACATATTTTCACTTGTATGTTCTTATGAATTTTCATTTTTCCCAGTATACATATTTGTTACATAAATGTAAACCTAACTCAACACAAAATTTAATTTTAGCTCTAATTTTACCTCATAACTAAACTTAATTCCACACAAAAGCAGGTATATTAATGTGAATATTTATGTGTATTTTGACTTACATATTCCATTATCGATGGTATAGTTGCACATATATTTTTATGTATTCATAAATATTATCTAGCATGTATCTCCAGATTAATAAAAAGGGTTTAAATTTAAACTTTCCTTAATTCAAAACACATTTATATAGAATTTATACATATTTTACTTGTCTATTCTCATGAATATTCATATTTCTTGATATATATATTCATTCACTAACCCTAAACCGAACCTATCAGCAGAATTTTATATTAACCCTAAATTTACCACTATACA
>JAJEJO010001097.1:44044-81665 GCA_020662805.1 Glaucomys volans
TTTATTATATATTAATACATATGACTTAGGCATGCATCCCCAGATTTAAAAAAAATATTTATACAAGTCACTTACTCTTTCCTATTTCAAATCATATACATTTATAAATGTTTTCAAACATATTTTCACTCATACATTCTCTTGAATATTCATTTTGCCATATATGCATAATCAATCCCAACCCTAACCTTAACACAACTAACCCTAATCTTATCTCATACCTAAAACTAATTTAACACAAAAACATATGTGTTAATATAAATATTTATGTGCATTTTGTATATATTCAATTATCAGAGGTATATTTGCATATATTATTATATATTCATATATATGGTTTTTGAATACATCCCCAAAATTTAAAAAAGTATTCATATAACTCAATATAAACCCTTCCCTATTTCAAAACATATATATTTATATACGTTTTAATACAAATTTTCGTCATGTACATTCTCATGACTATTAATGTTTCCCAATATACATGCTCATTCCTTAACCCTAAGCCTAACCTTACACAAAATTTAATACTAACCCTAAATTTACTCCAAAACCTAATTTAACATAGAAGCATACATATTCAAATGGCATTTATGTTTATTTTGACTTATTTATTTATTTATCAATGTTATATTTACATTGTTTATTATATATTCATATATGATTTTATCATGCATTCCCAGTAAAAAAATACCATACTTCTAAAATTCACATTAAAAATTTCTTATATCAATATATATATTTTATAGGTTGTCATACATATTTTCAATGTACATTCTTTTAAATATTCACATTTCCCATCATCCATAATAATAACATAATCCTAACCATAACACAACCCTAAATTCAATATTACCCCTAACATTACTCCCATATCTACACCAAATTTAACATAAAATTATACATATTAATATGAATATTTTGTGTATTTTGATTTACATGTTCAATTGTCAATGTTATATTTTCATATTTTTATTATTTATATTTAATAAGGGGATGCATGCCTAAATCATATATATGCATATATAATAATATATATCAAATATACCATTGAAAATTGAATACTACATCTAAATATACAAATATTCATAATAATATATATTTTTATGTTCAATTTGGTGTAGGGATAGGGTTAAGTTTGGGTTTAGTATTCAATTTTTGTTTGGGTTAGGGTTAGGGATAGGGAAAGAATATTTATAACAGAAAATAGGAATATTCACAAAAATGTACATATGAAAATACACAATATATAGTTATGAACTTAGAGTTGGGTTACGGGAGATTAGGGAATGAATATGTATATCAGGAAAAGTGTATATGTTTTTACATAAATTAATCTTAGCTCCTGTGGTAACGTCAGCTTTTAGTATTGAAGTTTGTGATGATTTAGGGTTAGGGTGAAGGAATGAATATGTGTATTGGAAAAGATGAATATTCATAAGAATGTTCATGTTGAATATGTACAAAACAAACATGATTTTACATAGGGAAGGGTTTAATATGTGTTATTAATGCACATTTTCAAAATTGGGGACTGCGTGGATAAAATTTTTATGAATATATAATGATATGTATGCAAATATACCATTAATATTTGAATATGTAAGTCAAAATACACATCAATATTCATATTATTATGTATGCATTTATGTTAAATTTTGTTTAGGTATAGTGGTAAGAGCATTGTTAATATTAAATTTTGGTTAGGGTTAGGGTTAGGGTTAGGGAATGAATACGTGTATCACAAAAATTTCTTAAGAGTGTATGCATGAAAAAATAAATGAAAACAAATATAAATATATATCTTCATGTATGGAATGTTTTAATGTGAGTCATATGAATACATTTTTTAAAACTTTTGGTCATGCATGGATTAATTATATTTATAAATTTATACTAATATTTGTTCAAGTATACCATTAATAATTGCATATGAAAACATAAATAAATAAATATTGCTTGAAAAAGAAAATAGTTTAATATGTTTCATTTGAATAAAATATTTTTTTAATTTGGATGTATGGATAAATTATATATATGAATATGTAATCAGATATATAAACTACGCCAGGGAAAATGGAATACATAAGTCAAAATACACATAAAATTCATGTTATTATATATGTGTTTATGTAAAATTAGGTTTATATATAGGGGTAAGGTTAGGGTTAGTATTACATTTTTGGCTGTGTTAGGTTTATGGTTAAGTAATGAATATGTATTTTGGGACACATTCATAAGAATGTTTGAACATATTATGAACATGTATATAAATATATGTTTTGAAGAAGGGAGCGGTTTAATGTGAATCATGAACAAACATCTTTTTAATTTGCAAATGCATGCATAAATTTTATACATGAATATAAAATAATATGTGCAAATATATCATTGATATTGAATACAGGTCAAAATACAAATGAATATTCATATATTGCAAATGCTGTTATGAAAAATTAGGCTTAGATGTAGGAGGGAGTTTAGGGTTAATATTAAATTTTGTATTGGGTTAGGGTAAGGGTTAGGTAATATTTATTTATATCAGGATAAATCAATATTCATAATCATGATGCATGGAAATATGTATGAAAACTTTTGTAAACATAATACTAATATATATGATATGATATGGGGAAATTGTTAATGTGAGTCCTATTACCTATATGAATATATACTAATATATATGTAAGTATCCCATTGAAAATTGAATATACATGTCCAAACAAATATTTATATCACTATAAAAGCTTTTATGTAAAATTAGGATTAGAAATGGGGTAATATCAGGTTTAGTGTGAAATTTTGAGATGTCTGAGGGTTAGGTTTAGGGAATGAATACATATATATCAGGAGACACAAATATTCATGAGAATGTATTGTGAAGATATGTATGAAAGCACACATATATGTTTTGAAATAGGGAAGGGTTAAAATAAGTTATGTAAATACACTTGTTTTTAATTTGGGACTGCGTGGATAAATCACATATATGAATATATAATATACAAGTAAAATATACCATTTCTATTTGAATGTATAGGTCAAAGTACACATCAATATTCATATTATTTATGCATTCATGTAAATATTGAGTAAAGTAAAGGTGTAAAGATAGGGTTAGTATTAAATTTGTTTAGGGGTAGGGTTAGGGTTAGGTAATGAATATGTATATTGGTAAACATGAATATATATAAGAATGTACATGTAGAATTATGGATAAAAGTGTATATCCATATGAATAAAAATGTATTTTCCTATGTTTGAAATAAGGGAAGGTTTAATGTGAGTCATAGGAATTCACTTTTTTAAATTGGAGGAGGCAAAGATAAATTAGATATGCAAATATATAATAATATAATTATATATGTACAAATATACCATTGATATTTTAATATATAAGCCAAATATAGAAAATATTCATATTTATATATGCTTTATGTTAAATTAGTTTTTGTTATAAGGTTAATGTTAGGATTAGAATTAAATTTCTTGTTGGGTTGGAGTTAGGATTAGGGAATGAATATTTGTATTGGGAAACATGAATACTCATAAGGATGTATGTGTGAGAATATATATATGAAAACATATATATGTATATATATGTTTTAAAATAGGAAGGGTTTAAAGTTTTTCATATGAGTACAATATTTTTTAATTTAGGGATCCAAGGATAAATCATATATGAATATATCATAAAATATGTAAATATACCTTTGAGAAATGAATGGATGTCAAAATTCTGTATATGAATATATTTTAATATATATGTAACTATTTCATTGATATGGAACATATAACTCAAAATACACATAGCTGTTTACATTATTATATATGCTTTTATCTTAAGTTTAGCACTAAGGTTAAGGTTAGTTTTAGTATTAAATTTTGGATTGAGTTTGTGTTAGGGTTAAAAATAATTATACATATCTAGAAATATGAATATTCCTAAGAATGTGCACATTAAAATATGTACAAAAGCATAAACATTTATTTTTTGAAAGAATGCAAGTATTTACTGGGAGTTATATGAATACACTTTTTTATATTTGAGCATACATAGATAAACCGTATGTATTAATATATAATAAAACATTAAGTGTACCAATAAAATTGAATATATAATAAAAATACACATCAATATTCATATTATTATATATGCTTTTAAGTAAATATAGATTTAGCTAAAGAGGTAAGTTTAGGGTGAGTATTAAGTTGTGTGTATGGTTAGGGTTAGGCTTAGGTAATGAATATGTTTATCAGCAAACATGGTTATTCATAAGTATGCATGAAAATATGTATGAAAGCATATACAAATATGTTTTGAAATAGGGAAGGGTTAAATATGAGTCATATGACTACACTTTTTAAATTTGGGGTTGCATGGATAAATCATGTGCATATGAATATATAGTAATATTTATGTAAGTACTCATTGATAGTTGAATATACACATCAAAATACACATTAGTATTCATATTATTATATATTTATGTAAAATTAGGTTATGTTCAGGGGTAAAATCAGTGTTAGTATTAAATCTTGTTTAGCATTAGGGTTAGGATAAGGGAATGAATATATGTATCATAAAAATGAATATTCATAAGACTGTATGTTTGAAAAAATGTTTGAAAACAAATACAAATATATATTTTCATATACAGAAGGTTTTTGTGTGATTCATATGAATACTTTCTTTAATTTGGAGCATGTATGATAAATTGTATATATGAATATGCATTAATATATGTACAAGTATACCATTAAAAATTAAATATATACTGCAAAACATGAATATTAATATTACTATATATGCATTTATGCAAAATTAGGATTAGGTATGGGGTAAGTTCAGGGTTAGTATTAAATCTTGGGTAAGTTTAGGGTAAGGGAATGAAAATGTTTATTGGGAAACAAATATTCAAAAGAATGTATGCATGAAAATAAATGTGAAAACAAATATAAGTATATATGTTTTCAAATACGGAAGTATTTAATGTGAATTGTATAAATACACTTTTTAAAATTTGGAGATGCATGGATAAATTACAAATATAAACATATATAAAAATATCCAATTGATATTTGAATATATAATCAAAATACACATGAATATTCATATTATTATATATGCTACAAGTAAAATTAACTTTAGGTATAGAATAGGGTTTGGATTAGCAGTAATTTTGGATTGGGTTAGGGTTAGCATTAGGGAATGGATATGTATATCAGGAAACAAATATTTACACTAAATGTCTGCATGAATATATGTATGAAAACGTATTTAAATACATGTTTGGAAAAGGGAATGGCTTAATGTGAGTCATATGAATACACTTTTTAATTTGGGGGATGAATAGGTAAAATATATATATGTACACAAACTAATATGTATATAAACACCTCATTGATAAGTGAATAAGTCAAAATACAAAATATCATATCATTATATATACTTTTATATAAAATTAGCTTTAGTTATAGGCATAAAGTCATGGTGAATATTAAAAATTAGGTTGGGTTAGGGTTATTTTTAGGGAATGAATATGTATATTTGGAAACATGAATATTCATAAGGGTGTATGCATAATAATATGTATGAAAACAGACAATGTATGTTTCGAAATAGGGAAGGGCTTAATATGAGTCATAAGAATACACTTTTTAAATTTGGGTATGCATGGATAAATTATATATATAAATATATATATAATTTATATATATATAAATATATAATAATATATATAATATATATATAATAATATATATAATTTATATATATATAAATATATAATAATATATTTGCAAATATAACAATAATTGATTATAGAAGTCAAAATACACATGAATATTTATATTATTATATATGCTTTCATGTAAATTTAGATTTTGGAAAAGGGGTAAGTTTAGGGTTAGTATTAATTTTGGGTATGGATAGGGTTAGGGTGAGGGAATGAATATGTATGTTGGGAAACATGAATATTTATAAGAATGGAAGCATGAAATATGTATGTAAACATATAAATATATGTTTTAAAATAGGGAATGACTTATTGTCATATTAATGCACTTTTTTATATTTGTACAACAATGATAAATATGTGAATACATACTAATATATTTGCAAATATCCCATTCATAATTGAACATATGCCAAAATACACATAAACATTTATATTATCATATACGCTTTTATGTAAAGTTAGGTTTAGTTATAGGAGTAAGATTAGGGTTAGTGTTAAATTTTGGGATTGATTAGAGTTAGGGACAGGGAATGAATATATATATATCAGGAAACATGAATATTCATAAGAATGTATTGTGATATCATATGAAAACACATATATATGTTGTGAAATAGGGAAGGGTTCAGTGTGAGTCATATGAATACACTTTTTAAAATTTGGGCATGCATGGATAAATTATACATAAATATATGATCATTTGTATACAAATTTACATTTTAGTCCTTTTTAATTGAATAGAGCCTTAGAGATTGAGCTCATCCTACTGAAGAGGTAAGTGATTTAACCAGTCCCATGGAAAAGGGTATGTAGAGACCAGAATAAGACTCCTTGATCCTTGTCACAGTGCTGCTACAGGGTTCCATGGGCTCATAGATGCTTCTCTTTATATGCTTTTATTGGTACAGTCTTGTTCCTAAAGTTTGTTAGGATTTTAGGGGTAGAAGTGCTTGCATGAAATAAATCTGTTCTTTGAATCCCAGTTATGGGATTGAATACCAGTAATCCCAGTAATTTGTCCCACTTATGGACAAATTACTTGACTTCTCTGAAATGATTTTCTTAAATGTA
This sequence comes from Glaucomys volans, assembly GCA_020662805.1. Taxonomy (NCBI): domain Eukaryota; kingdom Metazoa; phylum Chordata; class Mammalia; order Rodentia; family Sciuridae; genus Glaucomys; species Glaucomys volans. The sequence goes on from JAJEJO010001097.1 coordinate 50,857, forward strand.
GAATGGGAAATATTAGCTACTTTGGTATTATTTTAAAACAATTGTAAGCTTTAAATAAGATCATTTATATGGATCTGTGGGATTGGGGCCTCACGGAGTGGGTATTCAGTAAATGGTGGTTCTTTCTCTAATACTATTAGTCTTTTTGGTTTTACTTTTTAGGAAATTGCCTTCAAAGAGTTTATTGTGTTGTCTGTGTGTGCACGCATGTGTTTGTGTGTATTTTTTTAACAGAATATCTGAACTTCTATTCATGAGAATGCAATGTTTGTGTCAACTCTGGTTCAAAAATCTACATTATCTTAAATGGGAAAGAGTATTTCCCTCAATATAAACAAAAAACAAGGATAAACTCAATTTTAAAACTGCTGACTACTGCATATATATTACACTGTACATATATATAGTATACGTAAGCATAAGGCATACTTATTATACACAACAGATATATAAGATGGAAAGCTTATTCTTTCAAATATATGTAGGACAATTGCAGCAATTGTTCTTTGGAAGCCTCTGTGTTTCTCCACATGCTATTTCCTACCTTTGGAATGGAATATTCTCTTATAATCTAGTTGGCAAACTCCTAACCATACTGAACAGATTGAGCTCAAACGTCACTAACCCCTTTCCTTGATGCAACATCCTGTTTCTTCTGAACCTTGTGTATGTCTTTGTATGAATACTTATGGAATCACAATGTACTTGTTAGAATCACTGTTTCCAATTCTGGGAATATCTTGAGGTGTTAAGAGTCTGTTTATTTTCATCTTTCAGTCAAATTCCCAACCCTGCATAACTCTGAGAAATTTTGCTTTGAGGTAGATAAGACTGGTGACTAGATGGATGCTATAGACCCCTAATCTCCATGGCTTTGTACAGGAAGCAAGTGATTACATTTCTTTGTTCTTGTGGTGGATAGGGCATCATAAATTAAAGGTAAGTGGGAGTTTCCAGTACCTGGAATAAAGGGAGCTTCATGATGATACAAATAAACTGTTTCTGAGATTTCTTCCAATGAGGTAATTCAATTGTCTGGGGAATTGGGGGAGAGACAGAATCTGAACCTCTTGTATAAATAGGCATAATGATGGGGAGTATCAGCAATACATCCAAACGGTGTTCCAAGCCAGGCATGGTTGCATTCACCTATAATCCCAGCTACTTGAGAGGCTGAGGCAAGAGGAAGGAAAGTCTGAGACCAGCTTCAGCAATTTAAGAGGGTCTTCAGCAATTTAACAAGATCCTGCCTTAAAATATTTTTTTTAAAAGGGATGAGGATATAACCCAGGTTAAAATGTCCCTGGGTTCAATCCCCAGTACCAAAACAAACAAACAAAAAAATTAAAAAGGTACTGGGAATGTAGCTCTCTGTGGTAGGGTGCTTCTGGATTCAATCCTCAGTACTCGGTGGGAAGAGGGGGGTTTCCACATTGCATGATAATGTTTTTTTAATCTGAAATGTAAGTGAATAGGAGACCAACAGAGAAATTACAAAGTGACTAGATTATTGAAATAAAGAAATGTTCTGAAATAAAGAAATGTTCCTTTCATTCTGGTGACTAACCTCTAACTAAAGTCTTCATTAAAAAAAAAAAAATGGCAGGAACTTTGAGACACTTAAGAGTAATCTAATCTTTTCGCTAAATCATCAGACAGCACTCAAGCTGATCTGATGATCTCATGTCTCCAGCCAGGCACACAGGATTAGTTAACCTTGAAATTTTATCCTATCAGCATAATTCCTCATCTCTTCTCAAGATTACACTGGCAATTCCTTTGGCAACTGATCACACAGCGAGGACCATACAAACTCACAGGCTTTCAGGACAGCAGAATACCCTTAGAGAACAAATGCCTCCACTGCTGAAGGTCACAGCACCCAGAAATGACTAGAGGAAGCAGCTGATGACCTCTCCAGTGAGTTATGCTATTTCTGTCATGTGGAGCACAGATCCAAGAGTTGCTGGCAAATGAGCTAATCTGCCTCCACTCAGAAGGACAGATCACACAAATCTGAACTATAGTTAGGAAATTGATGTGGTATTTTGAGAAAACCCCAAGCCATCCTAAACAAAGCTTGTTGAAGAAATTCCACTTTGCCTCATATGCCAACCTTATTTTACCTTTTGAAGAAGAGCTTTCTGAAAATGTGCATAGACAGTGGGTCCTCAGGATGAGTCTAACTGTCTCCCTGTGTGAGGAAGACCTTCTCCCTGGGGAGAACACCCAGATAGAGGTGCTCACCATGTTCTCTGACAATGGTCTTGGCTGGATTTCCAACTTAAATTGTCATTTCTGGTTTTGGTTTTATCACCCTTCACAAAATTTTCTCTGGGCACTAGAAATGTGTCTCCACGATAACAAAGAAAAAAATCATTACTTGCTTGCAACATTATGCAAAGGGCAAAAGGCACCTCAATCAATGAAATTCTAAAGCCTCTGTCTAGCCATTAGTCTTTCCCAACTCTCAGAGTATTTTCTGTGGAGAACTGGATTATTAGGGATTTATTTTCGTGTTTTTTAATCTTCAAATTAATAATCAAACCCTTTATGTCATTCCAAATGGCTTAAGTTCTAAAGGAAATCAGAAGAGAACATAATGCTGTGGGACTTTTAGAATGTGGACCATCCTCAAAGATGGTTATGGTGCAATTGTTTTTTAAAGATTTTTATTGCATTATAGTTATACTTAATATTGGGGTTCATTTTGACATAATTATATAAGCATGGAATGTAATTACTCTACTTAAGTCCAACGCACTTCCACTTTCCCTCCCTTCTTCTCTCCCCTATTCTTTCTTCTATTATTTATAGTTTTTTAGTTGGCGCTTTATAGATCTACATAAAGGAGAATTCACTGTGGCATATTCATATGTGTACATAGGATAGTTTGGTGTTTCATTCCACCAGTCCTTCCTTTTCCCATCTCTCCTCCCTCCCCTTTAGTTCCCTTCCAATAGTTCACTGTTCACTTCTATTGTACAACTGGGTTTTGAGAAATTATATACCAGTCTTTTAATTTTCTATTTTAACTGTTTTAAGTGGTTTTTAAAATATTGATTTGCTAAAAGTTTTCATTTTAAAAGGATGTTTGGTGCAGGAAAGTTAAAGAAATGTTCATTGCCAGCTTCAAATCTATTCATCTTGTCAGTAGTTAGGTATCTTTCTAGTATAAAACCTCATCAACTCTAATTTCATCTCCCTCCACTTTCTCCATCGCACACAAATTATAAAACTTACAAATACGTTATGCCATATCCTAGTATTTGTTCAACAGGGATAGTTTTTTTTTAATACCTACTCTGTGCTAGATATTGGGAACAGAATGGTAAAATACAAAACAAAACTAAATAATTAAAAACACAGTGTCTTCTCTATGACTACCTGTCCTGCCCTTAGTTTCATTTAAGGGAGATACTGCTGAAGGGTGGGGGTGGAGGTCTTCCTGTGAATTGCATAGTCTGATCTCAATATGTGACCTCTTCCTGGTTACAACTGATTAAATGAGGGAGTTTGTCCCATGGGGAGGAGGTAGGAACATACTAGGGATTGAAACAGAGCAAATTATATGCATTCATGAATATATCAAAATGAACCCCACTATAATATATACCAATGCACTAATAAAATTATTATAAAGGAAAAAAATAGTGGGCTGTTTTTTTTATCATACTTTTCTCACATACATCAGAAGTCAAGGGTAGTGGTGGGTTCTTAAGCTGAAACTCTCATGGAGTAGAGGCTGAATCTCATGGGCAGAAATTGGAATGTTTCCTGTGCTACCAGGTTATGAAAGCAGAGAGCAGCAGAGAATGCTGATCAGGAAAAAAAATGGAGCAAATGCACAAAAATCCACATGAGAGGATGAGGATGAGAAATCACCCAGATTCTTTTTATTTTTACTCGAGTTCATTTGACTAGATTTATACTTCTTTCAACCAAAAGGCCCTATGCAAGGAAGGGGCTCAATAAATATTTGTTGATTCAATGAGTGCATGGGCATTGTGTCCTGAATGCTTGGTGTGTATACAAACCAAACATGGTACCTCATGTTGTGGAGGTTTCTGTTAGTGAAAGAGACGGATTTTATATGTTTGAGCTTGACCAAGTCAACACTCATCACTTGATGCATGAGACTGACCGTAAAACAATGACTATTCAACATGTTTATGTCAAAATTGAACACAGGCTTGAGAAAGTTTCAAAGTTTTCAATCATGGCCACTGAATAGGTGGATGCATTAGAAAATTAGCATGATGTTATTAGCAAACAAAATTCATTGCACTTAGCCAAAATTCTACTTTGGTTGGACTTCTTTTCTCCAATATTGTGCTAGTTCACAAATTTTAATCTGGTGCAAAGCTTGTCTGACAGAATAAGTGAAATCTACAAATGTTCTGCATATATTTATTCTAATGGCTAAAGAGTAATGAATCATTTTGTCAAGTTTCAATCTAACATTCAAATTCTATCCTTATTATGACTAAGTAGCAAAGCATTTCAATTCTGTACAAAATGAGACAAAAAGTATATTAACTTATTACAGTGGATCATTAAACTTGTTAAATTTATTTTTCCTAATTCATACTTCCTCCTTTCTGCTGAGAAAAGCTGCCTAACTTGAATGTGTAATTTCTATATTTTACAGGTCATAGGAAAAGAGAACTGCACAACAGGATTATTATAATGTGCTAAAAGATGGCACTTGTATTTCATTGACATGTAGAGAGCTCATGTGAAACCTCTTTGATCTTTGAGGGCTTTTTAACTGAAAGGTTTTAGAAATCCTTTTGGCACTGGCAAAAATAGAACTGTCGAACTGTAGTAGCTGTTTATACTCAGTCAGTTTTAAGCAATGGATAAGAAAGTCTTTGTTGAAGCCAATTTATTAGTACATGATGGGCAACGTTGCCTTAAAGGCAAAAAGCATATTTTTCTTTTATCAAACATTCCCCAAATTCTTGCTAACATTCAAAGTTATATAAAAGGATCTGCATTTTCTTTTTCAGTCTGTTGTATGCAGAGAAATAGAGCTGTAATTTTATGAACTTGAGCAATTTTTTAGGTAAAAGGAATTTTTATGATGTAATTGATACCACATCTACTCAGTTGGACACATGCTTTCAGGGACTAAGTCCGTTTGCTGAATTGTTTCTATTTCCTATTCCAACAAAGAATTCAAAAACATGAGGTACCCGTTGTGAAAAATGGATGAGTAATGCAAAAATTATTCTCAAGTGTTCTATCCAGAAAGGTAACAATGCAGGTACTGCTTTCTAATCAAATCAGGAAAAAAAAAAAAACTGAGAAAAGTGTACTCATCTCAAATTTGTTGAGGCAGTTCTGAGAGAATATAAAGACAGTTTCTCCTAAAATCTGGTGGTTTTTAAAAAAAATTGTTTTTTAAAAAAAATTGGTTGACTGATTTTTGTTGTTGTTGTTGTTTTGGAGATTAAACTCAGGCACTTTGCCACTGAGCTATATTCCCAGCCTCTTTTGAATTGCTTTTATGAGTCAGGGTCTCCCTAAGTTTCCCAGGCTGGTCTTGAACTTATGATCCTCCTGTCTTCCAAGTTCCCAAGTAGCTGGGATTGAGGCATTGCCACCACACACTCTGTTTTATTGTGTTTGTTTGATTTTAAAGTCACATCAACTGTAGTTTTTTTTCACAAAGTAAAAAAATAGATGCTGTTCAGATAAAGATTTGACTGTCTTAGGGCAATAAAAAAGATATTGCAAAGCTAATTGATGACATTGCTTCAAATCATACTGATGGTGACTAAATACTTAAAAGTTTGAAGTGACTGAATATCAACATATTTTCATGACCTGAGATTTTGTATTTCAAGTTTTTCTATAATCTGTCTATAATAATATATATATAAAAAACCAGTAACTATATGTTAATAAAATCATAACTTATGGCCATTTTTTATTCATATATTCTAGGCCGTGCTATGAATTATACCCTCTCCGTGTACTTGAATTCTCCATGCATCAGGCTTGGTGAGGTGCAGAGTCTGCTGCTCTAGGGATCCACTTCCCAAGCTGCCCCTGCTTTGTAGGACATGTGTCTCAGGCCATCCATTCACATGCAACTACTTCAGATTTGAATTAGAGACTAGTGATACAAGAAGACAGAGGAGGTGGTAGCCTCATTCCATTCCCAAGGGCAGCAGAGGTAGCTGTTCCCATAGTGGTTTCTCCTGTCCAGCAATGGCAAGCTGTGTTGTCTAATGTTCTCTGGGGTGATGGTGAAGTTCTCTCTGGGAAAATTTCTATGGCTTGATTTGACTGCTTCTGGGTGGCCCAGTGTCTAACTTTCCTGACTATTCAGTGACATGCTGGTTAATATTTCATGAAACTCCCTTTTTCCTTAAATTGTCCATTTTTTTTTTGCACCCTTGAGGGTTGTGACAGATAAACATGCACATTGGTAAAATAAGCTGCCTTCGCACATTTATAATGCATGCGAGTTTGTTCACTACACTCAACCCATTTTTACAAGTTATGCCACCACAGTGCTATAACAAAGATGTGTACTTGGTACAGTGGAATCAGTGAGAAGAAGCTGCACAGCTAATAAGTGGAAACAATCACTGGATCTCCAAAGACCCAAATTACAATCACTAATTTCCCCCATGCTCTCTCAGACCTCTAAGCTTCTGAAAAATATTCCCTCCACTTCCTAAATAATTTGGATTGACCTGGAAACAGAAACTCACAATCATTCTGACTTTCCTACTTAAAAACTAGCTTGTATGGGCTACTCTGAACTCCTTACTCCTCCAGAACTGCAGATCTGCACCACCATGCTGAGACAGCTACTCAGGCTCCTGTGTAATGGGGAGGTGGGGACACTTCAGCCTTCCTATAGGTGGTACTCAGCTGATGGTGGTGCAATGGTAGGGGTTTTTCATGAGCAGGTTTACTTGGGCCCCCAAATAATGAATGGTTTAGTAAGGCAGCTCTTTGAGTTTGTACTCAGAGCACCTATAGGCCACTGGGGTAGTTGAGTTGTGAACAGGTTAAAGAACCAGCTGCTACACATTGCAAAAACCAATAATTCTCCTCAAATCCATGGTCCAACTGTTGGACTCCTTAGAATAAAATTTTCTCTTTTGTTCATATCCTGGTTTGAGTATGGTTTTTCTCCACCAAAACTCAGGTTGAGGCTTGGTCCCCAGTATACAGTATTGAAGCCTTTAAGGGATTAATGCTTTCCTGAGGGAGTGAATTCTTGCTCTCATGTGACTGGAATGATAATTGTGAGCATGGGTTGTTACCAAGTGAGCCTGGTACCTCCCCTTGGTCTCTCTTGAGCACATGCTCTTCCACATGTGCCCACTTACCACTCTCCTCTGTGCTACTGCCATGTGATGCCATTTACCTTGAGACCCTCACTAGAAGCCAAGCAGATGCTGGTGTCATGCCCTTGGACCTTCAAGAAATGTATGCTAAATAAACCTCTTTTCTTTGTAAATCATTCAATCTCAGCTGTTTTGCTATAGTTAACACAAAGTAGACTAAGACAGGACCCTGCTCTTTCCTTTTGTGTTTTGGTCTTCACTGAATCCCCACTCCATTTGTTCCAGTAGGCATGGTTACACATGTCTGAACACCAAATGCATCAGAATTTGTCATCTTTGACCAGAAGACTGTTTGACCCTTATTAAATCAATTGTTAAAAAATGGACTACAGTAAAGGTTTTCTTAGGAGTACTAAAAAGCTTATTTTGATCCTCAGCCCATGTTAGATACCTTGCTCCATTCTGAGTACCACAAATCAAGTTCAAAATGGAGCACAGAAAGCTCTCTATTTCTATTAAATTATTTGTATTTTGGTGCTCTATGCCCTGAGCTCTGTGCTCAGGGAAAACTTGGATTTAAAAGTGATTGTTCACTTAAATAAAACAACACATTTAAGAAAAGGCAGTAAAGCCAAGTATCCATTAGTGGATGAATAGATAACAAAATGTAGTACACACATATACACACAATAGACTCAATGGACTATTACTCAGTCTTAAAAAGGCAGACCAATGATACAGAATAGAAGACACAGAGATAAACCGACAAAAATACAGTTACCTCATACTAGACAAAGGAGCCAAAAACGTACAATGGAGAAAAGATAGCCTCTTCAACAAATGGTGCTGGGAAAACTGGAAATCCATATGTAATAAAATGAAATCAAACCTCTATCTCTCACCCTGCACAAAACTCAACTCAAAATGGATCAAGGACCTAGGAATTAGACCAGAGACCCTGCACCAAATAGAGAACAAAGTAGGCCTGAATCTTCATCATATTGACTTTGGATCAGACTTCCTTAACAAGACTTCCGAAGCACAAGAAATCAAAGGAAGAATCAATAAATGGGATGGACTCAAACTAAAAAGTTTTTCTCAGCAAAGGATACAATCAATAATGTGAAAAGAGAGCCTACAGTGTAGGAAAAAATCTTTACCACATGCACTTCAGATAGAGCACTATTAAGAACTTAACAAAACTTTACACCAAAAATACAAAGAACCCAATCAATAAATGGATCAAGGATCTGGACAGACACTTTACAGAAGAGGATGAACTGGTAATCAATAAATATATGAAAAAGAGTTCAACATCTCTAGTAATAAGAGAAATGCAAATTAAAGCAACTCTAAGATTTCATCTTACTCCAATTAGAATGGCTATTATCAAGAACATAAACAATAATAGATGTTGGTGTGGATGTGGAGAAAAAGGCACACTTTTACATTGCTGGTGGAGTTGCCAATTGGTTCAGCCACTCTGGAAAGCAGTGTGGAGATTCCTCAGAAAACTTGGAATGAACCCACCTTTTTATCCAGTTATCCCACTCCTTGGTTTATACCCAAAGGACTTAAAATTAGCATACTACAGTAACACAACCTCATCAATGTTTATAGCAGCTCAATTCACAACAGCTAGATTGTGGAACCAACCTAGATGCCCTTCAATAGATGAACGGATAAAGAAGCTGTGGTATATATATACAATAGAATACTACTCAGCCATAAAGAAGAATAATATTATGACATTTGCAGACAAATTGATGGAATTGGAGATTATCATGCTAAGTGAAATAAGCCAATTCCCCCCAAAACAAAGGCTGAATGTTTTCCCTGATAAGTGGATGATAATATAAAATCTGGTTGGGTGGAGTGGGGGGTGAGAGAAGAATGGAGGAACTTTAGATTATTTAGAGGCAAATGAGAGGGGGTGGGGTATGAAAATTGGAGGAATGAGAGAGACATCATTACCTTATGTATATGTGTGATTAACAATAATGATATGAATGTACATCATGCACAACCATACAAATGAAAATTTGTACCCCATAGGTGTACAATAAATCAAAATGAAGTCTGTAAAAATAAAACAAATTTTTTTTAAAAAAGGAAGGAAATTTTGACATATGTAACAAGATAAATGAATATATTATGCTAAGTGTATAAATATATATGATTCCTCTTAGATGATGCTTTTAGAGAAATCAAATTCATAGTGGTTACCTGGGGATGACAGGGTAAGGGGAATGGGAAATAGTAATGAGGACAGAGTTCCAGTCAGAGAAGATGAAAAAGTTCAAAAATGGAGGGTGGAAATGTTTGCCCAGCAGTGTAAATGTACTTAAGGCCACAGAACTGCACACTTAAAAACAGTTAAATAGTAAATTTATATTATGTGTATTTTACCACAATAATAAATGAGCACCATTATTCTTCCTGTGTATTCCTCCAGGGATTTCTCTGTGCATAAATATATGCAAGTATGTGAACATTAAAAATGTGTATGTATACAAGCGTGTGTGTTAACAAAGTTCAATAGGCAGGCTTCTTTCTTATTCTGTCTTAGACCCATTATTTTTAGTTTAAAACTTACAGATATATATCAACTGATACTCCATCTACAATGTGTGAAACCTATTTCCCCACTGCTCAGCAATGAATATTATCAAATTTTTAACCTCTGTCAGTTTGATGGATGAACTGAATGAGGTTGAGCATCATTTTTATGTTTGATTGTAAAAATTTTATGTATATGCTATCAAAATTAGTTTTGTCTATCAAATACTTGGGAAATATAAATTTTCTAAATTTATTATCTGTCTTTGTACATTTAGTTAGTTTTTGTTTTTTTAATTTAATTTAAAATTTTTTTGTGGCACTGGGGATTGAACTCAGGGGTGCTCTATGTCTGAGCTATACCCCCAGCCTTTTCATTGTTTTATTTCGAGACAGGGTCTCAAAGTTGCTGAGACCAGACTTGAACTTGCAATTCTCCTACCTCAGCCTTCTGAGTAGTCAGGATTATAGACCTGCACCACCATGCCTGGTTTTATACAATTTTTAGCCATATAGAACTTTTAAGTAATTATGTAGACAAATTGTACTTACTGTTCTAAGATTAAAAAGCTTTTCATGTCATTTCAAGAACTTTAGTATTTTAATTTTTGCTTTTTAATCATTGCTTTATTATTTTGGATAAAAGAATGGAGAGGAAGAAAATTGGCTCTTTTACAAAAATTATAATTATTCCTCAAACACTTTGTGAAGCACTATGCTCATTGCCTCCCATTTGTTGTAATTATATCCATACTGAAAACAGGTGAAAAAGTGAGGTCAGAAAGTTCCAGTCACTTGGCCTGGTAAAGACTGGGTCCAGGCGGGAGAGACATGGCAATGGTCTGAATAGCTAATCTGTTCACAGAATTTATGACCAGAGAGAACCTTAGCCTTCATGGTCTGACAATTCCTTCCTTTTACACAAGAGCTGGCTCTGGAGAGGTTATACAAACAGGAGAAGCAACTTTTAAAACCTGTCTTGAACTCCTGGTTCCCAGCACAGCACATGATTTTCTTTCTTTTTTTTTTTTTTCCAACAACTTCATTCTCACACTTTCTTGAGTCAACACAAAGGGATGTGCAATATGTTTCTGACAATGCTGCTTGGTAATTGCACTGCCAGAGCCTGTGTGTCTTACTGGGTAACTGAGGACTGTGCTCCTTTCATACACAAAGGCCAGAGGCAGGGTGGCCCAAACCACGGATATTCAACCTGGGATTGAAACCAGGGCTCCTAACCTGGGGTGGGTGGTGGATCAGGGTCTCCATTTAAGCAGGTTTAAGACTAGATTTTATATTTATATACATGTGCTTTTTTCCTGTCGAAATAGTCCATATTGTTCTTTAGATTTTAATAATTCATATTGCTCATTAGATTTGCAAAGTGGATGGGGAAAAGTTTAAGAAGTATTGACTTGTATAATATGTGTGAAATGTTTGTTTAATAAAATGTTTGCTGTGGCCTGTATTTCATTCACTGTGTACACTTTTTTCTTCCAAGTTTTCTCCATTATTAATTCCCAGTTAAGAAAGGCAAGAGTCTGTATTTTATCATCTGCAAATGTGTAGACATTTAAAAGATTGCTTCTTTCTCTAAAATTCCCTGTTCCTTTTTTTCTGCAATCATTCATGTTTAAGAGGCAATGTTCTTACAGAGTCTGAAAAGCTATGTGGGTGAATTGTAGGGACACGGATCCCCAAACATAAAATCCTAACTGCACCGCTGCACAGCAGCGGACAATGTCATTAGTGAGCATGGGCCCAGCTGCCACTTTGAGCCTGGATGTGCTTCCTAAGCAGCTATACCACTTCTTTGATTAAGTAAGTTATTGGTGAGAGGGGAGGAGGAATGAGCCTGCAGAACCGAAAACTGGCCTGGGTGATAACAAAACTTGAAATCCATCTAGCTGAAGCTCTATTTTGACACCCCCCTCCCCAAGTATTTGAAATACTGACTGGTGTCTTTGGGGTGGGAAATTAACATAACTTCCTTCTCCCACAGTCTTGTCTTCCAGTCTCCTGGTGGGGTTTCGCTTTGAAATAAGAGTCCTGTGTGTGGAAGGGATTCAGGAGCAAGGCTTAAAGGCCAAGAAGAAAAGCAACCAGCCTATTTCCCATCCAAAATGTAACCAAATACAGCTGTAACTTTAGGCTGAGGTGCTTGGGAAAATGATTTTATTATTATTATTTGTTATTTTTTAAGAAGCAAGTGTACATTGCTAAGGAAACAGCCTAAAACCTAATGGGGGGATATCTAGCTTTGATGTGATAGTTTTAGGTAATGTAAAATTTAACAAGTGAGCTGGGTAATTTTTTTTTTTCCTAAGAATGTTCACAGTCATTTTTTTAAAAGACAAAATGATTAAATGTCGACTCAGAAATACAAACTAGAGATTTCCCAACATACGGAAGGTTATAAGCAAAACCAAAGTAAAACAACAAAATATCCCAAGCTTAAAAATACTATTCCCCTTTCCTTCCTTTTGTACAAGTTCAGTTCAAGCAATTATTAAAGGAAGTCAAAATCCTCTTGTGTTTTGTCTACCTGTGGGAACCATAATAAGAATTCAGCGGAAACAGGAAATGTACAATAAATCCCATTTTTATTACTGTAAGTGAATATGTTTTATGGTGTTTGCAATAGTCACATAATTTTTGTGGAGAAAATAAGTAAATTAAATTGTAAGTTATGTGTTACTAAATAGCCTCTGCTGAATAATAACCTGTTTTGTTCGTTTACCCCCTCCCCCTTTGTAATAGTAGCTTATGTCTGCACTGGAGTAGCAGTTAATCGCTGTGATATTGAAATGAAGAGAAAGGAGTCATTTGACACTGAGCATGTGAAAGGTTAAATGCAATAGGGTGTCCTAGTGAGCAGATTAGACAACAATGACATTTTTCATTTTATTGGTTGGAAAGAAAAAAGTTAGGTGACTTATATACTAGGAAATCTTTCAGAAATATGGTTTATTAGCTCAGCAGTTTTTCAAGAACTTCTAATTCATGGAGTTGGACATTAGGATGGGCGAGGACAGGGACATCCACTGCCCTCAATAATGCCCTCTTCCGTCTTTTGTAATCCATGCAAGAGAAAGTCGTCAGAGTTATCCTTCAATTATAGTCACCAGAAAGCTAACATTTAAAAAAAGAACAGAACGAAGAACCAGTCTTATTTTCTGGGCCACAAGCCAAATTGAAGAAAATTAAAGAACAAAGAAGGATCTCCTCCCATGAGACCTTATGTTGAAGTCCTCAGCTATATGCATTTCTAATCCATGTGCTGTTTTCTAAGGACTCTCATGTGGCTTGAGTAAGAATGCAAACAAGCACTCAGTAATTGTTTCTGCCTCTATTTTTCAGGTACAAGCGTCTATGTCTTGTATCATCTATCTTGTTGAATCCCAATCTTCGAGAGCTGAAAAAGAAAGTTTCCATATTTAATTATTTAAAACATTTTACATAAGAGCTGGCTTTCTACAGAGAGAGTATTATACCAGAAATATTCAGCTCTAAGGTGATATTCCCTAGAGGAGGCAACCATATTTCCTTCTTTGTTATTAAACTGAGAAGGCAGCCCCAGAAGGATAAAGCAAGAAGCAATTGAATGCCAAAACAAATTTTCCTGTTCCCTGTGCTTCCCAGCCCTTAGCATTTGACCTGTTAGATTGGATCCCATTTTGCTTGCCATATAAAGTTACTGTCTAAAATTGTACTCCTATTTACTTTGAAAATCTGAAATTCTGAAGATGTTTCCAAAAAGAATACATTAAAGTGACCATTAAGTGACTTTCTAATCATGTTTCTTATGATGGGTGGCTTCGTGCCCTAGAATTGGTGTGAAAAGTCAGATATACCTCAAGGAGTCCTAGGAGAGCAAAGCTGCTAGTGCAGTTGTCCCCAAGTAATTTTCAGGTTGAGACTGTAATCATCAGCTCATGGGGCACTGGAGATTCAGCTCTGCCTGCAACAAAACCCAAAGGGCACATTTGTAAAATTGGGGCCTGAAAAGCATAAGCACATAAAATATCTATAAAAATTTGCTTTTTTCTATCATATGCTAATTGATTTATATATGTTATTTTTTCTAGAGATAGGAACAAAACAAAAATGATTTTTTCATATTAAAAGTAATCTTGTTTATTGGAAAAAAACCTGCATACTTTTTGAGGAAAATACATGTTTATTCAGGAAAAATACAGAAAAACATAAAAAATACAAATGTTAAAATCATCCCAAATCTCATCACTGAGTCTTTTTTAACTTTGCTCTCCACATCTGTATGTGATAGCATGCTACATAGGATGTTATACATTTAATTGTATACATATATGTGGTTTAACCTACACCTATATATCCTCTATCATCTGTCTTAGTAGCTATATCCATTTGTACTTACCTGAGATCATATGGGACCCACTGCTTGATGACTTTTTAAAAAAATTATCAGGAACATTTTCTCATGTCATTCTTTTTCCTACTGTATGCTCTATTCAGTCATCTTTGATGGTTTAATGCATAGTAGCCCATATAGTATATCCCAAACTCCGATTGTTTATTAGGGCAAGTTCTTGGAAGAGGAGTCATGAGCTAAGACTGCAAGCTTCTCTCATTCAGTGACACTGTGTCCTCCAGACTGTTCCTGTTTCCACCTCCTCCAGCAGGGTGTGCCTCATGCCAAGCATTACTTTTAGTTTTTATAGGCTGTTTTTTATCTAAAGAGTTCAAAGTGCCAAACAGACAGGCCCTTAATCATGTCTTCTATTTTAGGAAGGCGAGTGAAAAGGGTCGTTTAATCTTGGTTTATTGCAGGATCCTCAATATTTGGCTGAAGTAAGAAACTAAGATTATGTGAGTGAAGAACAAGAATGAACTCCTGGTCAGAAGACTTCCCAATTAGGTTTCTTTCCTTTGGCTATATTGCCAGCATTTTCATTTCCCTATATAGTCAGAAAAACTGTTATTTTAGTTAAGAGTGGCATGGTTAATTTTATCCCATTGTTTAGAAATTTCATCACTTCAGGGTTTCAAAACAAATTCTAATATGTGAGAGTTTAGTGCAGGAAAACTTCTTGTTACTAGGAGAAAATGGATTTTAGAAGAGACTTGTAAAATGAAACTAAAATAAGGCCAGGCACAGTAGTGCACATCTACATTCCCAGAAGCTCAGGAGGCTGAGGCAGGAGGAGTGCAAGTTCAAAGCCAGCCTCAGCAAAAGTGAGGCGCTAAGCAACTCAGTGAATAAAATGCAAATAGAGCTGGGATATGGCTCAGTGGTCAAGTATCCCTGAGTTCAATCCTTGGTACACCCCCAAAAAAGAAACTAAAATAAATTCTTCAACATCAAACTATCCTTTAAAATAGAATTAGTTATTACAGTATTAACTAATAAAAATGCAGATTAAATTTTCTGAGAATCCTCATTGACTTAAGGGAATTACAGTGGTTTGTAGTTACAAAATGGATTCTGCGAAACACAAAATACTGGGAAAAAAAGATTTTTTTGCCAAGTCTACAATAAGTCAGAATTTACCCCTAAACCTCATTACATTTGCATGAAATAATGTTACATAATAAAAAAACATATTTTGTCTTTGGTCCTAGTTCCTGACATAGAACTCCTCAATCCCTGGGAAGTTCCTGAGAGATAGGAGTGTCTTTTGCTGTAAAGAGGTAACTCTTGGATGGAGGATGGTCACCAGAAAGACCAAGCCATCACACAAAGATTAGAACTTTCAGCCCCAGATCCCAGCTTCCAAGAGTGAAAGGGGCTAGAGTTTGAGTTAATTGTCTATCATGCCTATGTGAGGAAGTTGTCTCCATATAAGTCCCTGAAGTTCAGGGTACAATGGAGAGCTTCTGGGTTGATGAACACATCTGCATGGTGGAAGGGTGGTCACTCCCAACTCCAAGGGGACAGAAGTCACCATGCTTAGGACCACATTCACCTCTTCATCTGTCTGTTCATCTGTATCCTTTAGAGTATTCTTCATATGTAATAAGTCAGTAAATTTTTCCTCTGAGTCCAGTGAGCCATTCTAGCATATCATTGATCCTGAGGAGAGGGTCATGGGAACCTGTGATTTTAGCCAGGTCAGACAGAAGTTGTGTATAACTGGAGGACCCAACACCTGTGATTGGCATCTGAAGAGGGGGACAGTCTCTGAGGAGTCTGGGCTAACTCCAGGTAGGGAGTGTCAATTCAGTTGAATTGAATTATAGTTCACTCAGTGTCTGCAGAGAATTGGAGAATTGTTTGTTATGGGGGAAAAAAAACCCCTCCAAATATTTAGTGACCAGAAATGTTGATATCAGTAACAAAAGAAAAGACAGTTTTGTTTTCAAATAACCTGTGGTATTTAATAACATCTTAAAACATGAATGTAAGAGGTACTAACACAAAAGGGTTGCTATATAAACTATGTTGATACCAATGCTACAGGAATTATTGTAAAATGGGATAATTCACATTGGACTGGTGTAGAACACCAACAGCATATGGAACTGCAGTATGTAAAGAGAGCATTTATGATAGGGTAGGCTTGGTCAGGCAGGGACTAGCTTCCCAAGGTCTCCTTACTCTGAAGTGACACCTGCCATTGTTGCTTATGCACTTTCTCTGTTCACTGTCTTCTTTCACATTCTTTTCTGTGTTCCTTCTTTTATGTTCCCTTTTCTGTAAATTTTAATTCTTTCTTGCTCTTTTCTCTCTACTTTTGGTTTGGGCTCATGGAAAGTCCCGTATCCTGATCCAGTGGGGGAGAAAGAATCCTCTTCTAATTATGATTTCTTACATTGACTCATTTTATCTCCAGTGAAATGTTGCTGTGAACAGTTACATATATAATGGAGGGGAGTCTTAGGACAGGTTAGCCTTCAGCTGTAGGTGGTGAAAGAGATGCTGCATAGATTTGGTGCTATTGAATGAACTGGGTCAGGGGTCTGAAAGCCCAGGATTCATATGCAGCTCTACTGTTTACCAGCTTTTTGTCATTGCTGACTTACAACTAACTGTTTTCATGAATATTAAATGAACCTATCTCGAGCACTTGACACAGTTTACCATATTGAAAAACATGTTAATTGTTTTTAATATGATGTTGGAATAGGAGATTATTTGGGACTCCATTAAGTAGGCTGATTCTGCTAGGGTGTTACTAGAGGTTACTTTTCACTATTAAGAGTCAAATATCAAGCTGGGCACATTGGCACAGGTCTGTGATCCTAGCTACTAAGGAAGGAGGCTGAAGCAGGAAGATTGCAAGTTTAAGTCCAGCCTGGTAACTTAGTGAAACAGTTGTCTCAATAAAAAATGAAAAGGACTGGGATGTAGCTCAGTGGTGGAGTGCTTGCATAGCATGCACATGGACTTCGGTTCAATCCCTAGTAGTGAAAGGAAAAGAAAAAAAAGTCAAACACCATTTTACCAACTGTGGAAATCCAATGCCCTTCCATACAATGCTATAGATTCCTGAGAAGCTTAAGGTTGGGATCACCTATGGTTCCAGTCTCTTACTTCTGCCAAATTATATTTGTTAAGGGATTTTTAAAAATCTGTTCTTTTTTGTTATACGACAGTAGAAGGTATTTTGACATATAATACATAGAGGAGTATAACTTCCCATTCCTGTGGTTGTACATGATGTGGAGTTATACAGGTTGTGTATTTATATATGAACATAGGAAAGTTATGTTGTATTCATTCTACTGTCTTTCCCATTACCATCCCCTTCTCTGCCTCACATTTTACCCTGTCCAATACAGTGATCCTCCACTTTCCCCTCACTCCTGCCAATTGTCAGTCAGCATCCACATATCAGAGAAGATATGGCCTTTGGTTTATGGAATTGGTGTTTTCACTTAGCATGTTTTCCTCCAGTTCCATCCATTAACCTGAAAATGCCATAATTTCATTTTTCTTTAAGGCTGAATAATAATATTCCATTGTGTATATGTGCCACTTTTTCTTTATCCATTCATCTATTAAAGGGTACCTAGTGGGTTCCATAGCTTAGCTATTGCAAATTGAACTTCTATGAACATTGATGTGGCCATATCAATGTAGTATGCTTATCTTAAGTCTTTTGGGTATAAACTGAGGAGTGGGACAACTGGGTCAAATGGTGGATCCGTTCCAAATTTTCTGAGGAATCTCCAGTGTGGTCACACCAATTTGCAGTCCCACCAGCATTGTATGAGTGTACCTTTTTCCCCACACCCTCACCAACATTTATTGTTGTTTGTATTCTTGATGATTGCCATTCTGACTGGATTTAGATAAAATCTCAGTGTAGTTTTAATTTGTATTTCTCTAATTTCTAGAAATATTGAACATTTTTTCATATATTTGGTGACCATTTATATTACTTCTTCTGTGAAGTATCTATTCAGTGCTATTTTTGCCATTTTTTGAGTGGGTTATTTTTGTGTGTGTAAGTTTTTTGAGTTCTTTATATATCCTGGAGATTAATGCTCTATCTGAGGTGTAGGTGGCAAAGATTTTCTCCCATTCTGTAGGCTCTCTCTTCATGTTCTTGATTGTTTCCTTTGTTGTGAAGAAGATTTTAGTTTGATACCATCCCATTTATTGATTCTTGATTTTACTTCTTGAGTTTTAGGAGTCTGGTTGAGGAATTTAATTCATAAGCCAACATAATGGAGATTTGGACCTACTTTTTCTTCTAGCAGGTGCAGGTTCTCTGGTCTACTGCATAGGTCCTTGGTCCACTTTGAGTTGACTTTTGTGCAGGGTGAGAGATAGAAGTCTAATTTCATTTTATTGAGTAAGGATTTCCAGTTCTCCCAGCACCATTTGTTGAAGAAGCTATCTTTTCTCCAACATATGTATATGGTGTTTTGTTTAGTATGGGATAACTGTATGTATGTAGATTTGTCTGTGTCTTCTATTCTGTACCATTGGTCTTCATGTCTGTTTTGGTGACAATACCATGCCATTTTGTTACTATAGCTCTGTAGTATAATTTAAGGTCTGGTATTGTTACACCCTCTATTATACTTTTCTTGCTGAGAATTATTTTGGCAATTATAGGCCTCTTATTTTTCC
The DNA here is from genome assembly GCA_020662805.1 of Glaucomys volans. Taxonomy (NCBI): domain Eukaryota; kingdom Metazoa; phylum Chordata; class Mammalia; order Rodentia; family Sciuridae; genus Glaucomys; species Glaucomys volans. The sequence goes on from JAJEJO010001097.1 coordinate 69,790, forward strand.
AAATGAATTTCATGAGGGCTTTTTCTACTTCTATGAAGAACATCCTCAGAACCTTAATAGGAATTGCATTAAATCTGTATCATGCCTTTGGTAAAATGGCCATTTTGACAATATTAATACTGCCTATCTAAGATCATGGGAGGTCTTTCTATCATCCAAGTTCTTCTTCAATGTACTTCTATAGTGTTCTGTAGGTTTTATTGTACAGGTCTTTCACCTCTTTTGTTAGGTCGATTCCCAAATATTTTATTTTCTTTGAGGCTATGGTGAATGAGATAGTTTTCCTAATTTTTCTTTCTGTTGGTTCATCACTGATGTATAGTAATGCAATTGATTTATGAGCATTAATTTTATATCCTGCTATTTTGCTGAATTCATTTATGAGTTCTAAAAGTTTTCTGGTGGAGTTTTTTTTGGGCATTCTAAATACAGAATCATTTCATCAGCAAATAGGGATGGTTCAAGTTCTTGTTTTCCTATTTGTTTCCCTTTAATTTCTTTTTTCTAATTGCTCTGACTAGAGCTTCTAGGACTATGTTGTATAAAAGTGGTGAAAGAAACTGTCTTGTTCCAGTTTTTAGAGGGAATGCTTTCAATTATTCTCCATTCAGTATCATGTTGGCCTTGGATTTAGTATATATAGCTTTTAGAATGTTGAGGTATGTTCATACTACCTCTGTTTTTTCTAGTTTGTACATGATTGAGTGCTATATTTTGTCAAATGCTTTTTCTGCATCTATCGAGATAATCATGTGACTCCTGTCTATAAGTCTATTGATTTGATGAATTACATATATTGATTTCTGTATGTTAAAACAACCTTGTATCCTGGGGATGAGGCCCACTTGATCATGGTGCACTATCTTTTTAATATGTTTTTGTATGCAATTTGCCAATGTTTTCTTAAAAATTTTTGCACCTATGTTGATCAGCATTATTAGTCTGAAATTTCTTTCCTTGATGTGTCTTTGTCTAGTTTTGGTATTAGGGTGATACTAACTTGGTAGAATGAGTTTGGAAGGGTTCATTAAGGAATTTTTTGCCATTCTATGAATTTGTTCATGTTTCATGCTACCTGTCATGTCACTCAGTGATTTTTGTTAAACTTACATATATACAAAATTTACTCATAAAAAGACATTTATTTATACATGGAAATTTGACAGGAGTTTTAGGAAGGTGGCATGATTTATATCATTGATATGTCAGTGTAAAAATCAAAAGTCATATATTTCCAAAGTTGAAAGTGCCATGGCCCTTGCTGAAAAGTGGATGCTAGTTTCTATAAAATGTTATTGAATATTAATACTTAGCTCATAGGGTTGTTGGTTAAATGAGATAAACCATGAAAATCATTTAACAAAGCCTAGCATGAAATTGCTAGCCATTACTCTTACTCCATCACACTTTTGTTCTCTGGTCTGTCACTGGGTAGCTTGGCTCTCCTCTCTTCCTTGTCTCTTCTTTTTCTTCTGCCACCTAAATTCCTGTTTTTTCTCCCCTTGGTAGACACAAACCTTTAGCTCTGGCATCCATCTGAGGTGTTTATGAAAATATTTCCTAAATAGAATTTTCCTTTCCAAGAATTTTGGTGCTGGCTGTTAAGGTAAAGTATCTTGTTGTCCCACTCTTTATGTATTTCAAGCTCATTTGGTAAATTTATTTAGGAAAATAAGTTGAAGATACATATCTGAATTGGGATCAGTGTTCAACCCTATGTCCTAGACATTCTAACCCTATTAACTACCCAGCTTGTTGTTGGTCAAGTAGTATGTTTCTTATCTTTGTTACAAAAGTAAATACTCCTTAGTGACAAGGCTGTGTCTAAGACATTTTGTTCTGGCAAAGGGACTTGCATGTAAATGGATGAATTAAGTAATAACTCATTGACTTTCTTCCATTCTTCACCATCCTGGTGTGTGGTTGAGTTCTTTACTTGCTGTGTCTCCTATAAGATTCTCAGGATCAAATGACTTCTGACCAATAAAGAAGCAGAATAACTCCACACTCTGGAAGATTCAAATGAAAACTGGTAATAAAATCAGATACAACTCCAAGAAGAGACAGTGCAGAAGAACCAAGTTGGTTTTATAGGGAATTGTACATGTAATGGCACATGTATTTATGCCATATCAAGGCATAAATTTGAATTTATCCTATTAAAGTTGAAAAAGTTGCCACTATTAGGACAATTGATCTGTTTTATCAGGAAAATAATTGTTTTCCTTATGCTTCTTCACTATTGTAAATATGTGAGATCACTTGTTTGGAAGAAAAAACAACTGAACAATTGAATTAATAGATCGAACAATATTAGTATATTCAGTTCCCAGGAAAAAAAAATATATATATATATAGTATATATATATATATATATACACACACACACACACACACACACACACATATATAAGCAACAATCTTCTTAAGGTGGTGGAAGAGGTGATAACAGTTACATGGAGACCACCTGTCTGTCCCAGTTTACTCCACTAGAAGAAGAGCATTCTGGGAATGCTTCGCTGAGGTTCAGCGAGCAGTAATTCAAATGCCAAAGAGACCGCTGTTTGTGTATGAGGTCTGGAAGGCATGCCAGTGTGTGTGTGCATGTGTATGTGTGTGCATGGAATGTGCACCTGCAGAGCAGGAGAGGCTACCTGAGTGTCGCAGAGGCAGGGTGGGCTGGAGGAGGCATGCTCTTGTCTTTCTTGTGTCTACCTGAGCCATTTCTGTAAGGTCAGGTGCATTTGGCATTCTATTATTATCATTATTATTATTATTATTACTATTATTGCTGGAGATTGAACTCAAGGGTGCTTTGCCACTGAGCTACATCCCTGGCCCCTTTGTATTTATTTATTGATTGATTGATTGACTTTTTGTGTGTGTGGATAATTTACTTCTTTTTTATTGGTTCTTTTTAATTATTCATGACAGTAGAATCCATTTTGATATGATTATATAGCAGGGAATATATGTTTTCTTTCACAATGTAGATTCACACAATTCAAATAATCTTACATATATGTAAGGTAATACTGTCTGTCTCAGTCTACTATTTTTCCTTCCCCCATTTCCTCCCATCCCATTTTCCTCCACACCATCCATACTTCCTCCATTCTTTTCTTATCCCCCCCCTTAAACCAGCACCCCTTTGTTATGTATCAGCATCCACTGATCAGAGAAAACATTTGGCCTTTGGTTTTTTGGGCTTGGCTTATTTCACTTAGCATGATATTCTCCAACTCCACCCATTTACCAGCAAATGCCATAATTTTATTCTTCTTTATGGCTGAGTAACACTCCATTGTGTATATATACCACAGTTTCTTTCTCCATTCTTCAATTGAAGGGCATCTAGGTTGGTTCCACAATCTAGCTATTGTGAATTAAGCAGCTAGGAACATAGATGTGGCTGCATCCCTATACTTTGCTGATTTTAAGACTTTGGGGTATAAACCGAGGAGTGGGATAGCTGGGTCAAATGGTGGATCCATTCCAAGTTTTTTGAGGAATCTCCATACTGCTTTCTAGAGTGGCTGCACCAATTTGCAACTCCACCAGCAATGCATGAGTGTACCTTTTTCCCCACATCCACGCCAACACTTATTATTGCTTGTATTCCTGATAATAGCCATTCTTATTGGAGTTAGATGAAATCTTAGGGTGGTTTTAATTTGCATTTCTCTAATTACTAGAGATGATGAGCACTTTTTCATATACTTGTTGATCACCTGTGTATCATCTTCTGAGAAGTGTCTGCCCAGTTCCTTAGCCCATTTATTGACTGGGTTCTTTGCATTTTTGGTGTCAAATTTTGTAAGTTCTTTATAAATTTTGGAGATCAGTGCTCTGTCTGAAGTATGTGTGGAAAAGATTTTTTCCTACTCTGTAGGCTCTCTTTGCACATTATTGATTGTTTCTTTTGCTGAGCAAAAGCTTTTTAGTTTGAATCCGTCCCATTTATTGATTCTTCCTTTTATTTCTGGCACTCTGGTGGTCATGTTGAGAAAGTATGGTCCTAAGCCCTTTTTATTTTTTATCTTGAGGCAGGGTGTCATCAAGTTCCTGAGGCTGGCCTCAAATTTGGAATCCTCCTGCCTTGGCCTTCCAAGTCACTGGGATTATAGGCATGTGCCACTGTACCCAGCTTATTTGGCATTCTAAACAATCTTATACAAGTCGTCCATCCTGGTACATACTACAGTTTAGGATATTTCATATGACATGGGCGTTTATTGAATTCTTAGCTCTTAAAGATCAATCTTCACTATTGGTAGAACGTATGGATTAAACATCTATTCTACTTTTCAGTATGTTCATAAAGACAGAGAACATTACTGTGCTTTCCATATTTTAAAACAGATGCAAAATTCTCTCCATCCAGAATGGTAACATATGACTGAAAAGGCTGAGCTGACAGGGCTTTTCTAGAAACTCATACCCAGGTGGGTAACCAGAACTAACTTGATCTCCACTTAGATGGAGCATAGGTCATGGATCTGCTTACACCTTCAGTCCAGAGAATTAAACAACAAAATGTCAAGAGCGAGTACAAATGCATTCTACTGTCATGTACTATTAATTAGAATGAATCAAAAAAATTAAAAACAAAAAGAGTGAGAATTTCTATTGTAACTGTGCAAATCCCTCTATACACCATAGGTAGAAACTATGGTGATGGTCTCCCCAGGAAAGAAGGGTACCACCAGGCAAGCTGCCTCATTCAAAGGCAGAATTGCCTCACTGACACCCACCAGAACTATTATTATGTGGGATAAACCTGTAGGTGCATCTGTGGATTTCAAGGGGAGGTAAGAAGCTCTTCTACAGAGGAAGATGGCAATGATTAATTTTCTATTACTTTGATATAATATTGAGGAAATATAAGTAATGTGGGAGAAATGCTTGGGTTGTGTTTGGGTGGAGCAGAGGCCTTGTGCTTTGGGTAGTATGAAACCTGGGATGCTTAGACTGGCCACGTGCCAATGTGCAAAGGAACGCAGAATTTTTCTTTAGCATGGGAGGAGATGCTTTCAAGAACAAATAACAACAGTAGCTAACATTCATTAGGCTTTACTATGTGCCAGGCACTGTTTTAAGGTTTTACACATATTAACTTATTTAATCTTCACCACATCCGTGAAGGTCGAGTACTGCTTTCATTGTCCTTTATGGGGTGAGGAAATACAGGCTGACAAAGAGACCCTTGCACAAGATTACAAAGAGAACTGGTGCCTTCTCAAACAACAGCAGACAAATGGAAGACTAAAATCCTAGGGGACCTCCACTCCAGAGGTGAGTCAGAAGTGTAAATTTCAGAGTACAAGTCTGAGCGGTTTACCAACTTTGTAACCTCTCCATGTTGGCTATCTAGGTAGTTTCTCTTAATATTCCTATAAAAATTCTCTTTATGACATTTTAGGTGAAAATAATTTGGGTACTTATTTTCAAAGATGGTGGATGGAATTGAGTTTGTGACCAAGAAATAGCTCAGGAAAACACTGACCTATTGCAAAAAGGAAAACACAAGAGACAGGTTTGAGAATTCACAGAGGCCTTGGGAATGACCAGAGTATTCCAGGAAGTGCAGAATATGTAAATTGTAAATTGAGGAAATACTCAAGTCTTTACTGAAGGAAGTTGTGGGATATTCTTTTCTGAAGGTGTTTAGATTTTGGAAGTTCTTAAGCTTTGTTTCCTAGATCTATTTTTGTGCTACCATAAAAAGATGATGCAGTTTCCTAACTCATCGCCACACCGCCCTGAAGATTATGTGCCCACCCTTGCCAATCACTGTCAACCTTGGCAGTTTGGCCTACAGCAGATTGCACAGAATAGAAAATTATCAATTCTCATTTAGATTACAAATACTAATCATTTACTACGGGAACAGCATTCTGTAAAGAACGAGACAGCAAAATGGGTATGGAGGTATATGCCTGTAATCTCAACTACTCAGGAGGCTGAGACAGGAGGATCATAATTGAGGACAACTTTGGCAGCTTAGTGAGAACTTGTCTCAAAATTACACACACACAAAAAGAAAAGAAGAGAAAAAAGAAAATAAATAAATAAATAAATAAGGAAAAAGACAATTTTTAAAGGGGTTGGGAATGAAGCTCAGTGATAGAGAACTTGTTTGGCATGTACAATGCCCTAGGTTCAATCCCCAGTACAGGGTAAAAAAGGAGATGGAGGAGAAGGGAAAATAAGAAAGAATGATGAGGCATACAAAAGATTACAGCTGGGTGTGGTGGTGCCCACCTGTAATCCCAATTACTCAGCACTGACTTGGGAGGCTGAGTCAGGAGGATCACAAGTTCAAGGCCAGTCTTAGCACCTTAGGTCCTAAGCAACTTAGAGAGCTTAGTGAAACCCTATCTCAAAATTTAAAAAATAAGAAGATCTGGGGATGTGACTCAGTGGGGAAATACCCCTGGGTTCAATCCCTAGTACCAAAATAAATAAATAAATAAATAAATAAATAAATAAATAAAATGTCCCTTGACCTGAGGCATCAGAGATCTACACAGGCACACACTATAAGGGGTGATCTGATTAAGTGATAAAGTCCTGAAAAGGTATGCTCACTGCAGGAAGCTAAGGCTAGGGAGGAGTCCTCAAGTTCATTCTTATGCATCAACCTGGTTGGATGTTATGTTAGGATGTTATGTTATGTTAGGAGACTATGTTAGGAAACAACTTTCTGTTGCCTTGGGGAGAAGAATGGTGGGCTCTGTGGGAGGGAATGGTCAGCCCAAGACAAGGGTTAGGGTTAGGGTTAGGGTTAGTCTTGAGCTGTGGCAGTTGAGGAGGAAAGCCTGGCCTAAGTGGTGGGTGGGACAATGTCAGGGGTCTAGTGAGCCGGAGATCAATCCTCAAAGGGCTATTACTAAATCTTCAAAGGGTAAGTCTCAGTCCCAACCCACTTCTTGTGTATCTTGGAAGAAGTGTATTTGGAGAAGGCGGGGCACCAGGCCTCTGAGACCCTTCTCATGCTGGAGATTAAGCTTGAGGACTCCCACTGATCTTCCAGAACCTCCCTGAAGCTCTGAACGTGAGGGACACTGGATTATTTCCAAGGTCTGACTTTTTTTTTCCTTTCATCCCATTGGAGTTGAATTTAATCTTACTAGGAAAATGCGAAATTTTAAAAATATTATTTTTGTATCAAAACATTCTTTTTTAAAAGTAAATATTTTTTTATGTGGTGCTGAGGATCGAACCCCATGCCTCATACATGGTAGGCAAATGCTCTACTACTAAGCCACAACCCCAGCCCTCAAAACATTCTTAAAGAACAGTTGTTATACTAAGATAAAAAGGAAAAATAATCTATTTAATTTTTCATTCACTCACCAATTGATTCATTCCCATAATTCACATTTTCAAACATCAAGTATGTGTATGGCCCCATGCTACCCATTATTCAGCCTCCCTCTTCCTGTGTCTGATTTATTTCACTTAAAATGTCCTCCATGTCCATCCACTTTGCCACAAATGACAGCATTTCATTATTTTTAAATTTCAGAATAATATTCCATTGTGAATATACACCACATTTTCTTTATCCATTCATGTGTCAGCACCTAGGTTGATTCCACATCTTAACTATTGCAAATAATGCTGCAACAAACATGAGAGTGTGGGTATCTCCAGGTTGCTGATTTCATTTCCTTTGAATATGTGCACTCAGAAGTGGGGTAGCTGAATCACATGGTAGAACTTTTGTTTTTATTCAGTACTGGGGATTGAACCTGGTGCATTCTACCACTGAACTACAACACCAGCTCTTTTTATTTCAAGACAGGGTCTTGCTAAATTGCCCAGGCTGTGATCCTCCTGCCTTAGCCTCCCAAATTGCTGGGATTACAGGGGTGCACCACAATGTGTGGCTTAGTTTGAGATTTTTGAGGAACCTCCATAGTGTTCTCCATTAATGGGTATACTAAGTTACATCCTGCCACCAGTGTATAAGAGTTCCTTTTTTCTCCACGTCTTCTCCAGTATTTGATACTTTATGCTTTTTTTTTGTTTTGTTTTTTTGGATAATACCCATTCTAACTGGAAAGAAGGACAAAATGCAGTTAGATGGAAGGAACAAGTTCTGATGGTATATGGCACAATAGGGATACCATAGTTTACAATAACATAATATGTATTTTAAGAAGCACCAGCAGAGAGGACCTCAAAGTCTAGAAACAAACACAAAGAAATGAGAAAGAGAAGGAAATGTTGCTCATTCTGATATGTTCATACTTTGCATACATGTATAGAAATATCACACTGGATCCCATAAATGTGTGCAGTTACTCAAAGAATCCACACTGAGGACACAGGATGGATGGAACTTGGTTCTTGCATTCTCCAGAGGTCATTGAATTGTGCCTATGTCATGTTATGCTATGATTGGAACACCTTCTGATAGGAAAAAGTCATTTAAGTGTGTGTCCCATTACATGCATTCTTCATAACCTCAGAGCGTGGGTTTAACTTTATTTAGCTGTTCCCTTGCACCCGTGTGCCTCAGAGCAGAAAGGAATGTCCAAACACTTTGTTAAATAAGGTCAAATTGTTCTGGTTGCAATCAGTCACAGAGCTGAAATTATCCATGTGCTCATCCTCACAGAGAGTGGCTTACAAAAAGGTTAGTGCTAAAGTGAATTAGTTTTATAATTTTATTCCAACAACAAGTGATGGTTTACACTGGGCAGGAAAGAAGCATAAGGCATTTGGTGAGATAGGTAGTTTTATGACTTTTCTGGTCAAGACAATTTTATTTCATTATTAACAACATAAAATTTTCTTGGAAAAGTTGAACATCAGAATGTATCTGAAGTGTTACGATTGCTTTAATAAAAATGAATAAACCCCATGAGTGTTTACACACATTTTAATGTTTGCTTCATGTCTTTGCTGACCCACAAAGCCAAAATGGAATGAATGAGCTCCAGAACTTTTGCTGTAATTTATCTAAATTTTTTATTTGTTTGCTTTCTTAATGTTTAGGACTATAATTCCTAAATTATCCTTTTCATATTGGGTAAGTACAGCAACATTGAATTTGGTTTAAAAATAACTCACTTCTTTAGGAAGAAGTTGAAATTTCTAGAACATTTTCAAAACATTACACTAAGGATCATTATCTTCTCCTCCTCTTTTTTTTTTTTCAGTGCTGGGGAATCAAACCCAGGGCCTATGTGTGCTGCACAAGTGTTCTGCCTCTGAATTACATCCTCAGCCCCTACACTAAGGAATCTTTAATTGTGGTAGCCATAATTTTTTTGAGTTTACCCATTCATTTGATATTTAATGTTCAGGAAAAAACAATACTGCCTAACATGCTTCCATCAAAGAGTATCAAATATACAAAATAAACTAAATTTGTGGCTCCATATTCCTATTGAAAAAAAAGGTAGTCCAGGAAAATTTTCGTTAATGCAATATTTTGTGGGTTTCTGTGCAATATTTCATGTGAATCGATTATTATAGAGTCTTAAATTTTAGATTATAAAAGTATCAAATTGCAAAGGAAAAACCTGATTTTTAAAGTTTTTCTTAGTTTACTTATACTAGTCAATAGATTTGAAATTTGTTGCTGGATATTTTTCTTTAGAATAGAATGTCTTACTAAAGTGTTGGTCTTTTGCTCATGTTTTAATCCAAATTCAGTTGCAAAGCCTTCTGTCTGGTAAGCTGTGCCGCAGGGATAAAAGCTATGGTCAGATCTTAGCTAGAATTGATTGCATTATTCACAAGTATGGATGAACTTGTCTCTTCTAGAGGCTATGTTAATGAAGCTTGGAATCTAATTTGAACTTTATGGTGATGTATTTGTCAAATCAGGACCATTTCATCAAGAACTAGAGGAAGGATAGAGGCAATGTTGATAAATAGCTGATGGCATGACCTGGGAAGGCTCCCTCCTTCTCCCTGTTACTACTGCAGACTAATTCCCAGCCCCAGGTAGTTTCTGTACATGTCTCCATGTCCTGTTTTTTCTCTCCTTCCCCTTTATTGCTAAATTTTTATTATTATTATCCATGTAGAAATTAACGCATACTTCTGATCAAATAGAGTGATTTAAGCTACAAATATTTCATTGAATGTTGGTTTATCATTGAAAATAGTTTTGTAAAACCCTAACATACCAGCAAACAACCAGGCAAGTCAAAATTCAGCTATATTCAATCTGACTTTTTGTTCTTAACTAGTCTAATTTCTTTATTAACATATTGATTCAGTAATGAAATTGGGTAAATGGTTTCTGTCTTTTAATGGTTTAATATGTATACATAGCATTGATCTAAGAATAAATAGAGAACATAAAATAATTGAGTTTAGGTATCTATCTACACACATACACACATAGGAAAACAAAAGGGTGAGGGAGATGAAACAGAGACAGAGAGAGAGGGAGAGAGAGGGAGAGAATATGAGAGAGTAAGAAACTTGGTGAGAGAAGGTCACAGGTGTGAAAGAATCTTGCACCCTTTGGATTATTTGCAAATGGGAATCATTTACAGGGCATGTTCACTCTCAAATGTAGAAATACATTTGAGGCTCTAGTTTCATTTTTTCTCTGTTGCTCTTGTATGTTCTTCTAAAATTTATTAGTTTAAATGTATGTGGTATGCCCTATTGCTATTTTTGAGGTGACTTTTTTGGGACACTTTAAAGGACGCATTTAACCTAACACAGTCTAATGTCAATAATTAGACAAGCAAATAATTCTTCCTAACAATAAAGGATTTTAAAATGCCTTAATGCTAATCACTACCTTTTTTGAAGTTGCATATTATTTTTGTCTAATGAGTACATATGTTTTAAAGTGATCAATATAGGATCCACCAGATATGTATTTTTACAAAGAACTTATAAACTAATTAACAAAAACGTATATAAAATTTGACTCTTGAAAACATCACTATTTTGTTACCATTCCATGTCAGCAGGAAACGTATTTATGACTTGATTTGCTGTTGGTTCACAGGTCCATGTGAACACACTCCAAATCCATTAATTTTATCAGTGGGGAGTTGCAAATAAAGCAGGCAGGAGGGTCCAGGTGACAGCAGATGATAAACCTGGTAAGACACACATTGAATCACAAGCAGATTCACACAGGAGATCAGCAGTTTCCATGAATCTTGCCTCAGAATCTTACACTATTGTATGGCATTAACCACAGTATAGATTAGGTTCCTGAAAATATTCATATTATAAAAGCATGTAGCACAACTTTGGCTTTATAAAAACATATAGTATGTCAAAAGCACCTTCAGATCTGGATTTTCTAGGGGGAAGGGGAGTATTCAGCACATCATCTGTTCCATCTTATATTTATATAGTGTTTAATCTCCAGGATATTTTTATTTATAGATAGGCAAAGGACATGCAATTTGAGAGGAAAATTGGTTGAGGGGTTATGACATATATGAGAAAAATAAAAATTGTGAGAGTTGAAGTCCTTGTGAACAGTATATATTCTGCCATTCTGTGACTTATTCATTCTTTGTGATTCTATTGATAAAAATAACTGATAATATTGTTAAGAATAGTACATTGGGACAAGCAGAGTGACACATACCTGTAATCCCAGCAATTCCAGAGTTGAGGCAGAACAATTGCAAGTTTGGGGTTAACCTGGGCCATTTAGCAAGACCCTGTGACAATTTTTTTTAAATTAAATTAAATTTTTAAAAAAGAGAAAAAAGAAAAAAATAAAAACAGAAAAGAAAATGGCTGTGGATGTAGCTCAGTGGTAGGGTGTCCATAGGTTCAATCCCAGTACAAGAAAAAAAGAAAAGAAGGAAGGAGGGAGAGAGAGAAGGAAGGAAGGAAGGAAGGAAGGAAGGAAGGAAGGAAGGAAGGAA
>JAJEJO010001097.1:81675-171453 GCA_020662805.1 Glaucomys volans
GAAGGAAGGAAGGAAGGAAGGAAGGAAGGAAGGAAGGAAGGAAGGAAGGGAGGGAAAGAGAGAGAAAGGGAGGAAGAAAGAAAGAGAGAGAGAGAGAGAGAGAGAGAGAGAGAGAGAGAGAAACGAAGGAAGAAAGAAGGAAAGAAAAGTACTTGAGGATCCACCTACCTTTAAAGGGTATATTCTTTCTGGTGATGAATTGCCAAGAGGCCCTGCACAGAGTTCTCACTACTATCCAGGTCATAGAGAAACCAGACTCTAGGGACATACAGTGGTCCCTGAGGTCAACGGGACAAAATTAGATTCCTGGTAAATTTTGAAAGAACTCAATAAACAAATTTACCAATTTGAAATAGAAACTAATTGAAAAATAATTATAGGAGACGAACTGATGAAATTCACTAATATGAGTCTGTTGGAGAAAGTGGCTTTAGATATATGGCTAACAGGTTTTTCTAGCTTTTGACCTCAGGATTAATAAGAATTAAATATGCAGGCAGGATAGTGCTGGACCACTGGGGCCTTCCCTGCAGACTGGGCCACTCCTAGTCATGAACACACGGGGAACCTGAGAAATCTTAGCATTGTAAAGGAAAGGGCAAAGCCCAGGGAACTTTCTGCACTCAGATTCTCAGGTCAGAAAAATTGCTCCTCCATTCAGGCTCCTCCCATGTTGCTAGTCATGAGGAAAGAGTGGGCATTTTGTCCTTTCAGAGGAAATATATTCTTACTTCCCCATTGACATTAAGTTCATCCCCAGCATCCTTCCTGCCTCCCCCTACCCCCACTTCACCTCTTTTTATTATCTTTGTTCTTTCTACATCTGTCTCTCCCTGCCTGGAGGCTCATGAGCAGTCATCAAACAGTTTTCTCTGTATTTTCTCCTAATAATTTATTGCAATCATATCTAATAACCTTAGTAATATAATAGTAATATTAGTTGCAACAATTTATAAATGGAAGTATGTGATTTACATATTTTGAGATTTATATATAAAACAACACAAATTTTAATTCTCTATATTCAGGAAAGAAAAAGCATGTTTGCATTTAGGTTGAGAACTTGAAATGTATGAATACCTAAGGAACGTAACATTTCATAACAAAACAGAATGAGTTCATTCATCAACAGAACCTAGGAATTTGTGTTTCCTCAAGAGGTAATTAGATAGGAGTAATTGATTGGCTATTTGGATAATTTTTTCTTCTCTAAATGTGATTGAAATCTTTTCTTTGTAGTTAATTGATTGCTGTTTTCATAGTCTTATTATGAATTGAGCATTACAATTTTATGGTTTTTCTGTTTGGTTCTTCCTAAATATTTCAGGGAAAATCTTAGACCATTGTGGGCTTGACCACATTCTTTAGAGAAAAACAGGCTTGAAAACAAAATGCACAACAGATGTAAAGCTTTGCAAAGTTCCCTGCCTGCCCTTTCACCATACATGGTATTTTTAACACTAAGCTCTACCTGCTGAATTGTTGATGTGGCACAGAGTGACAGGGAGTTCTGTGAGGCCTGCACAAACCTGGCAATTGTGGTCTTACACATACTTCTAGTTAAAACTGTTTATATCCAGAGGAGGAAATGAAATTTTCTGAAAAAAGCATGTCCATGGATATGTGGGTGGAGAAACAAAAATAAAATGAAATACGAGCCTCTAATTTGTTGAAATGAAATATCAACTGTGTCACCTGCAGGGCAAATAATTACTTCGAGTGTACACAGGCTCTTCCTAGATGAAGACTGACTAAATAAATGTACACTAACATTGAAATGTGTCAGTGAAATGTAAGCAGTTTTTCAAAGCAATTTATATGCACCATCAAGAAGGTCAAGTTAATCATTTTCCACCTGCCAGTTCTTCAGAACCCTTACTTTCCACCTTACACTTAGAGCCTGTGTGAAGAAAACTGTCCTGGGTTGTAGGACAGTGTCATCTAAACCCTTTTGAAAGAAAAATATTCTTTCTACATAACTAAAGTTTTAAATGACCCAGTTAAAACTTTACCAAGCTCTACACTAGAATGTTCTTCAGATTCAGTTTAAATATTCTTGCTGAAACATTAACAAAAGTTGAGTAAGTTAGTCTTCCCTGTTAAGACACCGGCCCAAACATAATACAGTTTTTCCATGTTGTAAAGAAAACTTATTAGAATTTAAGCTTTAAGATGGTCCAGACCCAGCTTTGCTTATTGCATTTTCTCCAAAACCTGAAATTGTCTACTTCTTAGAAGATGAGGAGTGTTCAGTGAATGAAAGAATGGATGAATTGTCTTTTTCAGGATGAAAGTATTCTTTAAAGCCTTCAGAAATTATATTCCACCTCTCTCCAGAAGAAATTTCATTGTTTCCTCCATACCCTGTCCAGTATGTTTGGTCCTATTAGACACAGCAGTCTGGACCTAAATAGCTATATGGTCATGGGTCAATCACCACCATTGTCATCATAACCCAAACATTAAAATAGAATCATATAAATGGACTCTAATGGACACTCCATACCAAGTTCTTCTAGAAAGACATATACTCCTTTTCATTCAAAGCAGATTATATTTTATATAAAATTAAAATTGTTTTAGTTTCAAAACTGGGAAGAAAGGAAACCTAACATATTCTTTACTCTTAAAAAATATTCAAGGAATTTTAATTATTTTTGTTGTCAATTACTAGAGAAATGTCAAATTGTGAACCTCTATCAAGAGAGGATCTAAGAGTTTATGGAGATTCTGTACTTAGCTTGAATCTCATGTGTTGTTTTAGTAACTTCACCAGATTTTATCTTTATCAGGCTAATTTTCTGTCTCCATCTCCCTACTCACCTCAGGGAGAATGACTGAGTCATGTCAGTACATCTGACTCCTTTTCCTGATTCTTTCTCTGGGATCCAAACAAATATTATTTATTACAAATTATAATTTTCTAAAGGGCCTTGGAATCTATCCCTTATAAAAGAAATCAGTAAAAACAGGTTTTAGAAATAGTACAATTCTCCCCTTGTTGTACTCCAGAAATTTTTGTATGTCACAAAGTTGTGGTAATTATGGAACTTGACTAGATCTTTTTATTTTAGTCTCAAGAAATTATTTATTTTTGTGTTCACTTAATAGTATTTCATGCTGGTGAAAGCCTGTAACTCCCAGCAACTCAGGAGGTTGAGGCAGGAGTATCACAAGTTCAAGACCAGCCTGGACAATTTAGGGAGACCCTGTCTCAAAATAAAAAAATTAGAAAGAGGTTGGGTTGTGGCTCAGTAGTAAACACCACTCCCAGTGCCAAAATGTGTGTATATGTGTGTGTGTGTGTGTGTGTGTGTGTGTGTGTAAAAAAGTAAAAATGCAAAAGATTTCAAAAGGTTGTGGGGTGTAACTCAATGATAGGACACCCCTTGTTTCAGTCCCCAGTACCAGAAAATAATAATAATAATAGTAATCATATGCCTCAGTCACATATCTGTCATACATTCAAGATAGGATCTGGAAATTGTAGTCTTCTTGTCTTGCCTAACCATTTCTGAGAGCTTGCTCAAGGAAGACAGGTTTACAAGATAAATTTCCTAAGACAGAACTAACCTAGGTGTTAATTCTTTATAAATTATTATAAGATTGAATTACAGTGTCAAGGGAATCAAGGGCTGAGGGTATGTGCTGAATCAAGGGTAGAGTATGTGCTTAGCATTCATAGGCCTGGGTTCAGTTCCCAGCACCAGTAAATAAACAAAACAACTACAACAATCACAAAAACCAGGGCATAGATGGAATAGAAACAATATTTTTACAAATAGTGCTGAGACAACTAGCAACAAGAACAATCTTGGACCTCTTCTTTAAACCATGTCTAAAAGTCAACTCAAAGCAGACCACAGTCTTAAATATAAGAGATAAAATAGTAAAATTTTTGGAAGAAAACAGAGGAGTAAATCTTTGTGACTTTGGATTATTCAAGGACTTCTTAGGTATGACTCTTAAAACATAAAAAAACAAAAGAAAAGCATTGGTAAATTGGACTTTACCAACATTAAAAACATTTGTGCTTCTATGGACACAAGAAAATGCAAGAAAATCTATAGAATGAGAAAATATATTTATGAATCATATATCTGATACAGTACTTGTGTCTACAATGTAAACAGAATTCTTTACCCTCCTCTTCAAATGCTTGTCAATCTGTCTCCATCTCCCTTCCCACCTCAGGTAGAATGACTGAGTGATGTCAGTACATTTGACTCCTTTTCAAATGTAGGACAATCCAATTAAAAAGTGGTAAATGATCTGAATAGACATTCCCCCCCCCCCCAAAGTTATAGAAATGGCCAACAAGCACTTGAAAAGATGCCCTACACTTGAAAAGATGTTCAACATCATCAATCATTAAGAAAATGCAAATCAATATCAATGAGCTGCTACTTCAGACCCTCTAGTATGATGACAATAGAAAAAACCTAATAAATGTTGAATATGTAAGTGCTGTGAGGATGTGGAAAAATTGGAATCCTTATATATTGCTTATAGGATTGTAAAATGGTGCTGCTACTTTGAATAGTTGGGCAGTTTCTAAAAATGTTCAGAGGTACCATATGACCCAGCAATTCTACTCTTTGGTATATACCTAAGAGAAATGAAAATGTTACACAAATGTTCATAGCAGTATTATTCATAATAGCCAAAAAGTAGAAATAACCAAAATGTTCATGAATTGACACATGGATAAGCAAATGAATTATATTCATACAATGGAATTTTATTCAGCAATAATAAGGAATGAAGTTGGTTTTTTTTTGGTTGTTTGTTTGTTTTTCGCGGTGCTGGGGATTGAACCCAGGGCCTTGTGCTTGCAAGGCAGGCACTCTACCTGCTGAGCTATATCCCCAGCCCAGGAATGAAGTTTTGATGTTTGCTAGGACATAGATGAACCTAGAAACTTTATGCAAAGTGAAAGAAGCCAAAGACAAATACCAGAGATTATCTATGTCCAGATTGACATGAACAGACATATCTACATCCAGAAGAGACAAGTCTAGTGAGATAGAAAGTAGACTAGTGGCTGTCTAGGGCTGGAGGTATTGGGAAATGGAAAGTGACTACAAATAGGTCCAGGGTTTGTTTTTTAGGGTAATGAAAATATTCTAAGATAATTGAGATGATTGCAATAACTTTGTGACTAAGCTAGGAGCCACTGAATTGTACAGTTTAACAGGGTGAACTTGATGGCTTACAAATTGTATCTCAATACAGCTATTATTTTAAAAACTTGAGGGGTGGGGAGAGGGTGGGAAGGAAAGATAATAGAATGAGACAATCATATTTGCCCTATGTATATGTATGAATAGGCAAATTATATGATTCTACTTTGTGTACAACCAGAACAATGATAGTTGTACTCCATCTGTGTATGATGAACTAAAATAAAAAATATATTTAAAAAAATAAATTAAAAAAATAAAATAAAATAAAAAACAAAAAACTACCTAAGGACTTGACATGCAATTTAGTAGGTATTCATATTAAATATACCAAACTTTTCCTAAAGGGACTGGTTCAAGGTTAGAGGTGTGTGCTTTCATGCAGAGTCATGCAGTGCTGAGATGAGGAACAGAGGGCTTACTGTGAGATTGTTTCGACTTGAATCCTGACATGACCTCTTCGTAAGTCAATGGATCTTGGGAAAGTTGTTTCTTTATTTTGTAATACTTTCTTCATTCAAAAAATTGGAATAATCATGTCACTATGGGTTGTTGTTGAAGTTTATTAGAACCTGGTACATAATAAATCATAGTAAATGCTACATAAGTATTTGCTATTATTATATAGAGTCCCATAATCAAAGCATCATCCTCTGGTGCTGAGTGAATTCCAATGCTTTTTGCTTCCAAATTAGTGAGTAACTGACATGAAAAAATGAGTTAAAATGTCTGTAATGAAAATAGATTTCTAAAGAATGAATTTCATAGATTTCCCTCCTCATTCTGCTACCTTCTACAAAATACTGTCTTGTGCATGTGAAATATGATTAAATATATCTGAAGAAAGAGGCAAGATTTCTGCATTCACATTTTGAGACTTATGGTTAGGAAATTCTTTAGCTACTAACTCAACTATTCAGCTGCTAAAGCTGTTAGCACTGAGTGGATCCCACTCTTCTGGCCCAAGTTGCATTACAATGATCCAGTTCTTTGTGATGGAAGAATGAAGAGAAAGATGGAAAGAGTATTAGTCAGAGGCGAAATTATTATCCAGTGATGGGGGAAGGAAAATGGTTAAGGGCCACCTTGAGGATCAGGGCCTCAAATAGAAAGTACTCTGGGGAAAACACTGCATAGGATGATTAATACTCTTGGGTTAGCTAAAAGGTCAACAGGTCAGGATTCCCATTGGGGACGATTAGTTGATTGGTGACAGAGGGGTATTAATGCCATTCCTAGAAAATGTTCTGTTAGCAATGGGAGGGTCCATATTGAGATTTAGTCCCTTTACATTGGCTAATTTATTTTGAGACATCTCACTTTGATCCTAGAAATCTTTCAATATCCATTTCCAACATTATTAGCTTTTATTCTTCAAAACTGAGGGAAAAAAATCTTACATTTAAAAAAAAAATCTCTGAATTTAATGATCAATATAGTTGCCATTGACTGACTTCCTGATTTGGGGTAAGTGGTTTCTTATCTCTGAGTTTTTCCTTCAAATTAAGATACAGAGACTGGGAGGTTGAGGAGGGGCATGGGTGGACTAGTTGGTAGAGGTTCATTCCATCACTAAGATAAGAAGCCCCTTCTGGAACTTCTTTGAAGCTAGATCTATTCTTTTGTTGCAAAGGGAATAGAGTGGTGCTATGATCCATTGGGAAAGAACATTAAGGTCAGAGGGCCAGCTGGTTGTATGGTGAATGTTATTGAGACCTTTAGTATGAACTTTGAATAACTGATAGAAATATCTAGACCTCTCCCCAACCCCAAATGCTGTTTTGCTGTTAGGTTACTTTATTATAAATTTTGTTTCAAGTAAAGAGAAAAGAGGATCAAAATCATGACATCTTTATTGCACAGGAAGAATTTACTGAGGGTAAATCAAAACTTAATATCTAGTTCAAAGTGTGGTTGTTAAAGTGTTGTCCTTGGACTCCAATATAAGGGTCACTTGGGAAATGTTAGAAATGCAGATTCTCAGGCCTTACCCCAATTCACTGTTCAGAATCTCCAGATGGGGCATGGCAATCCATTTTTTCAGAAGCCCTCCAGAAGATTCTGCTGCATGCATGTTTGAGAGTCACTGCTCTAATGCTGCTGCAGCTAACATGTGCGGTACCTTCATTGAATTGCTTCAAGACTGGAAAGGATAAGATCTTCCTAAAGTGGAACTCAAGGGAATTACTAATTTGCAGAACATCTCAAGGAGAGGCCACAAGCAGGGAGTCTCTACATTGAAGTCTAAAGCTTCTCATTGGGCTTCACACCTTGACAACGTTCTAGTCTTGGCAAGGCAGGGCCAACACCAGGCCACTGGTATGGTCAGAATGTAGGCTGAGACCCAGGTACCTGGACAACTTGGTGCTTCCCTTTTGTAGCTCCTTCCTGCCCATGAAGCAGCATGATTATTGGAAATGTGAAAAGAACACAGGTTCAAATATCACTTCTGAAAAGCCCTTATCTATCTGTGAGGATTTTGGGAAACCTCCTTTCTCAGAGCCTCAGTTTCCTCATCTTTGGAACTTATATGGTCTGCAAATTTGTGTGGTTTATGTGCCTCACATGAGGTGTGTATTTAGTAACACAAGTTCTCCTGCTCCCTGGATACCTAGCACTGGTAGTTAGTATAGAATGACAGACCTTCTGACTCGTAGTTATCCACTGCTGTAGTTCGGATCTCAGGTGTCCCCCAAAACCCCATTTGAACTTTGGTCCCCAGTCTGTGGAGCTATGGGGCAGTAATGGAAATTTTTAGAGGGTAAGGCCTACTAGAAGGAAGTTAGGTCTTTAGGGGCATGCCCTGAAGGGAATATTGGGATCTTGGTCCCTTTTCTTCTCTCTTTGCTTCTGGGCTGCCATGAAGTGAACAGGCCTCCTCTGCTACATGCTACTGCCATGATGTACTGCGTTGTCACAGGTCCAAATTACAGTGACAGTGACCATGGACTGAAAACTCTGAACAGTGAGCCCAAATAAACATTTTCTTTGTAAAAAGTTTATTATTCTCAGGTATGCTGTCAGTGATTGGAAACTGACCAACACATCCAGACCCTACCATTTGTTATTTTACATATAAGCCCTGTTTGCAGGAATAAAAGCACATTTTAATTTTTTGTTTTATTTTTAATTGAAAAATAATAAATGTATATTGTAAACACATTTGCATGTGTGTATGTGTGTGTGTGTGCGCGCGCGCGCCTTGTTGGGGGTCACACCCAAGGCCTCATGTATGCTAAACATGTGTTCTACCACTGAGCTATACCCTCAGGTCCAACACATTTCCCTGTAGGAAAGATGTGGGTAGTCTTATAAACACAAACCTAGGGTAAGTTTAAAGTTTACTAAAACAGATGAAGAAATATTAAATTATTTAGCATTAAAAGTTTAGAATATTGACAAAATTAAAAATTGACATTTTGGAGAGGAAGGGGAAATCAGTCAAATTTAAATTTTGGTAATAAGTATGGTAATTTCAAAGTGATAACCCCTAGCAATATCTTTTCTTGATATTGTCACAGGATCCCTTGTCAGGAATGTAAATGAAATGCTTGTGGCCATGGGCATGACTAGTCTAAGGAAACTGGCCATGTCTGGGTCTGGTTATACTTTCTAAGCTTCTATAGAGCCCAAATTAACCCATAGTCCCAACTCGGTTCTAGGGGGCACTGTGCTACAGCTCTCAGAGATCCAGGAGTACTCATTCCTGGAAGACATGGATATGTCTTGTGAAGTCCTATGCAGAGTCTTGGAATCTGGTCTCCATGAGATTTTTTTTTTCAAGCAGGGTATTAGTATATTAATAATTTGTACTTGCCATCCTTCTCAAAAGTCTGATTCGCAGCCTTAATTTTAAAAAGTGAGTTCTAAAAAGACTTCTATTTGCTCTGCCAATGAAAAATATCATTTAAAAGCTCTAGTCCTCTAACCCCTTGCCTATTATCTGCAGATTTATCTAGTTGGAAATTTCAGTAGTTATAAGGAAATGTCTAAAACAGTTGACTATCTTTTCTATAGTCAGGCACAGTTTTATACAGTGATCAGTGTACTGTCAGTTGAATTCTGGTTACATAAAACCACATAAAATAAAGCATAAGAGAAACAAATTATCTATAACCCATTTCTCCAAGGTACCAAGTTTCAGGTGTTCTCCTGAATATCTCTAAATTTAGGCCTGCTGCAGGTACTCCCTTTGGGGGATGCAGTTCATCTGTTTCTGGCAACTCCATGCCATACCTAACTCATGTTTCCTTCATGATCATATAGTCTGATTTTCAAACTTAGGTGTAACTATTAACCCCAATAGTATATTATATCTTTAAGACATTTATTTTTTAATATTTAAGAGATTGCATTTCAAATTTTGTCATCCCACATTTTTCACATGTTTATTCAAAACAAATAGAAGATGAATTGTCTTCTTTCAAAAATTGTACATGCCCTTTAAGAAGGCAGAGCACATCTGGTTAAATAATGAAAGATAATTTTTTGAAGTAACACATGGATGTGCTAAAGAACAGTTTGTAAACATGAACATTATTCAAGGAGAAACAACTAGAAAAAAGAACAGAATCACGGTACTCAGAAAGAGTACTTCACTTCCTGAAGATAATGTAGTATATTTTAGGCTTAGATAAAGACAAATTTGGATTAAAGAAAAGTTGCAAAAGGCCATGTTAGAAAAAAGGGAGAGTTGACTTTTGCTCAGGGGAATGAAACTAGACTTTATTTCAGATGGTGATTGAGCCACTAAAACAATGGGCTTGTTTCTTAAACTGTAAAATTTAAGTGAACAGGAAAACATATTTGGCAATATTACATTTACTTCTCACTTCTTCCTACCAATTTATCACAGATCAGTGTCATACTTCTTTTTTAATCTGGAATAACTCCCAAATATTCTAACATTGACTTTTTAAATTTTGTTTTTCCACCAAATTTTACGGGCTCAGTCATTTTCCTTCTAATTTTATCTATTTAATTTGGCTTGGTTTTCTTATGTGACAACAATGGTAGGCCAGGCAAAGCTTTTACATTAGCTAAATTCTCCCTATCTACTCTGTTTTTGTTGTTGTTTTCCTCTCAAGTGGGACAAACTTCCTTTTAACACATTTCCTGCAGTCACTAACTGCTGTTAATGATCATTTTAGAGATACAAATTCCATAAACTAATGCTAGCAGTTTATAAGTGATGTTAAGGCAGTCCTGGGGAATGGAAACGGACATTTCACTGTGTGCTGAGAAGTGGGGACTTACTTTCTCTGCTTTTTATTGACAGAGAGAAATGGCTACATTAAAGCAGAGAAATATTTCAATGATGCAGAGCAAAGGTGACTTCCTGTTTTGTTTTAGGTTTAGTTGCCTTTCCTCTTAACGCTGTGTTTTCTGACATTCTCCAATCCTTTTGCTCCCTGATTTCCCATTGAAAGGGTGTAGTGCTGGGGTCTCTGCAGGTCTTTCCTTGTACAATGTGCTGAAAGGAAGGGGGTGGCCAGACAGGGAGGGAAAGAGGAGACTTGTTAGTGCTAGGAGCAGACCAGGAGAGATCTGTTTTCTATTTTCTCCTCCGGATTAAACTCATCTGAGTGGGAAGGGTTATTACTATCGTTATGACCTACAGGGTGGTTTTCCTAGACGTTTCTTTCAAGTGTTAGGAGAAATTGTTGTTGAGAAGAGTTGGGTAGTAAATGCCATTTTATTTCAGTGAACGCAGAAAGAAAATAAAAAACTGTTTTGAAGCTGTTAGATTCCACTTGTAAAAAACAAAACTCAAAAATTTTAATTCTACAGAGTAAAGGAAGAATACAAACACCGGTTCTCTGCTCCTGGTGATCTATTTATAATCACCCACAGCATTTCTGCTCTTTATGAAAGGCAATTTCCCTTCAGCTATTCAAAACGCAGACCTCTGTAGTCATTAGCTCTGGGCTGATAAGGCTCCATTACTGCTCGCAGGGGGCTGTTTTCTGAGACGTGGGCATTTAGTGACTGCTACAGCCTTCCTTCCTCAGGTCTGATCTCTGAAGAAAAGCGGCGTTGTAGTTGGCTGAAAGGAAATACCTCCAGGGAGTGAGGGGCCCCGGTGGGGGTGCGGAAATTAGTGGACTACTCCCTGGAGAATTGGGGTGGGCTCTTCAGTCAGGGGCAGGGGCTCATCTTTGGGGTCCAAGACGGACTTCCCAGCGTGGGAGTGGGGAAGAGGTGCCCGGCTTCAGCGGGCGCTGCTTGGGGTTACCGCACCTTCACCGCTCGCAAGGCTTCGCTCCGCATCGCCTGCAACTCAGAGACCTTTCCCCGAACACCCACTCCCTTCCTGTGAAGAGGAGAGGGCCTTGGAGGCTGGGACTGCCCCGGGGGCGGAGCTCCCCCTCCCGTTCGGAGGTGGAAGAGTGAAGAGCTACGGGTCCCAGTCACAGACCTCCCGGCTAGGCTCTTCCCTCCAGTCGCTCCTGCTAGTGGCGGTCGCAGCGCACACCGAAAATTGATCTTTCTCAGACTACAGGACGTGGCAAACTCTTACTGTACCCTCCTCTCCCATAGGTTCCCCCTATTTTCCTCCTTCCTCCCCACCCGGTCCTCCGTCATCTATCCTCACTTTTAGAGCATTTAATGCTGCTTCTAGCACCTTTTTGGTATCCAGTGGACGTGAACTCCAAGCTCCAGCTACCTTAGCTGAATGTACTTTTTATTTCTCCCTCTCTTCCTCTTGTGTTCCTCTCATCTGATTGATGTGCAAAGTCTGATACTTCTGCCAGAGGGAGAGGAATAAATAGATGCTGCTGCGCTCTCGAAGGCTTAGATGTTTGGAAAGAGCAGCCAAAGCGGCGGGAGCAGAGCTCGGTGAAGCTCGTGGGACCCCATTGGGGGAATTTGATCCAAGGAAGCTGTGAGATTGCCGGGGGAGGAGAAGCTCCCAGATCATTGTGTCCACTCTAGGCAAGAAGAGAAGACGGCAGAGAGGACCTCTCGGCGTCCAAGGCAGTGTTACTCCCTGCCCCATTCTGCTGGGATCATGGTCTGCGGCAGTCCAGGAGGGATGCTGCTGCTGCTGCTGCGGGCTGGGCTGCTCACCCTGGTTGCTCTCTGTCTGCTCCAGGTGCCCGGAGCTCGGGCAGCAGCCTGTGAGCCGGTCCGCATCCCCATGTGCAAGTCCCTACCTTGGAACATGACCAAGATGCCCAACCACCTGCACCATAGCACCCAGGCCAATGCCATACTGGCTATTGAGCAATTCGAAGGTCTGCTGGGCACACATTGCAGCCCGGATCTGCTCTTCTTCCTCTGCGCTATGTACGCACCCATCTGCACCATTGACTTCCAGCACGAGCCCATCAAGCCCTGCAAGTCTGTGTGTGAGAGGGCCAGGCAGGGCTGCGAGCCCATTCTTTTCAAGTACCGCCACTCATGGCCGGAGAGTTTGGCCTGCGAGGAATTGCCGGTGTACGACCGGGGCGTGTGCATCTCTCCAGAAGCCATTGTCACAGCGGATGGAGCAGGTGAGTCTGGACAATGCCCACCCTACCCCTGCCCTCTCCATGCAGTCCTTATTATTCGCCTTTATCTTCTAGCTCCGTTTTTTCTCTTGGGATCTCTTAATCTCACCCTTAATCACTCCTCTAGTGAGCACCATTCTTCTTTTCAAATTTCACCTCATCACTCTTCCAAACTGTTGCACTCTCTTCTAATGGCTTATTGGTCTTTCTAAAGCGCCCCATTCATTCCACTCCTATCACACTTCTAATCTACACTGACCCTGTGCTTTCTACTCTTTCCATGTGGAAGCAGTCACATTTTGTATACTGATGCTCTTTTCTTACTTTCTTGTCTCTAATTACTGAGTTTTCTTCCCTGATTCTCTTGCAATATCAGTCATCAGATTTCTGTATCTAGCTACTTAAGATTGTATGGAGAAAACAGAAAACTGATACCTTCATTTTCTTTTGATCATTAAAAGTACAAGATAATCTCAGTAACCTTGCTCCAATCCACAGATGTTAGTGGTGTGTTTGCTCAAAAGTCAGTTTGAGCAATTACCTTCACCTTGAACATCCCCCTCCTTCAATGAGATGAATTGTAATTCCATTCCAGACTAAAACAGTTGTGAAACATTGCTATGCACTGCTAATTAGCTTCTGTGGCTTTCTCCAGCCATAGAGTTGGCAGACTGAAATTACTGGACTCTGTTCACAGGCCCAAATGATTTCAAGTTATTCTGCAAAGGACATATGGGTCAAAGGAGTTACATTTTAAGTGTGCTATCTTCATATACTCATGTGATGTTATTTTAATCTCACCTCTTATCCTACTCTTATACTCTGCAAATTATTTGTCTTCAATATCTTATTTGTGCTTTGTGTGTGCAACATCCACACATTCATTTCACTCCTTCTCCACCATAAAACTTTATTGTATTTATTTAATGGAATCAACCCGGAGTTTGTTTCTCACTAGTTTTTGGTCTAATTATGACTTTCATAACTCTAAGACCCCCAACTAAGCCTTGTTTATTAGGCTCCATTTAATTCTAATTCAATATTACTCCCACCAGCTAATCCAAAACTCAAATTTTACTCTTCATATGCTTTAAGAATGAAAAAAAAATTCACGCTAGTGGTCCTTTTTCATATCCTCCCCAGGTAATTGTTCTTAGAGGTGTCGACTCAGTTGCCCCATCCACATTTGTTTATTGGACATCAACTTTTCCTTCTTTTAACCTTCTCAGACTAGGCTCATGTTCCCCAGTTCATTTCTAGTTAGTAGTTATTAGTTATCAGGGAACTGATTCAGAAAATTACATCCTGTGCACATTAACATAAAGTCAGAGGGGAAGGGAAAATATTTGTAGGAATAGCTGAAAAACTGAAGCTGAACAGAAAAAATTTCAAGAATTATTGATGGTCACCTCACTTAGTTGATGACTCTTTGAATATACATATTGTATTCTTAATGTTAATCAAGAACCAAAAGCTGGTTGTATAAAATAATCAGAAGAAACATATTTCTTATTACTTTCTGGTGTAAAAGAGCAGCTTTGAGACTTTGTACTCAGTCAGGTTAGGGGCTCTATAGACTCTGATAGAACTCAGGGCAGTTGCTGCCCGTGGTTTGCCAGGCACTTAGAATCAGTTACATGCTGATGCTCCCCTCAGGCCAAGGACTAGGAATGGACTTGGAATGAGTGAGGGTTGGCAAGGTTAAGGGCTCTCAAAAAGCCATGGTCAATATGGATGGGAAGTAGTTTCATTAAATGTCCCTGAGTTACCTATCACCATGGACCAAATGTGGAACAATTGCCTCATTGAAGCACTCAAATAGGACATGCATGGAAACAATTTGTCAGTCCAGGGGACCTAATTTTGGAGCTGCTTTAAAATGCCATAATATTAGTTTTGCTGTCAGCATGCTTGCTA
Organism: Glaucomys volans; assembly: GCA_020662805.1. NCBI lineage: Eukaryota > Metazoa > Chordata > Mammalia > Rodentia > Sciuridae > Glaucomys > Glaucomys volans. The sequence continues at coordinate 96,269 of JAJEJO010001097.1, forward strand.
GAAAAATAAGCAGGGGTAGGTGATAGCTGGAATCATATTTTAGTAATGATCTCCACCCTGCCCAACCTTCAGCGTAAATCAGAGACTGGTGGCAAGAGGAAGCTAAAGGGAATAAGGGTCTGTGAGTGGAGGGGTAGATTCTAGCCTGAAGGGTCTCCTGGCTTCCAGGGCCAGTATGTTGAAAATTACATTCTCTATGTTGGGTCAAACTGTCAGACACCTGGAATTACTTATGAACCACCATATGTGGCCAGTTCTTTCTACGATGCACTATATTCCTTGGTTTAGTGGGATATGATAGTTCAAGAAGCAGATTTTTTTTTTCTTCCTGCAGATATAAATAGAGCCTTGTGTCTTACTAGAGTCCAGTCAGATATAAAAATGAGGTCTTTCTGAATACAATGGGACCACCCTTCATATTCCTTTAACACCAAGAGGATTTTCGGATCCTGCCTTTCATAGAGATCTGTTCCCTTATTGGATATAGTGACTCCACAAATAATCTTAGGGCATTTTACAAAGCAAAGCTTTACTGAGATAAAACAATGCTTCCTTGCTTTCAAAACACTAAGGGCAAACATACTTTTGAAAGAATAGATTACATGTTGATCAATACTAATTCATCTTGTTTTATCTTCCTAGGTATTTTATATTTATTGTAGAGTATGACTGCATATACTACTTTTCATCCCTTATTTGAGAACTAGTTCAATTTAGCCATTCAGCTAGTTTAGTGCACTGTTTAGTTAAATCTTTACTATTGCACAGTGAATAAAGAATGTGGGGTTAGAGTGAGGCTGACCGGGTGTTACATCTCAACTCTGCCCCATATCTATAATTGCCATAGGAAAATTCTATGACCTCTCTGATATCATTTTCTTATCTATAGTTGGGGAAAAATTGCTCCCATCCCCAGGAAATGGTGAAGATTGATTTCAACAGCATGTAAAGCATTGAGCCAGTATCTGGTACCTAGTAAGCCCAGAACAAATTGTTGCTGCTGTTGCTATTTTTCTGTGATTATCACTGTTATATCAAATTGACTGATTTTTTCTTTCTTTCTTTGTTTTTGAAGTGGTTATGTTGATATATTGCCTAGAATTTTTAACAGTGTATCTCTAGGAAGCAAGCATTACACTGGGACCTAACTGGAGATCTTATTTCTTCTGTGTATATGAAGTGAACATTTCATTTTATACAAAGGGACTTGGACCTCAGGCTCAAGAGCAAATCCTTTTGGGAGTAACAAAAAAAAAAGAATGAATCTGATGGATATCTGTTAATTATAAATAATTCATCACAGAAATCAAGTATTCAAGAAAATTTATGGTATGATATTTCACAGCTTTTTCTGCAGCACCTACAGTTGGTTATGCCAAGGGTTTTATAATCAGCCCTCAGTTATTGCTGGATCCTGTGAGTGCTAACTTGTCCCCCAGCTCTTGCTCAACACATTCTGCAGGCCCTCTTGCCTGGTAGAGCTGTGCCAGCTTTTGCCTGCAGGAACTGCTGTTTAATCATTTCTCCACTCTCTGAGGAACAGTCAGCCTTTTCTTTAGCTCTAGTCTACAAATATTTGAGGGGCCAAATACCAAGAAGGAAGGATATGAGGAGGAATATGGAATGGAAAGGAGAAATGGAAATTTTAGATTAGGACTAGAGAAAAAACATGATTCTAAAGGTCCTTCATCATGTGAAATATTCCAAGACACTCTGGGTGGAAGAGTATCTAAGTTTTATGGCGTGAGTTTTATTTAGAGCTAACTCTATTAGCAGTGATAATGAAATCTTACATAGTCCCTAAATCATATTTTAATAATTGACTTTTTTAATCTCCTTCCCACCAAACTTTAAAAAAGTTGTTCAAAGAGCAAAATTGGCTAAGTTATATTTGTTTTTTTTTCTTTCTTTCTATTAGGTGTCTACACAGAGGAGACAAAGAGGAACTATATAGACATATAGTTTTAAATAATTAAGAGTTGGCTATATTTACTCAATCTAGAGTTTCAGGCCCTTAGTTGGAATTTCAGACTTACCATTCATTTTGTACTTCAAGCAAGTCTCTGACATTAGCATTGATTGGAGATTATGAAGAAGAAAAGAAGTATGTATGTGAGGTGATTGGTAAATGGTAATACACACTATGAATGTTTCACAACATTATCACTATGAGAAGATGGTCCATCTCAGAAGAGGGATCACCAGCAGCAACTTAACATGTTATAGGCCCTGTCCTTCACTGAGTAGTGATTAAGTGGCAATGTCCCCTAAGTTCTCATAACTAATACTCCCATTTTGCAGAAAAGAAAGCCAAGGCATATGGAGAAGCGAAGTGACCTGACAATTTAGCTGTTAAGAAAAAGAGGATTCAAGGCAGAACATATTCTGTACTGTACTTTCTCACCTATTAAGAAATGTGGTTGCTAACTTTACAGAGAACTTGTGCTTTTGTCCATCAGTTAAAAGAGCAAAGTTTTTTATTGAATTTTGAAAGCCCATTTGTATATGGCTTAAGAGAAGAAAAGGTAGCCCTGGGGACAACAGATTCCAACAGAGAAGAGATTATAGATTCGCTGCCTTGTTGAGATAGCAGAACACACATTTCAGGTTCTCTCCTAAAACCCAAGTCCCTCCATCTCAGCTTGCATCAGAGTGAACTCGTCATTTCCTCACCCTTCCTCATTTGCTCTTTCCTAGTATTTCCCTTATAATTGAAAGCACCACTGCACCCTCATTGTCTAGCTTGGGAATCAGCCTTGATTTGGCCCTTTTCCTCATCCCCCACATTTATTAAGTATCCAGTGCTATTGGAGCTACTCTGAGTTGAATTTCCTTCCCTTCCTCTCCAATGTCATTTTCTTAGTTTGGACCTCATCATTTCTCACATGGATTATGGTCATAGGATGGTAATTGGTTCCCTTATCTCCAATATTCCTCCTCCCTATTCCAACAGGACTTACCTTTCTGAAATGAAAATGTGTTCCTTGAAGCCCTTTGGCCCACCCTAGCCTTCGTGATCTGACCCCTCCAGTTCCATTTCTCTCTGCTTTAGCCACACCAGAAGATGTTCGGTGATCCTGAAGAGCACTGTAGTGTCCTACCTCAGTACTTTTGCAGTACTATTTATCTGGAAAACCCTCTCCACCTTTCCCAGTTCCTAAGGACACTTCTGGAAAACTCTGTGACCTCCACCAGAAATCCATAGGCCATAAAATCTACTAATGATACAGTATCCACTATTTTAATTCAGGATACTTTTAGTGGTAGATTTCCTAAATGCAATGTTTAAAACTTATGATCAGAAAAATGTCAATTTTCTCTTTACAATTCTAACAATTGACTTCTAACATTTTTATTTATTTATCTATTTATTTGTGGTACTGAGGATCAAATGCAGGCCCTCTTACATGCTAGGCAAGTGCACTGCCACCCTCTAAGTATAATTAAAAGTGTAGAAATATTTCATTATGACTATGAATATAAAAGAGGGAAAACATTTCCCCTTGACTCAACTATTTCAAAAGATTTTTCATTTTCCAAGGGAAGAGTTATTTTTCATTTTTACGTAAATCTTTGGACACTGACCATTTTAAATATGAACCAATGTCATTTTTAATCTACACAATAATTTTTATGAAGATTATTTTTATTTGAGCCATATTCATTTTATCACATATTACTCAGGAATAGAAAAACTATCTGCACATTATCCTAAAACTTGCATATATTTACTGAATGAAGTTTAAATAGAATTAAAGTCATTAAGTTAGTGGTTTATGCCCAAGTTGAGCCAAATGTTTTAGAACAAGTGTTTGTTGTCTGTTTATCTATTTATTTATTTGAAGAGTGCTATCTTTTCTTGGATATAGCTTTTTAAATACTAGCAGAGAGGTGGGGATGTAGCTTGGCAGTAGAGCATAAGCTTAGCATATACCAGGCCCTGGGTTTATTCTCCAGCACCAGAAAAACAAAGAAATAAAACCAGCTCCCTAGTACCAAAACAAACAAACAAAGACAGCTAATAACTACTAAAGCTGAGAAAATAAGTCATTAATTGTAATTGTGGTTGTCATGGTCCAAAGATAGCTTAAACCCCTCCTTGTTTAATTTATGATGTGAGCTATGAAGAAAAACAACGGAGAAAGAATGCTCTTTTCTGTCAGGATAAATAGAGGCATTGAACTCATGTAGCACAGTGTTAGCCCAGGTGTAACTCTCTTGTATGCAAGTGTGAGCTGCAGTGTCAGTGAGAATCCGTGGCTAGGTACACATCTCTCAGCCTGTGCTCCGCTGGCAGGGAAATTTATCAGAGGCCGCTTTCTTAATTAGAACACCTTTGTCATTAATTAGAAGACCTTTATCTTTACTATTTCCTAGGACTATGACATCATGAAAAAAATCAATGGCAATATCTAAGTATTGTCACATTGCCCTGGCTTTGAACAGGTCCTCGCAGTAGATTTCCTTTCTGCTGAATAACTATTTGATCTGCAGTTCACTGAGGTGCTGAGCACACTTTCCGAATGTTTTCCTTAGGTGCTAAAGATTTCACTTTGTGCCAACATGGTGTGACACACTATTGATCAGGTGTGTTGAATTCTTTTTGTCATCAAGTCACAGTGTTGGGTGAAGAACTAATATTTGTGAAGATTTTATTGTGATAGGATGCTCATCATTTACAACTTTTGCAATATTCAACCCCGTTATTTATTAAATCCTGAAGTTTTATGCACAATTGAGGATTCAAGAGTATCACCTTTCAATCACATCACCGAATAGATCTCATCCATATTCAACCCACAAATAAAAAAGCCAGCCATGCAACACTAATAAGGATCCTTTTCCTTGAAACACCTGGCTCTTATGCAAATCAAACTTGCCACTGAATTAGATTTTCATATAGGAATTCTTGAAATAGTAACAAATATGTTATGGCTTTTTCTTTATTCTGTCACTTTCAGATTTTCCTATGGATTCTAGTAATGGCAACTGTAGAGGTGCAAGCAGTGGTGAGTACATCAGGATCTTCTTGGGTTTCATTTGTGGTCACCCTAGTCTTTGATATAACCTCAATAGTCAAACTTATGGAAGTTTGTGTTCTAACATTTTAAGTTTTTAAAAATTAAAAAATATTTATTTATACTAATTTTATTTTTAGTATTCGTATATAATAAAATTGACTTTTTGGTATAAGCTGGTATGCAGATTCTTTTAATGAATGTATAGATTCGTGAACCAACAATACAATCTGAATACAAAACAACTCCATCACTCCCAAACAGACTCCTTCATGTTATATCTCCCTGTATAATTAGGTTTTTCCCCTAATCACTGTCAATCAGCGATGCATTCACTATCGTTTTGGTAGTGTCTTTTTGACCTTGTCATATAAATGGAATGATAGACTGTAACTTTTTGAAATTGGATTTTTTCACTCAGCACAATGCCTTTGAGAATCATCCATCTTGTTCCATGTATCAATCATCCATTCCATTTTGTTGCTGAATATTTTATTACTTTGGATGCATTACCATTTGTTTATCCAGTTATTCCTTGAAGGATATTTAGATGGTTCCAATTATGGGTAATCATAAATAGAGCTGCTACATGCATTCATGTACAGGTATTTGTGTGAATATACGTTTTCACTTCTTTAGGGTAAATATCTAGGAATAAGATATCTGTGTTATATGGTAAGTATATGTTTAACTTTATAATAAACTGCCACACTGTTTCCAAAATGACTGTTCAGTTTTGCACAGTAAGATTCCAGTTACTCTGTGTCCTCACTAGCACTTGGTATTGTCAGGTTTTTTGTAATCCATTTTTGTTGTAAGCATTCAATTTGCAATTCCCTAATGGTGTCTTTCCATGGGCTTATTTTCTGTCCACATTTTTTTTTTTCTGGTGAAGTGTCTGTTCAATTCTTTTCCCCATTTTAAATTGGGTTTTCTAAACATCAAGTTTTGAGAGGTTGTTATTGTTTTACTATATTATCTTTTGGTTTCTTCATTTTCTCTACTGTTTTTCTATTTTCAGTTGTATTGATTTCTATTTCTTTCCTTCTACTTGCTTTGAAGCTTATATTTTATATTATTTGCACCTTTCTTCTTTCTCTAGTATAATGTAATGCTATAAATATCTAAGAATGGCTTTAGTTATAGCCTATATTGATAGGTTTTTTTTACTTTTCTTCATTTCAAAATATTTTGTAATTTCTGAGACTTCCTCTGAATCATGCATTATCTAGGATTGTGCTGCTTAATTTACTCTTATTTGGGGGTTTTCCTGTTATCTTTATTTTACTTTTTACAATTTTTTGTGATATTTTAAAATTCTTTTATGGTTAGAGAACATACTTTATGCGATTTAGATTCTTCTAAATTTGTTAAATTTTATTCTAAGAATTAAATGGCAGTTCCAGTCAGTTGATTGATACCTTTGTTTAATTCTTTGTTATTGCTAGTCTCCTGTCTGCTAGATTTATTGATCACTGAGAGAGGAGTATTTAAGTCTCAAATACTTTTGTGTATATTTCTATTTTCTTTCCAGTTCTGTCAGTTTTGCTTCATGCATTTTGAAGTTCTGTTATTTGGTATACACACATTTAATATTTCTTGTCTTATGATGAGTTAATATTTTTAAAACATAGTGTCTCCCTCCTCTGATAATTGTCTCTGCTTTAAAGCCTATTTTTGTTTGATAATAATATAAACACCCCAGCTTTCTTTTGATTAGTGTGTGCAATGTGTATCTCTGTCATTCTACTTTTAACATACCTGTACACTGTTTTTGATGAATCTGTTTCTATCATTATTTTAAAAATAAATTTTAAATAAATGTCTTGTGGACATCATATAGTTGAATTCTGTTTTTTGTTATTGATTTTGTTTTTGGTCCATTCTGTTAGTCTTTGTCTTTTGATTGGTGTAATTTGACCAAGTAACCTAATGTAATTACTAATATGTTTGTATTCAGGACTATCATTTTACTTGTTTTCAATTTGTTCATTTTCTTTTTCATTCCAATTTCCTTCTTTATTTGGGGTTATTTCAATGTATCTCCCTCTTTTCCTCTTCCACACACACTCTTGGGGGTATATTTGTGTGTAAAATCACGTGGGGATATACATCTCTAGGAGATAATTTCATATATTTTTCTTTTGGCCATTAAAAGAAGTTTCACCAATTCAAGAGGAGAACAAGAGCTCACTATCTCTTATTTCCCTATGTTCCAGGCTTCTTTCTGGTGTCTTTTCTCTTCTGCTTGGGGCACTTCCCTTAGTACTTCTTTTAGAAAAGTTCTGGTGGCAACAAGCTCTCTGTTTTCCTTCACCTGAAAATGATTTCATCTCACCTTCACTTATGAAGGGTATTTCCACTGGATGTAGAATTCTGGGCTGGCAATTCACGTAGCACTTAAAAATATTCTGCTCTCTTCTGGCTTCAATGCTTCTTATGGGAAACTGGCAATGGATTGAATTATTGTTCCTCTGCAAATAATACATCTGTTTTCTCTCATTGCTTTCAAGATTTTTCTGTCTCTTTAGTTTTTAGTAGTTTGATTATGACATGCTTTGGCATTGATTTCTTTGAAGTAATCTTGTTTAGGATTAACTGAGATTCCAGAATTTACAAATCTATAATTTTTGCCAAATTTGCAAAGTGCTAATTATTTCTTCAAATACCTACTTTTTACACCATACTGTGAAAGAAAGAGGACATTAACAACAATACAAACAATATACAAAAATAGTACAACATGTAAAACTACATAGAATGAGTTCAGTGTTCCTAGGTTCAGTGTTTACTGTTCCTTTTTTAAACTGTTTTCCTGTTCCCTGGTATAATGAGAGTGAGGAAAACAAACAACAGGCATAATCAAAGCTCATTCTGTTTGTAAAAAACACTAATATAGTCACATGTTCTGAAAAGAAAATATAATTTGTTCACACTCAGAATTTTATACTTTGGAGAAATGTAACAGCTGAGATGGATCATGATAAAGCAGGAAGTGAAGAAGGCACAAAAACACTGTAACCCACATACTGACCTCTTTCAGAGTGTCAAGCTGTTTTTGTCTGGAATTTGGAAAAGAAATTCTTTCACTCCAATTAATTTATTCTTTGCCTCAAAGCTTAACAATTTTTTGTTTCCTTTTGGAGATAATTACTCTGAGCAGCTTCTAATTTGTGAGGGTTTTACTGTTTGAAAGTTCACTGTCATAATAAGGAATAGTTCCTCTCTACTTGCATGTCATGAAATATGAGGAAAAAATTTTAGTTTATTTCCCTGAGTCTTTTTGTCTAAGCAGTACAGAAAATTTAGGCAGAGATTGAAATGATTTGATGAAAAGGTAAATTTATTAAAATAATTTTTAAAAATTCCCCCAGGAATTCTTTGTAATGACAATTAATTTATGAGAGTTTACATTGAAAAAATGCAAAAATTTCTCCAGAGGAGATATAGTCAAATTCTGACACTTATTAACTACACAAGCATGACACAATTATTTCTCTGAATCTGTTTCCCAACATAAAATCAGATTGCATTGACCTCTGAGCTTCCTTCTGCAAATGCTTACTAACTTTAGAGGCCAAATTAACCTGGGGTGGCTTCTATGGATTATTGGAAAGAATGAGGATAGATAAATAATATTTTTGTAATTGTACAGTAGCTTGTAGCTACAGGCTGTTCTTCATGACTTTGCAGCAATTGGCACTTGTGACCAGTTCTCTTTCCTCAGCATTCTCCTCCCTGTCCCAGTTTTCTTCCCATGCCCTGAATCTGTGGGCACGTCCAGAGGCTCCTGTGCTTGGCCTCTCTCCCACTCTCCTCATGATGATTTCTTGCTGTTAGAATTTATCCAACTACAAAGGTCATTGCCACTTTTGTGACTGTAGTTCTGATCAACCTCCCAGCGGTAGAATACCACATTTTTCCTCCAATAAACACTTCTATCCAGCAATCCTATTCATACTTTAAATACAACACATTTAAAAACTAGAGTAAAATTTTCATTAAAAATGTCCTCATTGCTGTCCTATTTAGTATGTGGCACCAGTGTTGTATAGGTCCCCCATTCTGAATCTTCAGAATTTGTTTCAGTCCGTCTATTCTACCATTCATCAAAAATGTAGTTGAACACTTGTACCAGACACACTATACACCAAGACCACGAAGTGAAGGAGTGGACAGGTAGCTGACACTTCCTTTTCCTCTACTTCTTTTTTTCTATGCTTGGCATTGATTAAGTACAGGATGTTCTAAAGGCTGTGGAACTCATTTTGTCTTTTGCTCATTGATCTCTTTAGAGTATATCACAAAATGCAACATTTCAGAAGCCATAATGGAAAACAATCAGAATTGCATTGAGTCTGACTATATTTTGAATATTCTGAATATCTCTTAGACCTAGAAATCTTGTGTTACGTAGTTTATTTAAAAATTTCCAAAAATGTGAATCTTAAATTCACATTTAATAAATTAAATTTAATAAATTAAATTTCCTTTACTTATTACTTCTGTGTTAGTCCTTTCAATCTTAAGCAATTCCCTTTTACAACATACAAATTACTATGAATTGAGTGCTTTATTACAATATTTGAGGTTTGTTCTTATAGCTAAGTTGAACTAATATCACTTCTGATTTTTAAAGCTGGATTATATTACCTAGGTTCACCTGTCAACTTCATCACATTTTCCATATAGTGCCCTAATCCAAAATAAAATTTAATATGATATTTTTCCCTCTGTATATGTTTAGGAAATAATATTATTTTAAACAAGTAATGAATGACTGCTAAATCATGACACACTTCATTTTATAGAAAAATGAAAGGAATATCTTATATGAAGTTTTATGTTAATGGCACTTCATTAGGTTAATTTACTTACTGTAAAATGCATAAATCTCTAGTGTATGTGATGATGAATTTTTACAAATGTGTAGACCTACATCAAGATAAAGAACATATACATCGCCCTCTGAAATTTTCTTGTGCTCACCCTAGGCAACACAATTCTAATTTTTATTACTATAGGTTAGTGTTATCTGATCTTTGACTTCAAGTAAATGGAATAATGTGGTACATCTTTTGCTTTTGACTGGCTTCTTTTGTTTACCATAGTATTCTTGAGATTTATCCATCTAGTTCTGTGCATAATTTCCTTATGTTTATTGCATAATAATACAACCTTTTATGAGCATAATGCCAATGTGATTTTTAAATTCCAGCCTTTTTAATCGTGTTCCTGGTTTAATGTAGTTCTTGGTTTTTGGCTGTGTAGAAATGGCATTCTTTTTATTCTCCTCTCCACTTCATCATTATGATCAGTACACTAGGGTTCTAGTGTGTTGTTTTTTAATATCCTAGGAGCAAAAAACTCTATAGATTTTCCATAAAGTGTCCATTTGATGACTTCTAATTCTGGTCCTAGGGTTGTACCTACAAATGTTTTTCCATCTCCTTGTTTCTAGGTTAGTGGCCATCTGGTAAATCCATGCTCCATTTAATATCTATCTGAACAACTCTGAGCTTTTCCATGTAGTATTCTGCTAACTTTGTAATCTTAATTTCAAGCATCCCACTCTTTGCCTACTACCTCTTTTCATTCCAGCTCCTTGACTCTGCTACCATCACTACTATTTTTCTCCCAACTCCATTAAGATAACTTATCCACTAATGATCACTTACTATCTGTTCAACTCTTGGCCTCCTGTCTGCCTGAGATTTTACTATCTATGGTAATAATCATCTTCTTGAAAATACCGTCAACTCCCTTTCTCCTCTTCTTCTGTTATTCTTACCTGGCAAATTCCCAACTGTAGTTGCTGGAGAAGATCATTCAGCTGGGGTGACTGACAACCAACAATGCCTAGCAATCCTATCTACTGGAAAATTGACCCTTCCAAATAACTGCTTCCTATGTTGTCCCTTCACATTACCACATCCTGCCTCGCAGTCTCACATTCCTCCTTGCTGATGACTTTGCTTCATCTTGCAATGAGAAAGTAAGAGCTCTGGGAGAAACTCTCCTATCCTCCACCAACAAGTTCACAGCCCTGGCAGCATCAGTGCCCCTCTGTCCTTTTTATTCTTGTGTAGTGGATGAAGTGTCCTTGCTTTCAAAGTCCTATTGTCCCTCTTGCTCAGAATCCTGTCATCTCCTTGCCAATTAAACTCAATGGGCCTTTTTGTTTCTGAACTAATTTGAGCTTTGAGGGTCATTTGACACAGAGGCTTGCCCCCCCTTTTTCCTTAGAACGCTTTCCTGACTCCACGCCCTCTCTTATTTCCTCCCACATCCCTGGATGCTCCTTCTCAGTCTCCTTTTTGGACTTTTCCTCCTCTATCTCATGTAGGTGTCAAGATGTAGTTTCTGCCTGGATAAGTATCACTCATCTTTTAAGCTTAAATATCATTTCCACAGAGGCCAGGTCAGGTCACTTGTTCTCATTACACATGCACATTGGGCTCTTCTTCATAGCATATATCATCCATGTGTAATTAGTTGTTTCATGTTTGTGTCCTCTCTTCTGGATTATCTGTGTTGCCCATTACGTGTCCCACATGACTATTATAGAGTCTGTAGTATATCAGGTGCCCAATAAATATTGGTAGAGGGCATGAATGAATGTGCAGCTGACTGAGAGGGTTCAACAAATGTGAATCCTCTTTCCCTTTTCCATCTTACATTTACAGAATCTTGAATATCCCAAGGTGACAGAGTTAGAGGACATTTAAAAAATTTTTTTGTAGTTGTAAAAGTACAGCATGCCTTTATTATTATTATTTTTAATGCAGTACTTGAACCCAGTACCCCACACATGCTAGGCAAGCACTCTGCCACTGAGCTACTGTTCCAGCCTGATGTCGTTTCTATAGAAGAAAGACAATTTCATGGTATGATGATGTTAATCAATGTTTAAAATTACCTAAGGACATGCTCACAGACACCTCTAGTAGGCAGATGAAAACATAAATCTGAATCTCAATAAGGTCAGAGTTAAGGATATAGATTTTCAAACCAGAAAATTTATTTTCTGTATCATTTAAAACTTGCTGTTGCCTGTCCCTAAGTTTCTTAAAAGGGAGGAAGAGAGGACAAGTGGGTCTCAGGATTCAGTTGTCAGGATATAAAACATACAATGTATTGGCACAATTTAATATTACTCGAACTCTGATCTGATTAGGGAGATTAGTCTTGGGAGTTAAAATGGAAATTTAACACAAATAAAATAGTATTCACCCCCTACTTTTTTAAAACAAATCCTGAATTCAGATTTCAGATCATTTCCTAGAAAAAATCAGAAAAAAAATCCACTCAAAGATAGTTGTTTGAAGTCATGATACATGAAAGATTATGGGACTTTTGGAATCTGGTGAAGTTAATCATAGTGATGAGACACAAAAGGATTCAATTCTAAACAAAGGTCAGAACTTGTTCGAAAGTTATATCATACTTAAGCACTAACTCAAACAAGGTTGTGTTCAACAGTGAAGATCCAGTGACTATCAAACTTCATAATTTCTTCAGGTACTTGTAATTCTTTAGATCTCATAAAACCATGTCAGAAATACTACTATTGCCTTTTCAATAAATGACCCTATTAGATAATCAAAAATTTAAAAATGAAGGATATCATCATTTCCATCTCTGAATTATGATTATTAGAAACTCACTTTGAAGAGGGAGTTCATTGTGTGTGAGCTCATTGCTCACACACTGTAGGATTCTAGGGGCACTTCCTGAGTTGCAAACCAAGTTCTAGGAGGCACTGGTGTATTAATTTTTCAACTTTGTACTAGGGGAATAAAGTCATGTTAACTAAAATTATAGAATAATTACTAGAATAATAAGCAGGCCTCAGGTTCAATAGTAGAGAAATAGTAGAGCATTAATTCTAGGAGAGTGACTGAACGAATTCCATGAGAGGAGTGTGGGAATGTGAGGAGAAACTGCCCAGGACAGTGGTCCATCATGGCCCATGGTTGCTCTTGATATGTAGCACTGCACACTGTCCCATGATTCAGGGTGTTGCATTTAATTCTAGGCTCCAAGATAAATGAACTGCTGATATTAACACTTTCCTCAAATTTGGAGATCTTTGTCTTCACTTAGTCTATTTTTATCAAAGTTGCTTCTTCAACTTTTTAAATATTTTTTTCCTCTTAAACAAAGCACCAAGGCAGACTCTAATTCCTTCATAAGCTTTAGTTCTTTAGCATAGTTCTTCTCAACAGTGAACTATAAGAAAATCAATATCTAATGTTTTTGTGCAAAGTTCAGTAAATATCAGATTTCATTTTGCCACTCCAGAAATCAAAATTTAAAAACCTTATGTTATTGGGAAGCTAGGAGAGGAAGACAGCTAGCAACTAAACTAGTGATGATGGTGATGCTGTTGGTCCAATAAAATGTCCAACTATCAGAAAATCAGCTATTAGTAGTAAAGAAAAATAAACCATTGCTCTGAGAGGATGGTTGGTACAAAAATATAATCATTATCACATGCAATGTCTCTCTCCATGACTTTGCAATTTCCTAGTTCTAAGGCTTTTGTAGATATATATGGATGTTTGTAAACACAATTTAGAAGAGGGATAATGCTCCATATTCATTGATCTAAGATGTGTTTTTCATGAATATATGTTTGTGTTGAGTAAGGATAAATAATGAAAGGAAGTTTTTCCACATATGAAGTTTGTGAATATAAAATTCCACTTCTCCTTATTACTCTGTTAATTTATTGAATTATTAATTTTGACTAGACAGATATTTGCTTATAGCAATAGCTAGGAATTAGGGCATACATAGGGCCCCATATCTATATGCACTAAAGTGTTTTCCCTTCAGAGACTAATGAGGTTAATTAGTGCATTGCAGATGAGCAAATTTTGGTCCCAAGAACATAATTGCTTAGCTCATCAACTATTAGGTAATAGTCTAGATATGTTATGTAATTGTACACATAGCTTCTTGAAATCTTCCTAAATCATTTTTAATTATAATATAATTAAAATTCTTTTTCTGCCTGGGAAGTTTTATGGAATACACTTGTTTATGCTTTAAGCAAAGTTAGGTGGGTAACAACATCAAATTAGATTCAATTCAGTGACAGTTGCTATTTGTTTTGCCAAATATTTTTTATTAGAGCATTGGCAAATTTCTGAATTACAAATGTGTAGATAATTTATCTACATGTATTATTATTATTATATTAACTTATTTTTTGTGTTCTGGGATTGCACTCAGATTGCACTAAGGGCCTTGCACTTGTTAAGAAAATGCTCTATCATTGAGCTGCATGCCTACTACTATAATACTGTTGGCATTATTTTTTATAGATATTTATTTTTAAATAAAAAAGTTTATATCAGTATGAGCATAATTCGTAAATCAAAGACAAGAATGTCTTCAGAAATATCCTTATATTAAGAATCTCTCTTTAAAAACGTTTAACAGCATAACATTTTATATGAAATAAATCAATTGCATAAGAAACCAAGAGCTAGATAGACTTCCATTTTCTTTTAAAGGGAATACAGTTTGCTAATAAGAAAGTTATTTTTGCCGTAGTCTTCCTCAAAATAGCAACAAGTACTGATATCACCCAAGGTTTATTGGGCTGAGATTGCCACTTCACAGGAATCTCGTGTTAAAAACTCCCTATAGAGGGCTAGGGTTGTAACTCAGTGGTAGAGCACTGAGTTACACTGGCACATGTGAGGCACTGGGTTCGATCCTCAGCACCGCATAAAGATAAATAAATAAAAATAAAGGTATTGTGTCCATCTTCAACTAAAAATATTTTTTTAATGTTCCCTACAGAACAAGGCAGGAAGTTTCCTGTTGTAGCATTGAGAAATTCCCAGTCCTCTCATGGAAGAACAATGCTGCTGCTGTGACCTGTCCCTGGAGGAGAAGCTTATTTCTATGACTTAAAAATAGCAGAAATCATGCTACTCTTCTTGGGACTGCTGTTACATACTTACAGATTCAAAGGACGTAAAATTTGTTTTATAAAATACAATAGCCAGCAGTCAACAAAAGTGTCAGCCTTCCATTGTTCTCATGCTAACATAGATAGTTTTTATTTTTAATTAAATTAAATAAAATAATTAATTAATTTTTGGAACTGAGGATAAAACCCATGGGCACTTCATCCCTGAGCTGTATCCACAGAACTTTTTGTTTTTTTTTAATTTTGAGACAGTGTCTTGCTAAATTGCTGAGGCTGCCCTTGAACTTGCAATCTTCTTGCCTCAGCCCCCGAGTCAGTGGGATTATAGGTGTGTACAACCACACCTGGTCATGACACATGTTTTGAACCAAACTTTTTTATTAGGTTCTTTTCTCCGATTCATGTGTTCTTTTTTCCCTTTTCTGGGTCAAAATAGAGGAAACTTATACCACTTAATTTTTAATGGAGCTTTCTCTGTGGTCCTATTTTACAGAAGACTACATATAATCAAATATTTTTTGAGGTAATTGTGTATTATTATCCATTTTTGCATTGATGTTATTGATAATTTGCCATGCTTATGATGTACATTCCTTAGTTAAGTCATCTTGATAGTGCAGCTCTTCTATAAAAGGTATAAAAATCTGCACTGCAAGATGTTAAATGATCTATAGATAAAACATTTTGAGATAATTAGAACTTTTCTTACATTCATCTGTCCAACATAAAGTATGTTTGGGTCACTATGCACCAGTTATTTTTTCTTTTTTTTTTTTTTAGATGTATGTTTTTTTATTTTTATTTTTTATTTTTTGTAAAATAATCTTTATTTTTATTTTTTTTTTTTTTTTTTTTAGATGTATGTTATTTTATTTTTATTTTTTATTTTTAGTAAAATAATCTTTATTTTTATTTTTTTTATTTACTTATTGATTCATTGAACACAAATGGAGTACAGCTATTGTTTCACTGGTTGTACACAAAGTAGAGTCACACCATCTGTGCGTTCATGCATGCACACAGGGCAATGGTATCTGTCACACACTCTGTTATTTTTATCCCCGACCCACCCCAACCCCTCCCTTCCCTCTATGCTAGCTATCTTTCCTCCATTCTTGCCATCTTTCCCCTCCACATTATGCATCATCATTCATTTATCAGAGAGACCATTCGGCTTTTGGATTTTTGGGATTGGCTGATCTCACTTAGCATAACAGTTTCCAACATCATCCATTTACCTACAAATGTCATAATTTTATTCTTCTTTATGGCTGAGTAATATTCCATTGTGTATATATACCACAGTTTCTTTATCCATTCATCTACTGAAGGGCATCTAGGTTGATTCCATAATCTAGCTATTGTGAATTGAGCAGCTATGAACATTGATGTGGCTGCATCACTGAGGCAATCTGATTTTAAGTCCTTTGGGTATAAGCCAAGGAGTGGGATAGCAGGGTCAAATGGTGGATCCATTCCAAGTTTTCTAAGGAATATCCACACTGCTTTCCAGAGTGGCTGCACCAACTTGCAGTCCCACCAGCAATGTATGAGTGTACCCTTTTCCCCACATCCTCACCTACCCTTTTCCCCACATCCTCGCCACCAGTTATTTTTAAAACATGGAATTTCTGTTTTCAGACTATGTACATAGCGATTTCCTCCAAAAACCATAGAAAAACCATTGCATGTAATGGCAACTGTTCTATCTACACAAGGGGCTCACTTTCCTTCTTCAGAACTTCATTAAGTTCACTGAGTTGTAGCAATGCCTGCTTATCTTCCCAAGTTGGTTTTGGATCTGGGAGGAAATATTTGGAGGAGTGCTGTGTAATCTGTAAAATACATATGAACATCAGGCAATATTCCACAGACAAAGACAGCAACCTAAGGATATGTAGAGAATTGCTCTCTGTGAGCATTCATTCTACTTCCATAAGCACTGAACATGCTTATTTTCTAGGATTTGGGAGTCCTGCTTATCTCATGCATGGGGATGAACAGTGTTTTCTCAAGATTTGTATAGTTGGTTAGAGAGTGGTAACTTAAGAATATATAGACATTGAAGAAGAGGTGATGTAGATAGAAGAAACAGAAGCATAATTCCAGGAGAAAGAGATCAGACAGAATTGCAAGGAGCCTTCTCACCACCAAAGTCATATGTAATCTTACCAAAAAATTATGAGTAAATAAAGCTAATATGGAACATTTGCTTATGATTAAAATGTATCTTTCAGAACGCTGCAAATGTAAGCCTATTAGAGCTACACAGAAGATCTATTTCCGGAACAATTACAACTATGGTAAGGCTAACTTATGGTTGCTTTCTAGGGGTGTGTGTGTGTGTGTGTGTGTGTGTGTTGTGTAAGTAGAGTGATTTAAAGAATAAGGTTTAAAAGCAAAGTAAGAAAGACACTTTTTAAAATTAATTTTTTAATTTATTCTAATTTGTTTTACCTCACATACATATCTGATTGCATGACCGATGTGATCCTTTAATATGTATAATCAGAAAAATGAGAGATAACACTCCATTATTGATGATCTATTAAAATGTATAAATGCATTCTACTGTCAAGAAAGACAACTTTAAGAACACAGTTTCATTGCTTCAACCAATAAGATTTCTCACATGGGCAAAGTTCCTAACAAATGCTCAATTTTGAGCATATCAGGCAGTGATGTTGGAACCTTACAGCCAGTATGCAGAAATTTTAAAACAGATGGCTTCTTTTGTATCTGGAAAGTAGAAGCGGATCTGAGCACCTGTTTGGAGCTGCATGGGCTGTCAGTTGTGCTCCACAGGGGTGAACAGAAGAGCACCTTGAGGCACCAGGAAGGGTTAAGCTCAAATGTGTTTTCTTCAGTCAGTCTATGCCATGGAAAACATTGGCAATTGGAGATTAACACTTAATAGATGTTGTTGGTATTCAACAACCTCTATGTTTTATCCAGCCTGACCTAAAAATGTGACATTCAGATAAACTAATATTAATCAAAGAGCTACCGACACAAATGTAGCTACCTTTCCTTTATTTAATTTTTAAATTTGTTCTAGTTATTATACATGACAGTAGAATGTACTTAAGCATTTTGACCTCTGAAGGTTGAAAAAACCTGCTGTCTCTGTACCAGGGACTGTACTAGGTGGTTTCCAAATACTTATCTATTTTTCTCAACCTGAAATCAGAAATACTATTTTTCTGACTTTGTCAATGACTAGTGCACCTAAGTTGTCCCTTTATCAATTGTTTGTAATGGATTTTTGAATATATGTGTTCTCATAAGGTATTTTTGAACTTGTTTTTTGTACTGATGTGCTTTGGTGTCATAAATATCAATTACCAACATACTTACAAGGGGAAATTACTAGAGTTTTCCAGTTGATAAATTATGGCATTGTGTTTTTCTAATACAGGTTGAGTATCCCTTATCCAAAATGCTTGGGACTAGAAATATTTTAGATTTTTTGAGATTTGTGAATACTTGCTTATATTTAATGAGACATCTGGAGAATGGAACCCAAGACTAAACACAAAATTTATTTATGTTTTATATAAACCAATATATACTGCCTAAAGGTAATGTATGACTTGTCACATGAGGTCAGGTGTGGACTTTTGAACTTGTAGTGTTGTATTGGTGCTCAAAAAGTTTTAGGTGTTAGATTTTTAGATGAGGGATGCGCAGCCTGTATCTGTAAGACCCATAAAGGTCGAGTTACTTAATCTCTCTGCGGTCAATTACTGATGCTGAGTCAATGAGTAAACATGGTAATTAAACAGACTTTTAACATAAATTTTATTATTAAAATGATAGTTTTATTGTGTTTATGTGTCCTATTTTAGAGGACATAGGATATATACAGCAGATTTACTTCTATACTTTTGCAAATTGGAAAGAGGGAAATGGATAAGATTCAAGTTATCTTTGCTATCTTCAGGAATACTATGTATTAAGACTAAAATAGAAAATTCTCAGTCTAATTAAATCTCTTTAAAATAAATGCATCTATCTTCTGAAAATTTCCCTAGTGGAATCAATTTTTACTTTTTTGGTTTATTACTCATCTTAAGTAACTGACTTTTCCTAGTTGGTGATGGACACTTTCCAAGGTCAAAAAGGTATGTTTATCTAAGAAGTCAAATGTCCAGCTGCTTATCTGAAGACCTGTTCCCTGTATGAATCGATGTGAAAAACCTAAAGGAACAGGGGATCTTAATTTTTAGATTATCTCTTTATGATTGAAAAATGCTACATGAACTTTTAAGTATAGTTACAACAAAAATGAAAATATAGTTTTATATCAGGGAAACTTTTGTTTCCATTTTACTTATAATTTTTACTTTATGCAGCTTCTTGGTGTGGCAGTGTTTGGTGCTACCATCTTTGTTAAAAGTTAAAATACTAGTTGTTACAAATCCCTGGAAAGAGAAGATTCTTGACAAGGTAGCTGTATGAATTTGATAAGATGAAATGAGATATCGGATTATGGGATTATAATTTTAAAAGGTGAAATAACTTTTTTCAGAGTCAAGCAATAATTAGAACACCCACAGTATAAGGACTGATTATTTGTCTAGGACTTACAGATTCTTTGGGGGAAGGCAGGTGCTCCAATGATTGAATAGAAGGAAAAACTCTGAAAAGGAAATATATATTTACTTTCAAAATATGTTGATTTTTATTTTGTATATTTGCATCTGTCCAAGTAAGGGTAGGAGCAATTGGTAATTCAGACAAAACTGCTGCTTCATTTAGATTAATTCAGTCACAAACCCTTGCATTTTAACAAAATTACTTGAATAATAAAGTAGGTCTTGTAGAGAGATATTTATTTTGGAGTGGGTACATGTGCTAAAAATTTCTAATGAAAATAGTAGACCCACTGGGTAAATAAATCATTAGCTTGAGGACATTTGCACAGTTCACTAATCTCTAATGGTTGATGGATGCTGTGAAGTACATTCATGTAAGCCAGGACACAGAAACATGTCTGCGAGCTGTGGTTAAGAATTTATCATCTGATTCTCTCAAACAACATTTCAAAAAGGGCAATCTTATCTCTTGCTAAAATTCAGAATCAAGAGGACAAGAATAGAAAGGTACTTGCAAATCAAACCAGGCAGGGGCAGTTAGGCAGTTTTATTTTGCTGCAAGTTCTCATACTTAAGGCAACTTAGTTCTCTGAAGATTGAAATAAGATTTTATCTTAAACTATTTTAAAAACTAATCACTACCTTAATTTCTATCAGATGTATGTTGTACTGGTAGAATATTAAGTTTCTGTGATGGAGTTGGAACATTGATGGAGAAATGGTTTATTACCTGGCTTTATATCTTCATGGATTACTTTTTCCAATTCTTTATAATCTTGAGCCCTTAAAATCCATGGGAAGGTCTTCAGATGAAAGTAGTTTGCAGATTGGTTACAGACCAAGAAGCTTTCAAAATGCGTATTATTTGGATAGATTCTGTTTTCCACTGTAAAATATCCATGGACATTGGAGTAATGAGGGCCTCTGAGCAAATGCTACTGACCTCTTACTAATTAACATTTTTACCTTTTTCTTGATTGATTGATTTTGGTACCAGGGATTGAACCCAGAGGTGCTTAACCACTGAGCTATATCCCCAGCCTATTTTTTTTTTTTTTTTTTCATTTTTATGTTGAGACAGGGTCTCACTAAGTTGTTTAGGGCCTTGCTAAATTGTGGAGGCTGACTTTGAACTTATGATCCTCCTGCCTCAGTCTCCTGAGTCTCTGGGTGAGGCATGCACCATTGTGCCCAACTTTTCTTGCCTTTTTTAAAGACTTATTTTTAAAAACCTTATTCACCAGAAGTAGGAACCTAAAGAATTTGGCTCTTTCAAAGGAGAACTACTGAAAAATAGGAGAACTGTGCTTTTTATTTTATTTTATTTTTTATGGTGCTGGGAATAGAACCCAGAGCCTCATACATTAGGCAAGTGCTCTACCACTGAGCCTGTGCTTTCTAGGTTCTGAGTCTAATACTTTGACTTTACGTCTGAAGGCAATTTGTCTTCACATTGAAAAGTGAAGTTGACCCTTAGGAGTGGAGGTACAGTGCCTCTACCTCCATTGTGAGAGGTAGGTTGATGCAATTGGCATGTTAGAACAGACCCCACACTATGCCGTGGGAGGAGTACTGAAGCATCTGAACTCAGCAGACGCAAGGAACAAGGTCTAGCTGTGATGACTTTTTATTCAAGAAGAAAATTTAGTATGCCTAAAGGGGAACATAAAATATAATATGTACTTAAACAAAGAAAGAGTGAGTTAAGAGGTGAAAAGATTGATGAACCAGTTTGGGAAATTTAAACAGGACAGTTTATAACACTAAAGAGACCCTCAACAAGAAACCTGTTAATAGGCTGTTAATTTGCTTCTGTGGAAGAAGCAAAGCATGTGTGAATATAGGTCTTTACATGTGGTGAAATTAATATAGTTTAGATTCTTGTTGACAGCATTAGGACTGCCTATATGTATACATACACATCTAAAATTAAATTTTGGAGGAAAATTGCATCAGATTATTCACTCAACCTTTAATTATCTAAATGGATTTCTCAAACACATACGTATGCATAATACATGCAAATATACACAAAAATTGGAAGGGGATCAGGGCTAAGCACTAAAAGGGTAGGCATGATATCTAGTTTGTCATTCATTACAGGCTAAGGCAAAATTATCTCTCCACACACTGAGCATCAAATGGATAGGAATAGCTGGAAAGAAGCCTCGTTGTCTGTTTTGAATAGGGTAATGTGGTCACATAACAGCATATCAACTTTGTTGTCCTCTATCACAGTCATCCGGGCTAAAGTCAAAGAGGTAAAGACCAAGTGCCATGATGTGACTGCAGTGGTGGAGGTGAAGGAGATTCTCAAGGCATCTCTGGTGAACATCCCAAGGGACACCATCAACCTTCACACCAGCTCCGGCTGCCTGTGTCCTCCACTTACCGTCAATGAGGAGTACATCATCATGGGCTACGAAGACGAGGAGCGCTCCAGGTAACTCACACCTTAGGGTTCAGAACAATGTCTTCGCCAGCCCTATCCTCTGAGTCCTTTCAGAGATCTTACTGTGGCATTCTTACCTGGGAATCTTTCTGTGGTCTTGGGCATTACAGACAGGTTTTAACTGTATCCCTGAATTTCATATATTGGATAGCTAAGTTTGTGCATGCAATTTATGGAGAGGGGAATCATAGCTTTGTTTTTTAAAGGAGTCCATGACTCCCAAATGGTTAACAATTACTATTCTCAAACTGGGCTCTCCTATTCTAGAATAAGCATATGTAGTCATTCTTGGCATTAGATTCCTTTTATTTTTCAACAAAACGCTTTACTTTTTCAATATTGGTTGCTTGTTTAAAAAATGCAGATTACTCTTTGTGGAAGGCTCTATAGCTGAGAAATGGAAGGATCGACTTGGCAAAAAAGTTAAGGTAAGCCTATATTTTCTTCAAAGTAATGCAGTACATGGAAAATAAAAGTAGAAAACCAGCCACCTGTCACATCCACATGAGAATATTAAAACTTTAAAATATAAATATATATAAATGTGTATGTGTGTGTGTGCATAGAATTTCCAACAACTGAGTTTGTCAACTCGTCTTTAATATCTCTTTCATTTAGGGAATGAGCTCCTTGTATATCAGAGATCAAACGACAGTTGCCCAACTTCTCATGAGTCTAGTTTAACCCATTTTTGGTAGGGTAGCTCCACATTATCATTAGGGTCCCAGGCTACTGATAGCTTAATGCTTTCTCATTTTTTAGGGTGTTGCTTTCATCCTCACATTTATCTGGGGATCACAAGATGGCTGCTGTGCCTCCAGAATCACATTTCACTTCAGTTAGAAAGAAAGGAGTGGTAAAAGGGATTTCCAAGAGCTTCAGCAATTTTTTTTAGGACTTTTGGTCAGAAGCGGATGTATGTCCATTTCTTAGCTGCAAGAGAGGCTAGGATTTTTCCCCCTCTATGTGTAAAGCTTCCTTGAGCAAATTATTGTTCTATAAGAAGGGAAAATAAATGGTGGTAGGAAAATACCAAAGTTGTCCAACGCACAGACACAAGGTGTAACCAGAAACATCTGCTTATAAGAGATCTGACCAACTTAGGTCCTTACAACAGTACTGTAGCTTCATTTTTAATCCAATGAGTCTCAGATTCTGGAATTGATACATTAACAAAAATCAAGTAGTAAATTTCTTCATTACAGAAAGTTTCGTTTCTTATTACAGTACTAAGCAAATCTGTTTCAAAGAAAGGAATGTGGGGGGCGATACATAGGGGGCCAAGGAATCTCAAAGGATATGTGTTGGTGTGGGGGTGGGGGGTGGGAACTGTACCAAACATAATACATCCTCTTCCTTCTGCAAGTCTGAGGGCTTGGGAAACGTTTACGGAGTAAGTTAAACACCCCTGGGCAGTTGATCTTATACATCTGGCACTAGACGTAGCAGACACATTTGAATTTAAGTGACCTACTAAAAATGTAGAGGGCACTTTTCTGCAGGGAGAAACTATCACCAGTTAAGTTCTTTTTTCTCCAGATAATTGTCAAAAGAGAGCTGCACTTTAAGTGCAGGCTTGTCACCATTCTAAGCTTGCGTCTCTCCTCAATTGCTTCCGTGTTTCCTGAAGAAGTGGCTCTTTTTTTTAGCACGTTGGAATTTCTTACTGTCCTTTTAATTTGGTTTTCTGCCTGCTAATGCAGAACAGGAATTTGTCCTAAATTCCTGTACCAGTTGGAAGGGCTTTCGACATCTCCGCTGCAGGGAGGGTAAGGAGACTCACTGCTGCAGACGTCCACGGGACCACAGGCTTGTTTTGTCCCTTCTCTTCGTAAGGTGACAATGTGCTTACCTTTACTTGCTTGCCACGGGGAACTCACAGAATTATTGTGAGATCATGTACATTCACAGTCTGGATTTAAGCATACTAATGGAAGAAAGAAACCAATAACTTGAATCATTTTTTTATTCGTATGTATCTAAGTCAGGGCCAAAGGGTGGAAAGTCTCTTTGACCAGAATTATTGAGATCCTTATTTTAGTGGTCCAGTCAACTTGAGACTATACAAAATTACCTATGGAGGATATTAGTTTTTTATTTAATCAAAGTTTTCCTTTTCAGCTGATTTTTGCTTTATAAGGAGGTGGATCAAGTATTTTTAAAAGACCTTTTTAGGGTTTTTCCATTAAATGATTGGTTTACCTAAGAATCTGTTAATAGCAGATTGTTCAAATCAAGATATTTGGAATGTCTTGGGGAGTTGTGATCAGAATTTTTTTTTTTAAATATGGAAACTGTAAGATAGTGGAGCAAAGTATGCTGAAATGAGGACTTTAGGTAATAGAAAAACAGTAATAGCCGAGTATGTGCTATCACTAGATATTTTTCACCAATTTTCAGAACAATCATAAGTAGGTTCTATTATTAATTCCAGTGTAGAAATGATGGGGGTTCATTAAATTCCACTTTGCATTTTCAGTGAGTGGGGGAGTGAGGATCTGAACTTAAGTCTTCTGACCATTAGCTTCTTGCTACTTAATATATGATCCTCAGACCAGCAACACAGGTATCACCTGGGAGCTTGTTAGATATGATGATCCTGAGCCCCATCCCATACCTACTGAATAAGAATGTACTCTGTGTGTGTGTGTGTGTGTGTGTGTGTGTGTGTGTGTGTGTTTGTGGTGCTGAGGATGGACCTCTGTGCCTCACTCATACTAGGCAAGCGCTTTACTGCTGAGCTAGATCCCCAGTCCAAGATCCTGAGGTGATTTCTATGTTCATTGAAAAATACGTCTGTAGTTTTAATCACTACCTACATTTGCAAATATAACTTCCGTTTCATTTCTTATATGACATGTAAACACATTTTTGGCATTGTTAATATGTACTGTTAGGAAATGTGAATGTGGTTATAAAAACATTGCAATGCTTGCTTTACAAAACAATAAAGCCTGGCATAGTGACTCATAGTATTTCCAGATACTTGGGAGACTGCAGCCAGAGTATCATAAGTTCAAGAACCAACCTAGGCAACTGTCTCAAAATAAAAAAAAATTAAAATAGCTAGGGATGTAGTTTGTGGTACAATACAATAGGTTCAATCCCTTGTACCACAAAACAAGCCAAAGAACTTAAAATGAGGACAGGATCTTATCTGTTTTATTTGTTGCACGTGGTAAACCTTGCTTAGAAAAATATTTTAGAGACACCATCCCATTTTTATTGCTCAAATCAAACAGGTTTTATTTATTTATTTATTTATTTATTTATTTATTTAGGTATCAGGAATTGAACCCAGTGGTGCTTAACCACTGAGCAACATCCCCAGTCCTTTTTATTTTGAGACAGAGTCTTGCTAAATTATTTGGAGCCTCCCTAAGTTGCTGGTGCTGCCTTTGAATTGTGATCCTCCTGTCTCAGCCTCCTGAGTCACTGGAATTACAGGCATGTGCCACCATGCCCAGTTCAAACAGATTTGAAAAGTTTATACTGTTAGGTTTTCTTAAGAGAGGAAGATGAAAAACAACGCCTTCTTCAATTATGCCTGTAAATCTTCCATTTGTATGTTACCTCAGGAAATGCAGATATTGGTAGATATTTGTATCACCATTTATAAACCTGAAAATTTTAATTTCAAGCTTTGGCATGAAAGTATTATTAAACATATTATCAATACCCAACTTTATACTTTTTAAAATCTGAGTGCTATGTTGATTTAATATCATTGATACTATTCATATAATATATTTTCATTGTTACCTGGAATATGAATTTTATACTTTTGGGAAAGTAGTAAAGTGCTTTAGAGATCTGACGTGGCAGTCTTATCAGTTGTTAAAAGTCATAGAAATGGTGACCCTGATGATACGTGCATGTGACTTATTTTCGCTTTTAAATTTCACAGCGCTGGGATATGAAGCTCCGTCATCTTGGGCTGAGTAAAAGTGACTCTAGCATTAGTGATTCCACTCAGAATCAGAAGTCTGGCAGGAACTCTAACCCCCGGCAAGCTCGCAACTAAATCCTGAAGTGCAAAGAATAACATCAGTGGACTTCCTATTAAGACTCGCATTGCTGGACTAGCAAAGGAAAATTGCACTATTGCACATCACATTCTATTGTTTACTGCAAAAATCATGTGGTAACTGATATAACTTCTATTTTCTGTTTCTTCGCCCCACCCATCTTTTTAATGGCCTCGGGTTAGATTCTTAAATATATTATGTTTTCTATTTCAGTAATCAAAAAAACTTTTCTTTGGCAATAATAATAAATTAAACATGCTGATACGAGGGCCCCTTTGCAGGAGTCCCCAGATGTTAATTTCAGGTTCTGTACCCAGATGGGAAAAGCAAAATTGGATGTAAGGAGAGATTTCTGCTATATGTGGAAAGCTAGATGTGCTCAAAACATTCTCTGCTGATCTAATTACAGCCTTATTTTTGTCTGCCGTTTGGTCATCCTCCTCATGCTTAGAAAGTTCTCAATGTTTATAAAGGTAAAATGGCAGTTTGAAATCAAATGCCACACAAGCACAGGCAAAGCAATCAAGCACCAGGAAGCATTTATGAGGAAATGACACACAGATGAATTATTTCCAAGATTGGCAGGAAGCAAAATAAATAGTTCTAGGAGCCAAGGAAAGAACATTTTGCCTGATTAAGAAGCACAATTGAAACCAGTAGCCAGGCGGGTGTTAACAGTAGCATTCTTTTGGCAATACATTTGAGTTGTTCATGAATATATTAATCCATATTAGGGAAGAGAATTATAACTAGGTATTTGCTGTTATCACCATAGTTTTGGTTAATGTGCTTTCTTCTAAATAAACCTGTTGGTGGAAGTTTCCCCACCCTTAATTCATAAGTTGGACTTATTGTATTGACCAGGAAAAGAAAGTATGCACACATGTGCACCAGGATATTCTTTTTAAAAGGCATGTAGCACTATAAAATAGTGTGGTTTACAGGACAGTGAAATGTGCAAAAATTTCTTTTTTTTCTTGGTGTGTATGTGTGTGTGTGTCTATGCACTCACATACCCAAGTTGGACTAAAGTACAGGCCTGCGTACTGGCCTGGACATTATTGTTTAGAGTTGGGCTGTTTAATGCTCAATCAAAAATGTTTAATAAAAGGAATTATGGTTGTCAGGAAAGGTTATTCTGACTTTGGAACCAAGTCTACATTCTCATTACCCAAGCTGCAGTGAGATCCCCAGGGACCATGGGAAACAAATGACATTTTTAACTTCCTTCCTCCAGCAGGGTTCCTTAGAGGATGTGCCAATCACATGAAAGTCTCATTGCTTGCAATTTACATGTGTGATATTAGTAGAACCAAATTTCTAAGCTATGGTGTGCTGAAAATAAAACTTATGAAGCAAATGGTGCTGTCTTTCCTTCTAATAAGGACTATCAAGCAAGGATGAGATTCACTCCTGAACAAATGTTTCAAAACTGGTAAATAATAATTCATGGAAATTCTCTCTTTTATAAGTGCTAGAACATTCCAAATTCTGATAGACTTCAACCACCAACAACTTTCCCAAACCCAAAAGAGTTCTCACCATTGCTTGTAGGAGGACTGAATAGGCCTTTTGGCTATAATAATGATTGCTTTCAGCTAATTGTGCTGTTTGCTCTTTGGACTATATTCTCTATGCTAGGGCAGGGGCATCTCTTTCTAGATGTTGCTGTCATTACCTTAAGATGATTTTGGGGGTCACAGGGTAGTAATGAAATCCACTGTAGGGAGCTGCACCTTCCTGGTATTTGTGCCTCAACTTGAGCTTCTAGGACTGAAGAATTCTTTCTTCCTTCCCCCTTTCTTTTCTTTCTTCCTTATTTTATTTTTTTGTGCTGGGGATTGAACCCAGGGCCTTGAACATACTAGGCAAGTAGAGCTATACCCACAGCCTAATGATGAAGTATTTTAACGTGCAATGAATGTTTGAGACATTTCCAGCATCTGCACTCTTTTTTGTTGTTGTTGTTGTTATTGTTTTGATGAGGGAGGGTTATAATTAGTTTCTCTGTAGGAATTTGACAAAATTGATGCTTAATAAATATGCACTTATGATATGTATAAACAAAAGAGGGCCAGATTCTTAGGCAGCAGTGTTTATACCATTTCTGTTTTAATGATCTATATTGGTGATATTTGGTTTTGTCATTTATATGAGGCTTCTGTCAATTAATGTAAAATTTCTAATGGGTTACAGTCTGAATAAAGTATATGTGGTTTTTCAGTTTGATAGGTACAGTATCTTCAGTAATAAACTACATGCAGATCTCTTTGGGGGCTAGAATGATTTTATCCTGACAGTCACATTTCTCATCAGACCACAAAGTCAGACCACTCCATAGCTGCTGTAGTGCAAAGACATCTTGTTAGTGCCTCTCTACAGGCTTCTCTTGCAGATGCTCACTTTGAAAGTCATTAAAGATTTAATATACATATATTCTTCTCAGTAATCTTGAAGTCTATAAAGTCAATTTAAAATTCCTTAGAAAATTTTGTTTATCTGTAGGATTTCAGTTCTCCTAGTCAAATAACGATAACAAGGTGCATGCTCATAAACTAATAAAAATTAGCAGCAAACGGATTCTCTTTTCCTCTGCTGTATTTGACTGTCACATACAGTACAGTCTGATTCTCTGCCATGTTTCACTGAGCATTTGGGGGTGGGGTGGGACAACCCCATGTCTTTCCACATCTGTTATCTATTAAGAAGGCAAAGACATACTTACAATAACTGTGAGTAAATAGCACTATTTATTGCCTTTCTCCAAGAAATTACTTACTATTAGATTTCAACAAAGTGATTTTTTATAAAAAGTATTTCGTTATATTTATTTAGCTCTATGAATTTTAATATTTTAATACATACAAGCATTCAAGAAGATAGTAAAAATGAAGTAAAGCAGAGATTTCTAATACTGTTACTGAAATTCAGCCTATAGAATTGACAATCTTGTCCCCAAATGTATCAATATTAGCAAAAGCAATACAGTCATACCTTTGATAGTGATTTCTTGGGGGTAATAACATCTAACAGTGGCTACTTTACACAAAACACTTGCACATGTGTTATTTATTCCTTGAAAGTTTGCAAACTAGATATTATTATTTCCATTTTATAGGTGAAAAATTGAGAATTCAGAACTTCAGAGATATGTAACCAGCTGATATGGTCCTTAGACTCTTTTAATCTTATTTTCCAAGTTACATGTTTCCTATCATTGCAACTGCTGATAAAAAGATAAATGCAGTGGGCTGGCACCATTGCACAGTGGAAGAGCCCTTGCCTAGAATGCCTGAAGCCCTGGGTTCGATTCCTAGCACCACAAAACAACAACCAAATAAACAACAACAAAAAAAGGAAAGAAATGTGTCCTAACATCGTAACAATAGTGTAAGTCATATAGCACCTACTTATGTTTATTTCTTAAGCTGATATCATTGACTATATGTCAGAAAGTCTGCATGACAGAGTTATGACTCTTAACCCCAAATACTGTCACTTCACTTCTTCAGTTGTTGTCCCCTACAAAATCAAATTTTCCATGGAGTTATTCCAGAATAGGATGGTCAGATGAGCAAAGTAATTCTTTTGACATTAATAGTTTAAAGATATGTGAGTTTCAGTAGAAAAAAAAAGGTATGTTCTAATTCCTGTTTCCCCTTGAATTTGGAGAAAAGTATGAGGTGCTCCACAGGCCTGGAGGGAGTTGAAATTAAAAGTTGATGGTTGCTACAAATAAGCAGAATGGCTACTTTCCAATGGAACTCCCATTTCTCACCTTCAGATCATTCTCCTTATCCCTTACACCAGAGTCTTCCATGGATTCCACATCTAGAAAGAAAGCTATCCTACATGATCTAATTCCCCTTGTTTTTCTTTCAGTAAGTATTTTTATTATGACAAGAATTCAACATGTTGTTGCAAGATAACTAAAGATGTTCTACTTTAGGTAAAATGAAAACATCATCATGTGTCTACTTTGGTAGGTGTTGAGAACTCAGATGGCGCATGAAGAAGGAAAGGATGTGATGTGCTTAGGGAAGTTTGTCCAGAAGGAAAGGATCTGTGGACTGTTGAGGAGGCAGATGCAGAAATGAAAGAAAATGCACAAAAGAACTTCCTACTTACCACAGGGATGTGGAAGGTGTAACCACCGCCAATGTAGTGGCATTGCAGCCAAACTCCCAAGTAGGCATCTCTGCACCCCCACATGCTCAGCAGCATGAAATGGGATCAATGTTAGAAGGGTAGGGCTGGACTTGGGGCCTCAGTAAGTGCTGGTCAGGGGTGATGTGTAAAGCACAGGATAGCTCTGTGAAGCAGGGAACAAAGTGTTTCCTATTCATACCAAATGACAAAGCTAATAAGTAAAGCTGATTGGATTTTCCCTAACATCTATTTCTACATTATTTTGGTGATTCTGGGGGAATCATCAAAGAGCAGAATTTGAAGTGAGTAATTATAACCCTGGGAAAACTTGGCAAAAGAAGAGATCAAGAGGAACAAAATCCTCATTGAAAAACTTTCCCTGTGACCTTCAGTCATATATAAAAGCTTTAAAGAGGACCATGAAGCTCAGAAAATACACCCACAAAGATGGTATTTTCCTGTCTTCATGCATTCATTTCTTTAAAAAAAATTTTTTTAAATTTTATTTGTTCTAATTAGTTGGACATGACAGTAGAATGCATTTATATAGATCATATAGAAATGGGGTGTAGTCTCTCATTTTTCTGATTATACATATTGTGGATCACATCAGTTAATTTCTTTCTTACCTGACTATTCACACCTGTTCTGATAATTAAATCAAACACATGCCTGAAGTAACTATATGCAGAATTACTAGAAGATCAAGCATAAAGAAAATAGAAGAAACTGTCTGATATTCTTTTAATCCACCAATTAACATCATGAAGCTCATTTTGATTTCTTTTAGACTCCCAGCTCAGGCAGTCTCACTGCAGGCTCTCACCTCTCAACACCGAGAACTCCAATTGCCCACACTCCTTTTTCCTTGGAGACAGTTCTTCAAGACATTCAAACCATCAAGACCCTCTTACCCCATGTTGAAAGGACTTCAGAGGTGAGACACCTGGATTCAAATTTCCACTGTGACTCCTGGCTGTTTGGGCTCCTCTCTGGGTTTCAGTATGAGAAGAGATAAGCATAGGGGAGGCTGTTGAGCAGAGCCTGGAGCATGATAGATGCTTAGTATCAGAATTATTTCACCTGTTACTCCAGAACACTCTCTGTGAGGTACATCAGTAGTGCTCTACAGATGCTTACCAAGCCTGGAAGGAATATGGCTTCCAAGGGATCCTACTCCCTGTCCAGTTCTCTTTCTTCCATCTTTAAGAGGCCAGACTCAACTCATCCTCAAGCTGAAGACTGAACTTCATACTTTTCCTTTAGTGAAACAGGTGTGCTTTGAAAGTAGCATGACTAGGAGGCTGGATGAATACTCATTCAATTTTTAAAAAGATAGAATTATGAAAAGTGACATTTAATTCTACAAAAATTTGTATCATTGGTACAAATTGATGCTTTATTCTAAATGTTTTGATTTATCTTGGAAACCAAACAACCAAAAGACTTCTCCATCCACTTTAAAATACAGATGATGGTAAACCTATAGGAAGTTTAATGCTTCATGTTAGTTATTTCTATAGAGATGTCCACTTATAGATTAATTCATTTAATCCTTGAGCTTTTAAGTGGAATGGAGTTTTTATACTTTACTATCATTCATTGTAAGTAATAGATTGTTTTGCTTGCTTTGCATGCTCTCATGTGAAAAAATTTTCTCTTAATTTTTTTTTAATTTTTACAGACTTAATTTTGATTCACGGTACACAAATGGGGTACAACTTTTCATTTCTATGGTTGTGCATGATGTAGATTCATACCATTTATGTAATCATACGTGTACATAGGGTAATGATGTCTGTCTCGTTCCACCATTTTTCATACTCCCACCCTCTTGTGACTCCCCAGAAAGATTGTCGTTTGTAGTTTAGGTCAGCAAGGACAGGCCGCTTGGAAAGATGTGTGTTCTCAATAAGAGCTAAGTTTTTGTTAGAGGAGCTTCTTGGCGTTTTTCATTTCCTAGGGAGTTGCCGAAGTACTAAAATTATATTGAGACAAAGTGTTTATGTTTCAAAAGTGCAGGCCCTGCATTCCAGGCTATACACTGAGGTTCTCAAAACAGAGGCAGATTTTACTGAAACTAGGAAATAAGGCTAACTCATAAAGGGCTTGGACTAGTCTATATTGGAAAAACAGACAATAACCAAGGAGCCAGCTGAAAAGGAACTACCTAATCTAGGGGTTGGCAAACTGTACTATGGGGTCCCAGAGTAAATATTAAAGGTTTTATGGGTCTTACAGTCTGTTGCAACTACTCAGCTCTGAGTAGTTGAGGCTCAAAACTAGACATTGACAATATGTGCATGAATGAGCTTGGCTGTGTTACAGTAAAACTTTATAGAAACAGGTGGTGGGTGGATTTGGCAGATGAGCTGTAGTTTTCCTCCCTTAAGCCTAAATGAATACTTACTTTTTGAATGATTTTATTTTTTGGACTTAATGAAATTGGTGGTTTTGGTGGAACTTTACTACTAAACAAGGTTAGGTTTGTGCTGATATAGGACTTCGAAGTCTTACCATTAAAGATTCAGTCTTTTTAATCAAATATTATTCATTTCACAAGTCTGCTTACAATTAAGGTCCTATAAAATTTATCAAGTCACAATTTCCTTAGTATCTGTTAGCTTATTAAGAAACTGGGGATGAAAGGAGGCCTGGAAGCTTCATGAGGGTATCTGGTGCCTAGAGCAGAGAGAAGGGAATTAAAAAGCAAGAAAGCACAAAAGTGAGATTATAGCCCATTACTTGATCAGTTATTCATAGGACCCACTAGCCACCCAATCATCTGTTTTTCTTTTCCTGCAAAGGCATATTCCTTGGGAATAAGGTCTACTTGGTTCATACACATGCGTTCAAAAAACACCTATTTTGTTACATGGCTTAGTACCAAGATTTGAAGGAAAGAAGTGGAATAGGATGCTCCATTAGCAAAAATCTACATAAGGTATAATCTACAAAAAAACAAAGACAAAGGATAACTCTTTGAAAGTTTGGTCTCATTTCAATCTTTTCCTCCCTCCCATTATTCTAGTCGGAGGTATTGAAATGTGGCTCTAGTGCTCATTTTCATTTATTTTTAAAGCTGGCTTGCCAGGTGTGGTGAAAAATTATCAATATAGTTGGAAGATTTTATTTTTAAAAAGATTTTTTGCTTTTTGCTGTTTCCCTTAAATTTTTCATTTACGTTACTAAAATTAAAAACAAAACAAAAAGACCCCAAAACTCTGGGAAGTGTTGCTCCAGCACTAAAACCCTCTTGTGTGTTTAACCCATTCACCATGAGCTTGATTTACAACTACTTTTCTTGCTTGATGAATCCCATATGCCCTGTAATTTAAACATCTTAATGTGCTCTCACTGGAGTTCCATTTTATTAGAATGTGAATTGATTCTGAAACTACTCCCAATCAGAAGTTTGATATACTGTAGCTTAGAGTTGAATATGGTCATACTAAGATTCAATCTGCAAAGGATGGGATTGAAGTTCAACTGCTATCATAATTAACCTAGCTCAAGTTAATTTGACCATAAAATATTCATTTAAGCTAAATGTTTAAAATGTCAAAAATAAATTAATGGCATAGACTCTGAGCCACTCAGCAAATAAAATGAAGTTTATTCATACAAATGCAAAAGAAACTTGAATTTATTCCTGAATTTGTGCAGCTTTTCTGCATTATTATTATTATTATCATTGCTTTGGTGAATTTTCAGTGGAAAGCAAACAAACTTTTTGTGTCATTCTAGACCTGAAACTGCACTGATTCTTACCTATTCCAGGTAAAAACAAATACAAACCATGTAAGATAGTGGTTTATCTATCCCATTCAAAAAGAGTACACTAGAAGGTGTTCTCCATTTGTAGCTAATTCTAGAGTTTAATAACAATTCCTGCTATAAAATTTAAACTGCCAATTTTAGCATAAGAAAATGTCAAATTACACAAAATATTTAGCTACAGATATAAAGGTATTTTCTCAAGTAACTTTTTCAACACTTTACTCTTAAAAAAAACAAAATTGAAAGTATTTCACACTTAGCTCGGATATTATCTTAGTAAGTCTTACCGAAGTTTCAAGTTGTAGTTTTCTTCTTCGCATTCAGAGAGGAACAAGTTAGCTCCAAATGTGCGGAGGCACAGGTGCCAGCGTTCCTTGGAGAGGGGGTGGGCTCTTTGCCAGAGAGTGGGAAATGCCTGCAGTGATGAGACCAGGCTGGCTTACAAACATGAATAAACAAGGGAACAGGTGCATGAACATGCCGGAAAGGTTAGGTCTGAGCAGGGGAGAGTCCAGGG
The DNA here is from genome assembly GCA_020662805.1 of Glaucomys volans. NCBI lineage: Eukaryota > Metazoa > Chordata > Mammalia > Rodentia > Sciuridae > Glaucomys > Glaucomys volans. Next base: position 130,760 of record JAJEJO010001097.1, read on the forward strand.
TTTCACAGAGGATGCTGGCATCCTGGCCCAGTCTGTGTCACTACAGCCAGGAGTCATGTTAAAGAAGAGCTCTACCTCTGAATCAGAGGGTGGGGATTTTGAGCCAGGTCACTAGATCCAACCCAGCTGGACAATTGTTTTTTTGTTTGTTTGTTTTTAATCTTGGAAAATAGATGTGACCTTAAAATTCCTGAGCCTTAAGTTATATAGAGAGGGAATAATAATTATTTCCTCTGCATCAAGAATTTTGCCATTCTGTACGTTGCTTGTCACCATGGGAGAAAGAAGAGGAAAGCAAAACTGCTTTAATGATGCACAGATTTCAAATTTTAAAATAGTTCTTTACATGTATCTAGCACTGCTAATTTCAAAGGACACTTCATCATTCAGTAATTCTATGACAAATATTTACCAAATGCTACTGTGCCAGATGCTATGGTTAGTGATGGGTGGTCCTGCAGTATCTGCCCTGCTGGAATGTACAAACTAACGGAAGAGGCAGACCACATACAAGTGACAAACTGGGATGTGCTAGGAAGGATCAACAGGATGCAGTAACAGAGAGACTGGAGGAGGAGTGGGGAGAAAACCGACTTAACATGGGTGGTCACAAAGTTAGAATCATTGTGGAATTCATATGTATAAGCTTAGGGTCCTTCACTTGTCCTGGCCCCTTCAAAGACCCTGGGTTTTTCTGTGACCATGGGTTTTTGCATAATTTGCAATTTTAAGATTTTCAAAAAAATATTTTCCCATAAAAATCTTCCTCTCAAATCATACGCTTCAGGGTTTACACAACTTGGGTTCATACTTGGTAGTTAAGTAAGATTTCTCTGAAGAAAGCATGTCTCACTTGATTCCAGTAGGACAAGAGGAAGCTGTCATACTTGATGTGGTGACAGCAGTTCCCGGGGTCTGAGGGGACACTAGAAAACTCTGAAGTGGGCAATTGCCTAGTTAGTTGGAAGAGCTGTGGAAGGAGTTAATGGGGAATAGGAAGAAAGGTAGGATGCATGTTGAAGAAAGTAGCATGGGTGATACACGGGATCACAGGAAACATGCTAAGGAATTGGGTTTGCACAAAAGTGAAATCATTGGTTTTCAGCAGGAGAATGACATGATCAGATTTATGTTTTTAAAAGATCTTCTAGAATTGATGTGGGTTTAGGGTTTGAGTAGAGAAAGGAGCTTGTTGAGATATTTCAGGTGAGAGGTGACCTGTCTGAACTAGGCTGGTTTCTACCACAGGCCATGGAGGAAAGTGGACTGGTTAAAGGTATATATTAGACTTTGATCACGTGACTAGCTGGTGGATGGATAGAATGAGTTGGGAAAAGAGCCAAAGATGACTTGATCAATTTTCTGACTTGAGCCCCTGGGTTGATGGTAGTGCTGCCACTAGCTAGACAGAAAGATCCGGGGGAAAGAAGATGCTGAGTGGGGGCGATTGAGAATTCTGGTGTGGTTGTGATAACATTTGAGATACTGATGAGATACTCAGTAGGGAGATGTTGAGTTGGCAGTCAGATACACGAACTTGCAATTTAGAAGAAAATTGTAAAAATTCTGGAGCCAGCAACATATTATTTGGCAAATATATTTCTAAAACAATTAGTTTCTACTTTTGTTCTTACTGTTGGTCTCTCATTCCATAATTTGAGATAAGACAAGATCTGGAAACTGGAGTAAGTAGACAGCAACATTGAAGAGCCGCTTTCAGTGAACTGCAGGATTCTTAGTAAAAGATTTTGGGAGTTGGATAGAAGTACTGCCAGGGGTTGCAATAATCACAAAAATTTGTATTAGGAATATCTAGGAAGGCATTTATTAATAGTATAGTGGATCTGGCTTATATGTGTGAATATGTCAATGTCAACATCTCTTTGAAGGGTGATATAAAGGCAGGATTATATATTCAGACAGGATTCTGCATCATTTAATCCCACTGGAGTGTGCAGGAATGAATTAGGTATGTGAAATATGTATACAGTACCATCTTAATAAATCAGACTTAGCTCTGTTATCTGAGTTAGTTTACATTTCTTTGTGGCCTATAAGAAACAATGATATGACCACCACTGGATCATTTCAATCAATGAAAAGATCAGGTTTTTAAAGCATATATGAAATGTGGCCAACCTTGTATCTGCAGGTTAAGACTTTACCTTTAGAAGGTTTCAATTAGGAGATATTTTCCTAGAGCTGCAAACTTATTTTTGCAGATAAGCAAGTAAGAGAAATATCAGTTAAACTGGCTTTAGAATTTCTTTTGAGTCTAACTGAAAGTCAAAGTGTCAACTGTAAATAAACATGATCTGGGGGTATGGGATCCAGACATATATATATATACATATATATATGTATATATATATATTTGTGTGTAGTGTCTACAGCATTAGAGATCTTTTCAAAAGGTTGGGAAATGGGGGCCATGGTTGTGGTTTCATGGTATAGCACTTAGCTAGCACATGTAAGGCAATGGGTTCAATCCCTGGCACCATATAGAAATAAATCAAATAAAGATATTGTGTCCACCTACAACTAAAAATTTAAAAAAAAAATTTTAAAAAGAGGTTAGGAAATTAAGATATTCTGTTGTAAGAGGGAAGCAATTTGTTATGCTATGCTGGTATTAACAGAAAATCTTATATTTTCTTTAGGCAATATAAATCAGTATACAAAATCAGCAGTTGCAAATGCAGTAAAAGTATTATTTTAAAACAATGTTCTCATTTAGGCTTTTAGAGAATATGTTGATATTGAAATAACTTTGGGATAAGGAAGGAGATCATGAACCTGCAAAGAACTAGCCTCTCCAGGGACGCCATCTGTTACTGCAACATGAAGAATGCAAGAGTCAGATCAGCATTCAACACCATATGAAGTTTTCCATCAGTGAATTTTGTACAAATACGTTTGCATCTTATTTCAGAACCCCTTTCTTCTGATTCTTCTCTTTTTTGATTAGAGTTGGTGATCTATGGGTTTTTGTACCTCATATTTGTTGCCTTCTGTCCTTCGACCCTTCACACACAATTCCTGAAATATTTATTTTGAAGCTTAACAACAACAACAACAACAAAAGAAGAGCAGGAGTGAGGAATATAGCAAAAAAATGATAAAAGATGCAAGCACGACAGGCAAGTCAACACAAGAACATTAGGAGTAAAAACACTTTTTAGTTGCTTGGCATTCAAGTATTAAACTCTTAGGAGGTGTGAAGTAAGCCAGGCATGGTGGCACATGCTTATAATCTCAGCTACTTGGAAGACTGAGGCAGGAGGATTGCAATTCAAGCCCAACTTATCAAGACACTTCTCAAGGTAAAAAATAAAAATGGTGGGGGGGATGTAGCTCAGAGAAGAGAGGGCTTGAAAAAAGATTACAAATTAATGGTAAGATAATATTTTAGAGATAGGTGGGAAAAGAAACAAAAACTATGATAGTATTAAACTAAAATGATTCAGGAGACATTGCCAAAAGTGTTTGAAAGAAAACTAACGCAGTTTTCAAATTCTACCTACTTGTAGAATTTCAGGTATGTAAACTAAATAGGGCAGATAGCCACCCCATGCTATTTCCTTATGAGGTGGCATCCTTTATCACCTCTGCCTTCAACTCAGACTTTCTTCAGCTGTCCTCCAACTTTATGATCCAAAGTCAAACCAAGTAACTGTTAACCCCCGTGAAGTCAATAGTGTCAACTATGGAATCTGAAAAATAACTCCCACCCTGCTTTTGGCTAGACAAGTCAACCATCTGACAGTCATACATGGCTTTTGTAGCCAATCTCCTGATGGAATGAGATCTGCCTTCACCCATGAGCTCTAAAACACCCAGGGAAACAATGGCATGCAGCTAAAGAGAGCAACCATACCAGCAGATGGTTCCAGAATCCTCTGACAGAGCCAGATTCTACCCCAGGAGCTTCTCCCATCCACCCTTCCAGTCTCCTCAGCTTTCCTACACTTAACTGCACTATTGCTGTCTCTCACCAGTTACATTTAAACTACTGCAAACAACTTAATAATTCAGCATTGTTTGTGGTTACTCAAAATATCATAGTCAGATTCATTATCCATAAAATACCCGTATATGATCCCAATTCCGTGTGCCTTTCTTTGGTTAAAGCAGTCGCCTTTTATTAAAAGAAAACCATCCAGGGAGATGAGGTCTTTATCTCCTTGTCACAAAGTGTGGCTTTTGTTAAAGCTTGAAGAGTGAGAAAATGAAAAACTTTTCGTTAGCCACTAAATGGAAAAAAAAATAGCCTAAATCTGTGACTTTACACAAGATGAGTTTAAATTTGGGAAAAGCAGCTAGATTTTCCCATGATGCTCTTTAGTAAATACATAAGATAAATGCATCACAGCTAATTTTGCTCTCAATAAAATTAGTTGTATGTGCAGTCTGGTTGACCCTGCCTCCAACAGCACACAGCTGCTTTGGCATGCTAATTGAATTGTCAACAATAAACACAGGAAAGGAGGCACTTAAAGCTACCATTTAGAGACCACAAAACCTTTGCTTAAATGCTGCCTGCTGTGTCTCCCAACTATGCATGAAAAGCAATTAAGAAAGGTCTTGTATAACTGAAGTCTGCTAAATCAAGGGTAAACTGTATGGTGGAACTAACAAAAGACACACAAAACACTTGCAAATCTTCTCAGAACCAAACTGTGTGCAGTGGTGCTTGTTAGAATGTGTGGCCCAATTAATGGAAAAACACTTTGCTAAAAGTTAAATGGCCCTGTTGCCTTTTGCCCTATAAAGGGGTGTCTAGCCTTAAGCATGAGAACCCTCACCACAAGCTTATTTTACCCAGGTGGAAACACAATGAACCAGATAGGAAATAGTCTAATAACTTCACCAGCCTGGGTCAACTAGTAATTCTAAGAATTTATAGTGAATGAATACATACCTCTTTGTTATTTCTAACTGTGGTCATGAAAAGGTTACTAAATTCCCACACATGATGGCACAAAAGACACTTTGCAAACACAACAGCTCTATTTGATACCCTTGGAAGGGAAGGATTGCAGGCATTTACACAGGGTTAAAAATAAAATAAAATAAAGCCTGCATTTGCTGGAAGTTACTTGTCAGGGTCACGTAAACTGAAGTTACCAGTTTTTTAAATTGTGTGAAGTTATTATCTTCTTACTAATAGTTTATAATTTTAACATGTTCTTTACCACTTTAAAAAAATTACCAACTGTTCCAAGAGCCAGATGACACCTGAGTTTTGGGGTGTTATTGAAGTAATTTGCAGGATAAAGTACTCCCAAGATTTCTTATGCCCTAAGGCTGATGCCTGGTGGTAGGGTATGTAACAGCAATATCTATGTTAACCCAGGAAAGGCCATGAAAAATGGCCCAAAGAAACTGGGGGCATGTTTAAAGCAGCCAGTCAATGTTTTCTTAAAAGTGAGATTTTGAAAATACTGAAAGCAAAAGCTTGAACATAGAATGACTTAACTTAAAAGCAGTTCTCTGCGAAAGCAGACATTTTAAACCTGCATTTTAAACTTGAAAACAATTTATATTCATTCTTATGTTGCTGTATACATAAAATATGCCCAAACTGAAACAAGTTGTTTTATGAAAATTTTAACATTCACATTATTTTGTAGGTGACTAGAGTTTGTGGGAAGTACACATGTACATACACACAGTTATTTATTAGAAAATGTTTTATACAGCTGATTCCAATTGGCTCTTAATTTTATTTTAAGATTAGGGAATGACATATTGTAGTTATTTGATTTTTTAAGGATTATTTTTGTTATTTCAAGTGTCGACCTTCAGTGCCTTTACTGTGGACGGCAGCATGCTTTGTTCTGTCAAGAAAAAGCAGCTGTAATAAGTTTGGGTTCTTTGATTCTGAGTCTCTATTTTTAGTAAGTCAAAGAGATGTCTTAGAAAATGCTTCCTTTGGCCATTTTTTTTTCCTCTTTGTCTTATAATGCCAAGTGAAAACTAATGATCTTTAGGAAAATTAAATTCTCAATCATACATGTTGATTCAAAGTTTGTGGATCATGCCAGTAGAATGAATTGGACATTTCTAATACCAAATTATCACAATGGTATTTCAACATTCCTACAGAATAAATCTGATATTAACCAAGCTGCAACACACTACACACACACACACACACATACCACTTCTGTCTTTAACCAATTGATTCAGGTAAAGTATCACATATCAGTCAGAGGTTGTAAACCCAAGAAATAGAAAAAGGTTTTATTTCTCTTTTGCTTGTCTCATTTTTACTTTATTCTTGCTTACAAAAACACTGTGGCAAGAACTACTGGTATTCAAAACAAGTCCTCTGAAGGTACTGTTCTTGCCTAATGATTTGAAACAGCTATTAAATTTGAAGGGTTCAAACGAGTTTCAAAACTTCACTGAGTAGAATATGCCTATGTTATATCTTGCATGACTGGGTGGCTGCTTTTCATTGTTGGAACAAAGCTTGTTGGGCATCTGGGTTCATCCCAGAACTTAGAGAAGGCCATGTAACTCCTGCGAGTATTTCTGAAAAATATTCAGACACAAAATGAAATGTTAGCAAAGGAGAGAAAATCAGCCAGCATTCAAGATATTGCCCCTAAATGTTTGCAGTCAATTAGAGTCCTGTTCAAGGTTAGGCTGGAATTCCTCCAGCTGCGGTGTTCCATGTAAAATAAAATATTGCCAGCTGTGGTCAATTATTTGATTTCCCTGTGAAACTTGAGAAATGTGTAAACACTGTTAATATAGTAAAAATTGATCAAGTGTGACATGCTATGTAATTTACTGATTGCAATAGCCTTTTAGATACCATTTCAGAGCAATATCCACTGATTAAGTTTCTAGATCTCAAGGACTAAAGTAAGAGTTTGACCTGCATATTTCAAATGTAGCTTTATATTACAGGTCAAGAGGCCTGTTTTTTAGTCACTTGATAAAATAGTATCAACTAATAAATGTTTTTGTGAAGAGTGTTTTAATAAAGTAAAAATGTTTATGATAGAATATAAATGAATAAAGCAGGACTCAAAGTTGTATATATAATGATTCCAGTTGCATAAAAAACATAGGTTTAAAAATGCTAGACATCAAAACATCTTTTTTTCTGGTTCTCATTTCTGTTATGCCAAAATGTTTGATTCAAAAATTATATTTGGCAGTGCACATATGATTTGGGAAAGATGTAGGGGGGAAAATATATTAAAACCATCAAAAATGGTAAGGAACCAAACTCAAAGAAAACCAGTGAAAAATAGAAAAATAGATCATCAGAGAGCCCGGGCATTCACTTTCACAACCTGTGCCAACAAAATAATTCCCTACCTACCTGTACTTTGGTGATAAACATGCCTGAGGACCTAAATATGTTCATTATATTTGGAGAGTATAATAAAGACAAGACATGTAATCACTTCAAGGTCAGGAGGGTAAACTCAGGAGCCAGTCATAAACCTGACATCAAATCTGTCAGTTTTCAGTTTTCTCATCTATAAAGATGCAGTAATGACATTACCTAACAGGACTACTAGACAACCAAGTGAGACAGACAGAACCCTCAACATTCTGCCTACCACAGGTATAACAAGTATTACCCATTCACAGGTACTAATGATTTTTATGAATTTTAAAATGTCTATGCATTGTATTTTTCAAATTATCAACTACAATTCTGTAAGTTTTATTTTCCTAATACAATATGCAATCAGCATTTTAAATATCGTTTATGTGGGCCCAAAATATTTTAAATTTTCCATGAAGGAAGTTCCAGAGTATTATCTTTTGCAGCCTCTCAAAGTTTAGCAATTGTAGCCTTTCTTAAACTGACTAGCATACGCATGTCTTCAAGATTGACTCAAACATTGCCTCCTCTTTATTCTGCTACCTGCACTTAAATTCTACCAAAATTGACTTTGTCGTTTTGCTGTATTGAATATTCATTTATTGTTCAGGTAAAAATGTTCTGGTTTTAACTTTGGCTCCATATATTTGACTAATCTGCAGACTAATCAGAAAATGGCCAAGAGCTAAGGTTGAAGATTATGTATCTTGTTCTGGGAAGATATTATCATCTCTTTTCAGTAGAGACACTTTAAAAGTGTGTTATATTTTAAATTTCCATTTTTTACTATGCCAGCACTCCTCAGAACTGTACTTTCACTTTTAACAATGACTCAAAAGGGGAGGAGAGAGAGGCACAAATCTTTGAGTTTTCTGGGTACCTTTGGCCTGTCTGGAAAAAAATTACAAAATATGTTGCTAACTAGGGACTCTTTTTGTCTTATTTTTTTGCCCTGTTGTGGATTAAACCCATGATCTAGGACATAACTAGGCAAGTGCTTTACCACTTAGCTACAACCCTGCAGCCCAGTGATTCCTTTTAATACTCAATTAAGTACATCAAGCCCTCCGTGTGTTCAGGACCCCCTCCCCACACACAATGCTTACTCCAGTGTGAAGGGTCAGTCCAGTCTAGGTAGCTTTGAATTCACCATATGAAATTTCTTCCACAGGTTAGGAATTGCCACAAGGATGGAGTATTTCAGACGATCCCTGGAAGTTGAAGAGGTGTAACCTTAGAGTTTGCACGTGCTGTTGCCTTTGCTCTTACCAGGTCCAATGAACACCCCTTCCCTAACTCTGCTGGCTCTTTTCTATGGGGCTAAAACCTCCACCTTGGTGGCCTGAGCCAAGAAGGTTCCACACAAAGGTTACATCTCTGGGTCATGTCAAACCTTTGAATCTGCTACCACCAGGGCCCAGAAGCTCTGTCTCTCTTTAGTGAGCTGGCCAGGCCATGCCTGTTTTTTTTTGTCACCACAATGCCTGCTTTTATTTGGGGGGACTTTGACTTTCCTTTCCACTGGACCTTTGGCCATGTCTTCCTTGGTCCTCTGATAGGTATCAATCACTTGGAAGTTCAGAAGGGGTTGAGATTTCCACCTATAAATTTAGGGGTTGAGATTTCCACCTATAAATTTGTCGCCTTTCTCCCCAACTTCCTTTAGGCCCTGGGCATCCATAGTTTGTGAAGGGAAGTTTGAGTTCCACCTCTCTGAGCACTCCGCATGTCACACAACATAGATGACCTATATTTCAGTGAAGTTTCTGACTTGGACCAGTTCTCAAATCACCTCTGTCATATTTCCTTTGATTTTGTTTTCCCTGGGTTTTGCAGATGACTTCCAAGACAAGATTCAAGATTTTGTGGAATTCTCAGCATGTAGTTTTTGCAGTGGGTATGCATTCCCTGAACTATTTAGACTATCCTTAGTAAAAGACCAGAGGCACTTTCACTTGGACGACCACAGTGCCTCTCTGTGTCTTTCTTTTATACTCACTCACCACACTGTGAGCACAGAATAGATATTAAGACATTTTATTGTTGCTGGGAATGGAGACAAGCTGGCACTCAAGTTCCTTATAAATACCACATGACTTTTGGTGATTTTCCCCAAACTACAGCTTGGCAATTGTTCCCGAAGTAACTAGATAACTTTCTGGATTTAGGGCTAATTTTATTGTCAGGAGAAAATCAAGATAATTCATGCAAACAAAATAAAAATACTGAAACTTGAATACATTGGTCAACCTTTAATTTTCTTGAAAGAAGTTTCTATGACTTATAACTACATGCTATATAATTATTTAAGTTGAAAGAAAAAAAATCCCTAAATCAAATCAGCTGGCAGTAAATGAAGGCAGATTAAGCCACAAAAGAAAACAGATTTGTGTAATTGTTTATGTTACTTTATCTAAACATAAGGTTCACTAGTAAACCCCCAGAGCAGTGTTTTATTTCAATTTGGAAAACTGGTGTTTTTTCCATTGTCTATTTTGGTTCTTATGAAAAGAAAGTGGAAACATAGCATGATGAGGTGACAGTAATGCCTAAATCCACACCCTGCCACTAACATTTCTCCCCACAGGATTCAGTGTTCAAAGTCTCTAACACTTGCTGCTATTAATAAAGGCTGAGAAAAATGATGCCTTTGTCTGAAGACATTAGCAGAATTGTAGCTGAGTTCCAAAGGATTGGGGGCAGTTGAGGAGGGTGTGAGAAGGCCAGTTGTCCAGGGCACCATCTGAAAGGGTTGCTAAATTTGTTAAAGGGAAGGCACCCAGCCAGCCATCAGCGAACCACAGCGCTCTGTAGCCAATCTGGGTGTCCATGATGCTGGGAATAGTTGGGCTTACTTTGAGCAGTTCTATCACATGTGCTACTCTGAAACTCTAAAGACTATATATTTAAGAAAGCAAATTTTGAAAAATTGAACATGCAGTCTTGCTGTCTACATATGTTAATAACTAACTTAGAGTTAGGTGATAAAGATATCTAAATATTTCAAACAAACTAGGAAAACCATACCATCTACCTGACTCCCCAGTCGAACCCTCTGGAGTAGAAAAATATCTTTTCCCATAGAGTTCCTATTTGAGGATAATGCAATGTTTTAGCACTATGCGTGGACACTAAAACCATTTAGACATCGTGGGCCTCCCCACAATCCAACTGAGACCGAATCTCTGGGGATCGGTCCTAAGAATCTCTAAGTATAAATGCTCCCCAGGGCTCTGAAGGTGATTCTGATACGTAATGAGGGTTGAATGAGAACCATGTGGCAATGCTTAGTTACTACCATACTCTCTGGCTTTAACTTGCATCAGAATCACCTGAAGGGCTTGTGAAAACAGATTTATAGTCCCCACTCTCAGCGTTTCCAAATCAGCAGTCCCTAGTGAGGTCAAGGATTTTCATTTCCAAGTTCCAATGCTTGTTGCCACTCTGGGGACCACATGTTGAGAGCCACTGCTGTGATATGAATCCTGAGTCATTCTGCACCTCCTAAGGTATTTTCACTTCCGGAAAACTTCCAGAAGTGTTATCATTGTTTATGGTTTGGATTTGGAGAAGGGGTCTTGAGCCTGCTTCCAAAGAGGAAACTTTGGATTTTAAAAGTAGAGAAGTTTGAGGAGAGAAGACTGGGGGAATTGCAATGGGCATAAGAGAAATTTAAAAAAAAAAATTAAAGCTGTGTGGTTGGGCATTTGTGTCTTCTTCTATGTGCCAAGAAATATGGATAAAGGATCACTTTTGTTTGTGTCCCAGCAGTGGCACACCTGTCTGGAATGAACCACATGCATTTTGCTTCTATATCCATTACATTCCCTACTTTTTTTTTTTTTTTTTATCGTTCCCTCCACAACAACCTAACTTGAACAATTCCCTAGAGAAACAAGAGTTAGAAGGAATGAGGTTTGCAAAGGCTCAAAAGACTGAATACTTGGAGTTTGAGGAAAAAAGTTTAGGAGAGACTGTGTTCAGGGCTATGTTGGAAAAATGTATCCAATGGCTCCCTTCTCTCATTGGTCAAAAGAAATTCTGGAATGTGGAGCCCCCTCTACTTCAGTTGTGTTGGGGTGAAGAGGTGCCCAGCAGGCCCTGCATAGGCAGGCTGTCTCAGATGGAGGCCCAGGCAAGCTGCCCTGCCATTTAGAGCTATCAGTTTCCACACAATGCTAGGACAAAATCCAGTTTGGGGTGAGAAGCTCTGAAGTGGTGCAGAGAGGTGGGTGACCTGATCTGGGAGGAGAGGGTGTGGATGCAGGAGAAGTGCCCAGCACTGTCCATTACAGACTGCCAAGTGTTCAAGTGACAGGATTCTACCCATAAAAAGAGAACAAAATCCTATGTAAGTCATTTCCGTGTTCTCTCTAGACATTCTATAATGTTTACTATCTCTGCAAATTAACTATATCAAAACATGCTTTGCCTTTGTAGTGCCTATCCTCGTGACAAGTGACACTCATGAGCCTTAAAAAGATCTCAGTAAAGTGGGAACAGGGGTTCTGGTCATCAACAGACAAGATAGCTGTTTTCTGAATGGGTGAAAGTGGGTACAATTGAGACAGAAAAGTGGCATTTAAATTTGTTTTATGAGTCAAATGGGACCCCACATGCTCTAAAACATGGGAAAACAAGGCTTCCCAGAGTGAATCTGAGCCTTGAAAAGTTAAAACTGCCTAGATGAATGTTTTCACCAATTTGCAGAAAAGAGATGCTTGTGTCTTTCTATTTCTTTTCTCAAAGGCCTTGCTGTACCTTCAAAGTAACTAAAGAAGGACTGAAAGCAGGCAAGAAGCACTGCCCAGTCACTTGGTCAGCTTTACCCCTCAGTTGGTCTTCCTATGACTTTTAGCAGCTTTTGTTTTAGGACATGACTCTACTAGGTTTCTTTTTCCAACTGAAAACTATGCAGATGTGTTCAAACATGGTGAAACCCATGATCATGGGCTGACTGTACATCCTCCAAACCCACACATGAACCTCCCACAGCCTGACGGAGAACAGACGTTAACTTCCACAGCACTTTAAGCTTCAATGCATGATATCAAAACAAACTCTGAAGTTAAATTGAAATGGAAAGAGGGAGAGGGGTGGCCATTTCATCAGTGGAGCAACTGACAGACTTAGAAGAGCCTGATCTTGGTTGCACAATTAATATTTTAGTTATATGTAGTATCTGCAAACATCTAAAAGAGTACCCCATTGAGAGTGGGGAAAAGAACTGGCCTAGGAATCAGAAAACCTGACATCTAGTCCTACTTTTTTCATTAACTAGCTGCATATTTTCAAACCTCTTCAGCTTCCTGAATCTCACTGTTCTCTGCAAAATGATTATCACTGAGGATAGATCTACAAATATCCTATGAAGCAGATGAAGAATCTGATGTTGGCTCCTACTTAGGAATCTAGTTTTTGAAGCAACTGAGTCTTTTGTTTTTTTTTGTTGTTGTTGTTGTTTTGTTTTGTTTTCAGCTGAGATTCAAATTGGGTGAAGAACAGAGTTGTACCCTTGGATTTGGGGATGAGGCCAAGGTAGGTTTTTAAAATAGCACGAAGAAATCAGTAGAACCTTGTCCTCAAAGTAGAATATACAGTTGTTGTTAACAGTTCAGTTTTGGTAAACAAGAAATTTGGCAACAGTAGTATAACATTGAAATAGAGTTGAATGACTAATCAAGTCCCAACCGCCCCCACCCCACCTTTGAAGGTAGGAAGAAGTTTGCATTCCTCAAAGGAGATAGCCTAAAATACGTGAGAATCACACTAGAATCTTTAGACCTTATTTCTGTTTCTTCTGCTCTTTATTGGTTCTGATACTGGCAAAGCAGAGTAATTTTTTAAAAATATGTTCAGTCATTTATCTTTTTTGAAGATTATACTTGTTTCTTATTCTTTGTTCTGTTTGTACTTCATCTTCAGTGGTCATGTTTTATGGCTAAGGTAGAAAGTTTTCCTAAAGAATGAAAATTTAGCCTGGTGTGGTGGTACAGGCCTGTAATCCCAGGGAAGCAAGAAGTTGAGGCAGGAGGATCACATGTTCAAAGCCAGCCTCAGCAACTTAAGTGAGACTCTGTCTCTAAATAAAATACAAAAAAGGACTGGGGATGTCACTCAGTGGTTAAGTCTCCCTGAGTTCAATTCTTGGTACAAAAAAAGAAAAAATTAAAATTCGTAGGGAGGGCTGGGGTTATAGCTCAGTTGGTGGAGTCCTTGCCTTGTAAGCACAAGACCCTTGGTTCAATCCCCAGCGCTGCAAAAACAAAATAAAACAAAAAACAAAAATACATATGGAATAAGCAAGTATAAATTATAATTGAGTTGTGAAGGATGCAGGAATATTAACTATTTCACATAATTGCATTAGTACACCAATTGATAAGAAAATGACAACAGTATGATGAAATAATTTTAAATGCCCTTCTAGGTCATTTGTGACATTCTCTTCTAAAACTTGATTTTCACTGAATTATCAATATGAATCATTTTTCCATCTCTTGCCCTCTCAGTTTTCTGTGTTTTTCTATTTTCTATGCCTTAAAGCACTTGCTTTTGGATTGCTTTTGCTTCTATGAATAAATACACTCAAGATGTTCCTATTCTGAAAATGATTAAACTCTTATCTACCCATGACTGCATCTTTCCTTCTGTTTCTTTTTCTCTTTCTCCATTTCTCTTTCCTTTATTTCCTTGTCCTCTTTCCCTATTCTTCTTTTCTCCTTCCCTAACCTCACCCTTCCATTCATTCATTGGTCAAGTACTTTTGGGGAGTGATATCAACTATGTGTCACATGCTGTACTGAGTTCTAGCAAATATGAGTATACTGGAAAGATTGGGGTCTGCCATCCTGCAGTTTGTAATATGGTGAAGACAGAAACTTTATAAATAGGCAGTCATCGCCATAGAGTCCACTTTTTATGTCCAGTCCACTGAGATTGGGTTTGAGCTCTAGTCTAGGCCATCATGACCTTTTAGCTCCAAAGCAATAAACCATTTTTTAGTATTTTATAAGGGTGTCTAGAGAGGGGTTAATGATTCATGAGGGATTGAGATTGAATTGAGTGAACTGCATATGACAGGAAAGCAAATTACTAGAGCAGTGCTGAATATCAGACCATCCTTAATTGCCTCAACTCTTTAATAAAAGCCTAAGTGTATTAATCTATCTTATTTTATTAAGTACTATGTAGCATAGATATTTTAATTTCACATTGTTTAGTTTTAATATCTTTTTATTTATCTGGTAACATTTGATCATTTTGGAAACCTGTATAAGATTAAATTTGTGTACCATCCTGGGAATAATCCTACAAGTTAGCTGCTGTTTAATACTCACATATAAACACCATTGCTGTCCTGGTGTCACCATAGTCTATCATTTAGTATTTTGAAATAAAGGTGAAGAGCAAGAATTTAATGAAGGTTTTTATATCATAAGCCTGCTGGAATGGTTCTTCTAAAATATCATGTTGCAGTCAAAGATTCAAGAAGAATCCATTTTTCATGTTGGGGAAATGTCATCCAACGACTTCTGCTAGCAACCGTATAGCATGTTAATTTTAGCTTGGAGATATTCACATATGAACATGAATTTCCTAAATTTTAAAATCTTTAGTACTTTTGAGCCTAGAACACAAAAGCACTCACATGTTCAAATGTGGCAGTCCCACAGTGTGGTTTTCTATGACCAAAATAGGAATAATAGACCAAATTCATTTACTTAAAATTGTGTAGGTTTCATTACAATAGTCATTGTTAATTGTGGGGTTAGAATGAGGATTGTAATTTCACTGTTTAGAAAAGAATGCTTTTGGCCTGTAATATTAGACTTATCAATAAGAAGATAAATGCCCCTTAACACCATTTACATGCCTATGGGAACAATGGACAGGAAGAGAACTTCCTGGGGCTCAAGAGCAAAACAGTCTCAGTATGTGTTCCATTGAACAGGTTTCCCATTGTCTGTAGGTCTAGCTGTGCGTTCACCAACACCCTAAAGTTCGAACCAGTGCACTTTTAGGGTGGTACCATCAATATTGCCAGAAGTGAGACAGGGGGTGTTGCTCAGTGGCAGAGCATTTGTTAGCATGCGGGTCCTGGGTTCCATCCCTGCACTGAAAAACAAACAAAACATAGGAAACCTGTCTACACATCTGATTTACTGACATTGTGGAGAGAAAACTCCTGGGTAATTATATTGCTGGAAGGCTTGCATTTTGTCACCTTCAAAAAATAGAATTGCTGAGAGTGTAGCATGCTCAAGGCCCTGGGTTTGACCTTCAGCACTGCAAAAAAAAAAGAAAAAAGAAAAAAAAGTTACTATTATAAGTCAGGACCTCAGTCATGCTACAAATAGACATTTGCTAAGCAAACAGCAGCTAAAAAGTTTCAATGTGTGTTTTTAATATAGTGATATAAGAGAAACACAAAACTGATCAGTACATGACTGAATAGCTAACAACCACTCAAGGATGTGAGAAAGCAGAGTACTTTCCATAGTACTCTAATATTAATATTGAATAGAGCTGTATGGTGACAGGGAATCTTACCCTCAAAAACACACTAAACTTTTTATAAACTTGACATGTTTGCAATTCCTATAATATTTGGAATAGGACTTTGTATGATCACCATCCTAGCTTTATTGAACAAATTTAGGTCACAACCAATGTTAAAATATGCAGTAGACACTTAATAAATGTCTGAATTACAAATACTATTTGAAAATCTCCTAGTTTTAATTCCTAATCTTGGGTGAAAAAATTGTTATGTTACTAAAAATAATCCTTACATCAAAATACTGTTGATGTACATTGTAGATTCATGTTTAAGGTTTTACTCACTAAATGTATTTGTAAGTCCTTAATATTCATGGAGCTTTTGCTGTCATTCCTTTACATGTACAGACTGGCAAAAAATATGTTGCTGTTCTTCTCAGTCTATTTAGTGTTATGATACTTATTTTTGCACTCACTTTGTGTTGGTCATTTTGCTGCTTAAAATGGTCCCCAAGCAGAGTGCTGAAGTGCCAGCTAATGTTTCTAAGTATGAGAAGGAAATACTATGTCAAAAAATGTAGGCATTCAATAAGCTTCATATAAGCATGTGTTACAGTGCTGTTGGCCACAAAGTCAACGTTGGTAAATTAACAGTGTGTATTAAATCAGCTGTCTTTAAACAAACACATGAAGCAATACTGTGTCTTCACTGGTTGACAAAATTGTGACCAGAAGCTTGTAAAAATTTAACCTGGTCTTTTTCTTAGAGCAGTGATTTAGCATCTCATAATTCAGTGTTTAGGATGGCTTTACAGAACATTTAAGAATAATGAGAATAAGCTGTATTTACTGGTGAAGTGATGTGATATCTGGGATTTGCTTAAAAATTATGCAGGGAGACATACAGAGTTGGGACCAGGCATAGATGAGACAAATTGGCAAAGAGCTGAAAGTTGTTAAAATAGCATTATGGGTATCTGAGGCTCATTAAACTATCTTCATAGGGCTGGGGGTGTAGCTCAATGGTAGAGTATATACTTAACGTGCACAAGGACCTGGATGCACCAATCCCTCCCCACCAAAAAACACCTCCAAAACAGTTCTGAAGAGCAGTCAAACAGAAATCTAACAAAAACAAACCAAACTTGTTTTCTCTAATTTTACAAATATGGTTGATATTTTCCATGATAGTTATCTTTTAAAAATGTCATTCTGGACTGGGACTATAGCTCAGATGGTAAAGTGCTTGCCTTGCAAGCACAAAGCCCTGGGTTCAATCCCCAGCACCGCAAATAAATAAATAAATAAATATTTATAAATAAATAAATAAATTTAAAAAAAAAAAAAAAAAAAATGTCATTTAAGTTAGAGACTTAAACTTCAAGCCTTTTTGTTGTTTCAATAAATTTTACTACTAAATTTTTTCTAAGTGTTTTTTTTTTTTTTTCCTTCCTGGATCATTCTATTTCCTCCAGGTTTGCCATAATCTGATGTTGCTAAAAGATAATGGAAGGAAGTTAGATTAAAATCTGAGGGCTATGAAAAGAGCCTAGCTGAATTATGCAAACCTAGAAAAAGTACGTTATGTCTTAGAAGATTCTGTTCCCCTCCACTGTCAACTTTATCTATACAACTCCCCCTCTAGCCTCAAGGATGCAGTGATATCCTGCATTAATTTGCTCTTCTGAGAATAAAGTTGGTAGACCCTCCAGGTAAGCCCAGCAATGATTGTCTGGAAATAGTGTGCCTTAATGGTAGAACATTTTGTTTTTCAGTTGCATGTTGACCTTGACCCTTCAGTGAAGAGGATGGTCTCAGGACTGCCCTTGATAGACAAGACATGTTTAAACTGACAGCTTACTGAGAGGGAGGAATAGGCCACTGGCTCTGTTTATTTTTAATAAAATAACAAATCAAAAGAGGAGAAAAATATGGGGAAAATAACATAATTGTACCTTGTGCTTTCCTAATGTTTTTTGCCCGTAGAGCTCAAAATATTCTCTAAACATAAACTCAAACTTCAGTAGCTCCAAGGTACAGACAGGGCAGGCCTTGTTGCCTGCATCTGAAAGAAGAGGTCAAGCAGTGCAGAGAGCTGGCAGAGCCAGGACTGGGACTCAGAACTGGACTCTTGCTCGGTGACCAGCCAAATTAACTGCAGGACCTTCTCTCCCTTCTTTGGGTGGTTTCCTCCTCCACCTTAGTGCAACCCATTCCCTCACCACAGGCCTCTGTGATCCTCTTCTCTCCTAAGTGAGAACTTCCCTGACCTCCCCTTCTGAGCAGTGCCCCTCCAACTTCAGCCCCCAACCCCTCCTTGCCCTTCTTTCCCCTTTTACAATTTTGTTGTTTGTTCCTGGTTTCTTCCCATTAGGATGCTCCTTGTGTGAATGTTGTTTTTGTCTCTCCAATAGCTATTGAGTCCATAGTGGGTGATGAGTAAATATTTCTTAATAGTAAAATATAGTGAAACTCCTTTCCTTTATTCAAACCTACTTTTAGTTGGGAATCTAACAGTTATCTCAAGGGTTTGAGAAGGCTTAATATGAGAAGCTTCTGGGGGCTACTTTTATTATAATAGGAAAGAACTTGCTGTGATCAAAACCCAAGGAATAAAGCTTTAATTCATAGCAAGTAAGTAGTATTTGAAGTAGCAAGGGGTTCTCTTGATGATCTCTGATCTAAGACCAAGGCCAAGCCTTTCAACAGTTATGGTCAGAGCAGAAGAAGAACAGTAGGTGAGAAAGAGACTTTGCACAGTGTGTATCATCAGCAGTGCTTATTAAATTGAGAGAAGTAAAAGAAACAAAAGGTTTTACTTTAACCAAAGTATATCCAATGTTAGGAGTAAAACCTTCTAAGCTTTTTAATCAAATTGTTTTTTTTTTCTTTGTGTGGAATATCTGACATTTATTGATTGATTCTAGTGCAAGTTGAACCCAGGACCTTGCACAAGCTACAGCAAGTGTTCTGCCACTGAGTTACAACCCCAGCCCTTTTGAAGAATTTTATTTTGAGACAGGGTTTTGCTAATTTGTTCTGGCTGGCCTTGAATTTGTGATCATCCTGTCACAGCCTCCCCAGTAGATGGGATTATAGGTGTGTGTTGCTATGCCCAGCTTTTCAACTTTAATCTGAATAAATGCTTTTAATATACACAAGCAAAGGAAGCATTGTTAGCCAAACAATTGAAAAGAAGTTTCTTTTAGAGACCCTGACCTTCATCTAATCAACAATAAAGCAGCAAGATGCCTTGCCTAGGGGCTCTCCTTGTCTACTGAGGACCACTTCCAGGTGTTCTCCAGTGGCAATCTTTGAACTGTCATGTAATATAAAGGTTTTTTTTTTTTTTTCCTTTCCACAGAACCCATCCTCAGAACAAAATGGGGGTAAATCAGGACATGATTAGACCTCTAGTAGCTTCTGAAAGATATAAATGCCAGATTAAGGTCTAGCTAGATGATAACCCATATTGTGGCTATTCTGTTAGTGTATTTTTATTAAAAAATTTGTCAATTACTTCTAACTTACTCTTGTTGCTGCACACATTTTGGCATTTTTGTACTCTTTTACTTTTGTTTCCACTCAATCTTGTTCAGGGAGCATTTAAGATGACTTAATACACACTAAAAGGAAAAAAAAAACAAAGGATTACACTAAATATTGGTGGAAGAAGAGATCCATATCAATGAAAAGTAGTAGAGAAGCTGAGGTGAGAATAATATCTAAACATGAACCATTTGCGATGTGGTATACACTGCTGAGTACTTTGTACATATTGGGTTGTTTAGTCCTGACAATAACCCCTTGAAATGAATACCATTATCTCCATTTTTATAGAAGAGGTAACTGAGGCATGGGTGCATGATGAAGACCATACAGATTTTAAGTGGTAGAGCTCTGGGGCTCAAAACCCAGTCCTCTGGGGCTCAAAGTCCTCTGGCTCCATGATCTTTACTGACTCAACAATGAAGCTAGAAATAAAGTTAATACACAAAGTAGAAATTGTTGTGTCCTATGGTCACACTAGGGACTGACCACAAATTTGCCCCTAAGATTTTTGGCAGACAAAGTAGAGAAGGAGAAATGATCAGTAACATGATTCACAGTGTTTAGGAGATAAAAACAAGCTAGTTGCTCAAGAGTAGCATAATTATTTCTGGTTGAGAGACCAGGAAGAAATTTCTCTTGTAAATTCTCACAAAGAAGTCACTATGCGATAAAGTAGACACCCTTCTCCAAAAAGTCTGACAGAATTTTCATAGGGCTGTTTCTGAAAACATCCCCACTGTGTTGTAATGTATAATGAACATTGAAGCCAAATTCAGTAAAAGGCAATTCAGTAAAGATGGGGATTTCAGAAGATGTGGTCAGGGTTGTGGATCTTTGTTGGTCTGGCTTGATTTAGGAAAACATTTTAGGCTATTTAGAGGGGAAAATGGGCTATAGATTCTGAAGGCCACTGTCCATAATTATTACTCTCAACTGAGCTTTTGTAAAAATTTGAGTGGTCATGAATTTGCGGTTATTTCTTGACCAGTACCTGGAGTGTAGCTCTTCTATGTTAAGTGTGGAGTTTCAGCAGTAGTAGTCAACTGAAATGGAGGAAGGACTACTTTTGTTTCTTTTTTAAATGTAGACATACTATTTGTACATCTTTATAGAATACTTTATGATAATTTGGTACATATATATAATTTATAATAGGATAATAAGCACTTTCACCTTATCCAATGTTAATCATGTTTATGTGTTGGGGATTTTGTAACTCTTCTAGTCATTTCAAATATAGTATATATTGTTTTAACCAGTACTTGCCCCACTGTGCTATAGAAAATCAAAACAAATTCTTCCTCTCTCTGTTTTGGTGCCCTTACCTTAACTTCTCCATCCCTCTCCCTGTGCCCCAACCCTCCATGCTTCCCAGTTTCTAGTGATCACCATACCAATCTGGTCTTCAGTGTGACCAACTTTTTAGTTTCCACAAATGAGTGAGAACATATGGTTTTTGCCTTTTTCTGTCTGGCTTGGCTTATAATGACCTCCAGTTCCATTCATGTTGCTGCAAAGGACAGAATTTCCTCCTTTTTATTGCTTAATAATTTTCCATTCTGTATATGTATTTTCTTTACCCATTCATCCACTGATGGGCATCTGGGTTGATTACATATTTTAACTATTAAGAATAGTGCTGCAATAAGCCTGGGAGTGCAGGTATCTTTCTGATACAATGATTTATTTCATCTTCTTTGGATATATAACCAGTGGTAGAATTGCTAATTGCTAAATTATATGGTAATTCTACTTCAAGTTTTCTGAAGAGCTTCCATAAGATTTTACACAATGACTGAACTAATTTACCTTCCCACCAACAGAGTATGAGTTCCCTTTTCTCCACACCCTCCTCATACTTATTTTTTATCTTTTTGATGACAGCCATTCTAACTGGAGTGGGATACTATCTCATTGTGGTTTTGATTTGCATTTCCTTGATAATTAGTGAAATTGAGAACTTTTTCACATACTTGTAGGCCATTTGTATGTTTCTTTTTTTCCTTCAGGTACTGGGGATTGAACCTGGCGGGGGGTAGGGGGTCTCTACCACTGAGTCCTTTTCATTTTTACTTCGAGAAAGCATCTCGATATTTTTTAGATTGACCTTGAGTTTTTATTTTCCTGAGTAGCTGAGGTTACAGGTGTGAGCCACCATGGTTGACTCTGTCTTCTTTTGAGAAGTGTCAATGCAAATCTTTAGTCCAGCTTTAAATTGGATTATTTGTGCTTTTGGTGTTCTGTTTTTCAAGTTCCTTTTATATTCTGCATATTAATCTCTAGTCAAATGCATAGTTTGCAAACGTTTCCCCTCATTCTGTAGTTCATATCTTCACTCTGTTTATTTCTTTTGCTGTAGAGAATCTTGTTAGTAGATTAGGCAAAAAATCTTATTTGCCTATTTTTATTTCATTGCTCATGCCTTTGGGATCCTATCCAACAATCATTGCCTATACCAATGTCTTAAAGTATTTGCCCTGTTTTTTGTAATAACTTCATAGTTTCAGTTTTAACATTTAGGTCTTTGATCCATTTGGAGTTAACTGTGTACACTGAGAGGCAGGGATCTAGTTTTATTCTTTTGAATATGAACATCCAATTTTGCCATTAAATGAGAAGATTATCTTTTCTCCAATTGGTCAAATCCATTGGTTGTATGAATGTGGATTAATTTCTGGGTTCTCCTGATACATTGGTCTATGTTAGTTTTTATGTGAGCACTAAACTGTTTTGTTTAGCTTTTTGGTGGTCGATTTTGAAGTCGGTTATTGTGATGTTGTTATGGTTTGCATATGAGGTGTCCCCCAAAAACTCACATGTGAGACAATGCAAGAAGGTTTGAAGGAGAAATGATTGGATTATGAGAATCTTAACCCAATCCCTGTTAGGGATTAGCTGAGTAGTAACTGAAGTGGTAGGGTGTGGCTGGAGGAGGTAGGGGTGAGAACATGGTGTTGAGGTATATATTCTGTATCTGGAGAGTGGAGACTCTCTCTGCTTCCTGATGATGCAACCTGCTTTCCTCTGCCACACTCATCCACCATGATATTCTGCCTGGAGCCCCAAGGAATGGAGTCAGCCGTCTATGGACTACAACTTCTGAAACCGTGAGCCCTCAAATAAACATTTCCTCCTCTTTAATTTTGCTGGTCAGATCATTTAGTCACAACAGCAAAATAGCTGCCTAAAACAGAAATCTATAGCTTTTTTTTTTTTTTTTTAACCTCAAAGTTGCTTTGGCTATTTTGGTCTATTCAGTGAAGAAAGTCATAGGCAGTTTGAGAGTAGTGTTGAATATATAGATCACTTTGGGTAGTACGGTCATTTTAAGAGTATTAATTCCTCTAATCTCCAGAGGAGATACACACACACACACACACACACACACACATATTTGTTTCCTCTATAATTTCTTTTATCAGTATTTCATAATTTTTTTACTATACAGATCTTTCACTTCCTTAGTAAAATTTATTACTAAATAATAATGGAATTTTATTTTATGGTTCAATGGAATTGTGTTCTCAATTTCTTTTTCAGCAAGTTCATTATCAGTTTTTTAACATGGTGCTGTTTTTAGGGCTGGGATATAGCTCAGTGATAGAATGCTTGCCAAGCATGTGTGAGGCTATGGGTTAGATCCCCAGCACTGCCAAAAGAAAAATAATAAAACAAAAAATATTGCTTTTTTGTATCTTACAACTTTACTGAATTAATTTGTAAAGGATCATGTTGTCTGTGGACATGGATAATTCAATGACTTCTTTTCCAACTTGGATTCTCTTCATTCTCTTGCCTAATTGCACTTGCCAAGACTTCTAGAAGTATACTACATTAGAGTAGTGAAATTGAACATCTCTGCTTTATTCCAGATCTTGAGGAAATGCTTTCAGCTTTTTCCCATTCAACCTGATTGGCTGTGTGTTTTCCATATTCAGTGTTTTTCTGAGATATGTTCCTTCTGTACCTAGTTTGTTGAGAGGTTTTTGTTTTTAAGAAGGGGCCTGGTCTTGAATTTGTGGATTCCAGTGATCTTCCCACTTCAGCCTCCCAGGTAACTGGGACTACAGGTGTGGGTCACCATGTCTGACTTTGTTGAGTGTTTTAATCATTAAGGAATGTTGACTCTTTTCAAATGCTTTTTCTGCATCCATTGTGATGATATGGTTTTTGTTCTTAAAAAAAAGTGTCACGTTTATTGATTTTATATGTTGAATCATTTGTGCATATCTGAGATGAATCTCACCTGATCGTCTTATGATTTTTTTGATGTGCTGGAAAATTTGATTTTATTGAGAATTTTCATATCTGTTTCATCAGAGGTATGTGTCTACAGTTTTTGTCTGGTTTTGGTATCAGATAATGTTGGCCATGTAAAAAGTCTGGCAGAGTAGCTTCCATTTCAGTTTTTTGGAAAGTTTAAAAAAAAAATGTAAATTGGATGTAGTGTAAGGCTGAGGCAAGAGGACTAACTGCAAGTTCAAGGCCAGCCTGGGTGTCTTAGCAAAATCTTGTCTCTAAAGGTAGAAAGGACTGCAGATGTGACTCAGTGAATTGTAATTAGTTCTTTGAATGTTTGGTAGAATTTAGCAGTAAAACCATCAGGTCCTGGACTGTTTTTAGACTGGAGACTTGTAAGTGTGTGTGTGTGTGTGTGTGTGCGCGTGTGTGTGTGTGCGTGCACGCTGGGAATCAAACTTGGATCCTCACTCATGCTAGACAAGCAGTCTCCTACTGAACTATGTCCCCACCCCCATAGACTGGAGACTTTTAATTACTATGTCAATATCATTACTCATTATTGGTTTCTCCTTGATTAGGTTTTGGAAGATTGTATTATTCAGGAATTTATTCATTTCTTCTGTGTTTTCCAGTTTTATTTATTTATTTATTTATTTATTTATTTACTTACTTACTGATTCATTGATCACAAATGGAGTACAGCTTTTGTTTCTCTGGTTGTACACAAAGTAGAGTCACACCATCTGTTCATTCATACATGTACACAGGGCAATGGTATCTGTCACATATTCTGTTATTATTCTTACCCCCAAAACCCTGAGCCCACCCCTCCCTTCCCTCCATGCTATCTATCCTTCCTCCATTCTTGCCACCCTTCCCCCCCGCATTATGCATCATCATTCATTTATCAGAGAGACCATTCGGCCTTTGGATTTTTGGGATTGGCTGATCTCACTTAGCATAACAGTCTCCAACATCATCCATTTACCTATAAATGCCATAATTTTATTCTTCCTTATGGCTGACTAATACTCCATTGTGTATATATACCACAGTTTCTTTATCCATTCATCTATTGAAGGGCATCTAGGTTGATTCCATAATCTAGCTATTGTGAATTGAGCAGCTATGAACATTGATGTGGCTGCATCACTGAGGCAATCTGATTTTAAGTCCTTTGGGTATAGGCCAAGGAGTGGGATAGCAGGGTCAAATAGTGGATCCATTCCAAGTTTTCTAAGGAATCTCCACACTGCTTTCCACAGTGGCTGCACCAACTTGCACTCCCACCAGCAATGTATGAGTGCACCCTTTTCCCCACATCCTCGCCAACACCTGTTGTTGCCTGTATTCTTAATAAGAGACATTCTAATTGGGGTAAGATGAAATCTTAAGGTGGTTTTGATTTGCATTTCTCTTATAAGGAGTGATGTTGAACATTTTTTCATAAATCTGTTGATTGCTTGTAGATCTTCCTCTGTAAAGTGTCTGTTCATTTCCTTGGCCCATTTGTTGATTGGGTTATTAGTGTTCTTGGTGTAAAGATTTTTGAGTACTTTGTAGATTCTGGAGATTAGTGCTCTGTTTGAAGTGTGTGTAGCAAAGATTTTCTCCCACTCTGAAGGCTCTCTCTTCACATTGCTGATTGTTTCCTTTGCTGAGAAAAAGCTTTTTAGTTTGACTCTATCCCAATCATTGATTCCAGCTTTTATTTCTTGTGCTTTGGGAGTCATATTAAGGAAATCTGGTCCTAGGCCAACGTGATGAAGATTTGGACCTATTTTCTCTTCTATTAGGTGCAGAGTCTCTGGTCTGATTTCTAGGTCTTGATCCACTTTGAGTTGAGTTTTGTACAGGGTGAGAGATAGGGGTTTAGTTTCATTTTGCTGCAAATGGATTTCCAGTTTTCCCAGCACCATTTGTTGAAGAGGCTGTCTTTTCTCCATTGTATGTTTTTGGCTCCTTTGTCAAGTATGAGATACCTGTATTTATGTGGGTTTGTCTCTGTGTCCTCTATTCTGTACCATTGATCTACCTGTCTATTTTGGTGCCAAAACGATGCTGTTTTTGTTACTATTGCTCTGTAATATAGTTGAAGGTCTGGTATTGTGATACCCCCTGCTTTGCTTTTCTTGCTAAGGGATTGCTTTAGCAATTCTGGGTCTCTTATTCCTCCAAATGAATTTCATGATTGCTTGCCCTACTTCTATGAGGTCCATCATAGAAGACCCTAAGAATTCCACCAGAAAACTTCTGGAACTCATAAATGAATTCAGTAAGGTAGCAGGATATAAAATTAATGCTCATAAATCTAATGCATTTTTATTTGTAAGTGATGCATCCTCTGAGAGAGAAATTAGGAAAACTACCCCATTCACATTAACCTCAAAAAAAATAAAATACTTGGGAATCAATCTAACAAAAGAAGTGAAAGACCTCTACAATGAGAACTACAGAACACTAAAGAAAGAATTTAAAGAGCATCTGAGAAGACGGAAAGATCTCCCATGTTCTTGGATAGGCAGAATTAATATTGTCAAAATGGCCATACTTCCAAAAATGCTATACAAATTCAATGCCATTCCAATTAAAATCCCAATGTTTTCCAGTTTTTTTAGCATATAATTGTTACCTGTTGAATCACTGTGGCATCATTTACAATCACTCCATTTTTATATCTGATTTTATGTATTTGGACCTTCCCTTTTTTCTTGGTTAATCTAGATAAAGATTTGTTTTGTTTGTTCTTTCAAAAAAACTCTATTTAAATTCATTTTTGGTATTTTTTTAATATCCCTTTTTATTCTCTTTATTATTCTAACTTGGGTTTGGTTTTTCAAGTCCTTGAGGTGCATTGATGTTTATTTAAAATCTTTCTAATTTTTTTTTGATCTGTACATTTATAGCTATAGAATTCCCACTCAGTACTGCTTTTGCTGTATTCCACAGATTTTGATATTGTTATTTTCTTTTGTTTCAACAAACTTTATTTCCCTTTTAAATTCTTCAGTTAGCCTTTGGTCATGTAGAAGCATATTATTCTATTTCCAAGTATTTGTATATTTTCCACCATTCTTGTTGGATTGTGATTTTCTGTTGTCTGAGAGGATACATGATATAATTTTGATTTTCAAAAGTTTATTGTGACTTGATTTGTGTTCTCATAGATTATCTTGAAGAATGTTCCATGTGTTGATGAGATAAACATGTACTCTGTCACTGTTGGATGAAATGTTGTTTACAAGTCTATTGTGTCCATTTTCTCTGGGTTTCAATTCATGTTTTTTCATTTTCTGCCTGTATGATCTCTCTATTGAAGAAATTGGGTGGTTAAAGTTCATAACTTTTCCTGTATTGGACTGTCTCTCTTTGAATCTGATCATATTTGCTTTATATATTTGGGTGGTCTCATGTTGATTGTATTGTATGTTTATAATTATTATATCTTGTTGATTTAATCTTTTCATCAATATAGAAATGATCTTTTTTTAATAGTTGTGATGTAATGTCCTCTTTATCTGAAATCATGATACCTATTCCTGCTCACTTTTGGTTTTGACTTCTGTGGTATCTTTTCCCAACCCTCACGTGCAGTCTGTGTGTATCTTCAGTCAGTAAAGTATTTCGTAGGCAGCATATATATGGGTCTTGTTTTTTAATCCATTTAGCCAGTCGGTGTCTTGATGAGTGAATTAAATCCATTTACATTCAAGGTTATTATTGACAGGAATGAGCTTTCTCCTATTGTTTTTTGTTTTCTGCTTATTTTGTAAATTCTTTGTTCATCTCTACTTCTCATTTATTAATATTTTCTAGGGGTACTAGGGATTGAACCCAGGAGTGATCAACCACTGAGCAACATCCCTAGCCCTTTCTACTTTCTATTTTCAGGTAGGGTCTTGCTAATTATTTTTGTAATTTAGTAGGTTTCTATTATGCTGAGGTTTGATGCATGCATCTGTTCTTGTAGTGTGTTTTGTACACTCATAATGATGTTTATCATTCTTTTAGGAAGTTCCTTAAACATTCCTTATAAGACTAACCTACTCATTTGGGAAAGACTTTATTTCTCATTTTTAAAGTTTATTTTTTCTGGGTATAATATTCTTGGTTGAATATTATTATTTTTTTATCTTCTCCTTTCAGGACTTTAAACATATCTTGTTCTCTTCTGGCCTATAAAGTTTCTGTTGAGAAATCTTCTGTAAGCCTAAGGGGCATTCCTTTATATGTGACTTCATGCTTTTCTTCTTTCTCTTTGTCATATACTTTTGACATTTGGGCTAAAATACACCTAGGTGAAGGTCTTTTTGGTTAAATATAGTTGATCCTTCAAACTTCTTGTATCTGGATGTCCATATCTCTTTGAAGATTTGAGAAAATTTTAGGTCTTTGTATTGTTTTGTGAAAGAGGTTTTCAATGCTTTTTCCCTTTCTGTTTCCTTCTGGAATTTCCATAATACAAATATTTATTCACTTAATAGTGTCTCATGGGGCTGAAGTTGTAGCTCAGTGGGAGAGTGCTTGCTTCACATGTGTGAGGCACTGGGTTCAATTCTCAGCACTGCATATAAATAAATAAAAATAAAGGTCCACCAACAGGTAAAAAAAATATTTAAGAAAATACAGTCTCATAAATCCTGTAGACTTTTTTCATTCTTTTAAATGTTCTTTGTTTTTCTGACTGGGTTAATTCAAAAGATCTGTCCTCAAGTTCAGAAATTCTTTCTTCTGATTGTTCTAGTCTGTTGTAGAAACTCTTGATTGCATTTTTTATTACCTTGATTGCAGTTGCTTTACCTCCAGGATTTCTGATTGGTTGTTTTATTTCTTTGAATTTTTTATTCACATTCTGCAGTTTCTTTTCCCTTTCCTCCATGCATTGTCTTTTGTAATTCACTTGCTTTGCATTTTATAGAGTTTCCTCAGGAGCATTATTTTGAAATCTTTTTCAGGCATTTCATATATTTACTTCAAATTGGTATCTATTTCTGAAGAGTTGTTCTCCTTTGGAGGTATCGTATTTCATGTGTCTTGTATCTTTATATTATGTCTGTGTGTCTGGTGTAACATTTGATTTCCAATTTTAAAAGTAACTTTGGAGGAAAATATTGTTTTAATTTAGATGGGATATAGTATGTCAGATGAATAGTGTTTTGAGGTTGGTTACAGGAGAGTTCAAAAACATACTCTGTGTGATTTCTTCATCTTTAATTCATGCCAGCAGTATCTCTAAGTGCCTCAATAGTCTAGACTGCAGCAGTTCATGAAGGCAGTGGTACAACTTTAAAGTGGATGAAGACTTACAAAGATGTATGTCCTCAGGCCCCACAAGTGTTGTGCTCTGATGACACAGGACCTTGTGAAAGCAGTTGCCACAGTCTTGGTGGATCAGAATGTGGAAAGGACTGTCCCATTTTTCTCAGGACATCCATAGGTGACACCAAGGATTGTGGTACCAGCAACCATGGTCCCTAAGCCCATGGGATGAGCATAGATTATGCTGGAGTCAATGATACTGGTAACTGTGGACTCGAGTTTTGAAACAAAACAGGGACCTTCTCTAAGTCTGGTGAGGACAATTGTTGCTTTTTCTGGAACTTTTAATGCTGTTAGTCACTTTCATGGAACTGTGGGTCACAGATAATACCTCTCCAGGTTCCAAAGGACAAGCATAAATAGAACCAGGGCTTTTGGATCAGTAGCTTGGGTTGGGCCCAAGGTCCATGGGTTGCAGAGGGAAATTTCTGTAGGTCTTCTAGACAAGTGAAAGTAACTGTTAGGCTTATAGCACTACTATCCAGTTCTCTGGGAGCTGTCGGATATGAAGGAGACCTTCCCAAGGTCCCATGTGTTAAGCATAAGTTATGCTGGGGGCTGTGGCTTTGGGATCTGATCCTAGAGCTGGATGGGGCCAAGACTTTTGGCAATGGTAGCCATGGTCCTGGAGCTGCAGGACATGGATGGGACCTGCCCCTGGTCCCGAGGGACAAGCCTGGGTTATGCTGTTGCTGTGACTTTGTGTACCAGTGGCTGCAGTCCCAAGGCTATGGACTGGGGAGGAGATTTTTCTTAATTCCTGTGGGGCAAGTACAAGTGGTGATAGGGTTGGGGAGCTAGTAACTGTGTTTCTGGAGCTGCAGGTGCAGATGAGACTTTTTCCAGGACCTTATGGACAGGTATGGATGATGAGGGGACTTTGGGTACCAATAACTACAGTTTTCCAACCCCATAGAATGGGGAGGAAACCTTCCATAGTTCCTGTGGGCTAAGTGCAGGTTGTTCTGGTAATTAAGGCACTGATACCTACATTTCTGAAGCTGCAGGAAGTATCCAGGACCTGCTCCAGAAGCTGCAATCCCAAGGCTGTGGGCTGGGGAGAATATCTTCTCTAGTTCCTATGAGGCAAGTGCAGGTAGGGAATGCTGACTTGCGGCTGAGGTAGCCCCTGGTTCTGAAGCTGCAGGATGCTGAAGGGGCTATCCTCCACCCTGAGAGGCATGCATAGGCCCAAGGCAGCATCAGAGGGTCAGCTGATGGCCCCTAAGGCCAGATGGCATCTAGCACTGGCTTCTAGAGCAGCTTAGCTCCTAGGGGTTGAGGGAACTCCAATGTGAGTTCCTGCTTTATAGTAGAGCAGTCACTTAGACTAACCGGCTCCCCAAACTGGATTTAAAGCCTGTGAGAATTCTGTGATTCTCTTGCAGTTAGGACTTCTGGTCTGCTTCTGTGATGGGGCAATTTATTTGGTTCTTTCCTCTGGGTTGCCTTTCTGACTCGGTGCTGTTTGGGGTTCTTATCATTCCTGCCAATGTTCAGAGGTTTCCCTCAAAATAGTTTATTCCTTTGCTGTCATGGTTCTCTGTGGCAGAGTAGTGCACAGGGCACCTCCATTTAGTCATCTTGAATTCTTCTCAGGACTGACTTTCTTGTAGAAGCTGAGCAACAAGGGTGCTGTTTGAAGGGATACCCTCTCTGCATACGACTATACTGAGTGAAGTAGAACCTGAGGCCTTGACCACCCCCAAAATATATGGAGCCTAGATGACTTTATGGGGATCCAAAATTTCCCCATAGAGTATTTCATTCTGGAATTATAAAGCAACCCCAACCAAATCCCTACCTTGGTGACTTTTTAGAAAAGCTTTCAACACAGAACTCTGAGAATTTTTAAACTGAAGGATAAAACCACAGTAATAAACATATAAACATGATTTTAAAAATAGTACAAAAAAGCTAAACAAAAATAAATATTTTGTGCCAGCCCTCTCCTTTCCTGTTTAACTCAGAGGTCACCACTTAAAAATTTGTTTTATTTTTACTTTTTATACAGATTCATCAATTTTTTATATTTTACCAAAATTTCATTATCATTCTTTCTCTATTTACATATTGAGAAAGAGACACATATACATATGATTATTTGAACCATTTGAGGATAGTTTGCATACATCATGGCTTTTTACCCTTGTTGAAAGAAAAACAGTAGTTAAATTTTACAATGTTTGTTTGAGCAAGAAAAAGGTTTTAAAACTGGGTAGTGGAGAGCACTTGCCTACCATGAAGGAGGCCCTGGGTTCAATTCCCAGTACTCCAAAGAGGAAAAAAATATTCCCAGAACAAAATGGACTAACCCAGAAAATTGAGCAACATTTCAAATCAAGATAGTTCCAAATGCTCCACTCCACCACATGTACCAGTTGTATTTTATAGATAGAAGAAAGGAAGTGACATATTGACAATACAATTGGCTGTGTTTATCATTTACCTTGTGTGGTCGTGTCTTGAGAGCTTTCAGTTTCTGAATGACTGGAAGTTCAGCTGCTGTGTTTGGCTGAGACTCAGTAGCTTGGTTACATGGATGTATTCTTAGGTTTTAATTTGTTTATACATGCAGATAGAGTATAGTTCACTATGTATAGAAGCCACTTTGAGCCAAACTGGTTGAAGTCAAATTAATTTTGGTGGAATATCCTTAAATATTTATTTAAGAAGGCATTCATTTCCTAAGCCCAAGTTGATTCTTCTTTATAAGA
Organism: Glaucomys volans; assembly: GCA_020662805.1. Lineage (NCBI taxonomy): Eukaryota > Metazoa > Chordata > Mammalia > Rodentia > Sciuridae > Glaucomys > Glaucomys volans. The sequence continues at coordinate 162,446 of JAJEJO010001097.1, forward strand.
GCAGTACATGAAATATAGGAAACTAACCATTGATTCAACATTTAATCTATAGTTTATATTCCAGTTTTATCAATTGTCCCTATGGTATCCTTTAGAGCATGTGTTCTCCTCTAGTGTAAAATCCAGTTTGGGATTAAATGTGGTGTTTATTTGTCATTCTTTTTAATCTCCTTTATTCTGGAATAACTTTTCAGACTTTTGCTCTGTTATAATCCTAACGTTTTTTTCTCACTTTAAAGGATTCATTTAGATAAAATTGCCTCAATTACATATAATTCAAGCCATTCTATAAGTTTTAAATATGTGTACATCTATGAAACAGCATAATTAAGAAAAAGAACATGTCTTTCACCACCAAATGCTCCCTTATGTCCCTTCATAATTTTGTTCTCCAGCTACCCACTGTTTTCCCATTCTGCATACAACCACTAGATTAGTTTGTTTTTAGAATTTCATATAAATAGAAAGATATTTACTTTTTCTTTTTTTGTCTTTCAGCACGATTATTTTGAGAGGCATCCATGTTGATGGATGAATCAATATTTCAGTTTTTTGTATGGTGAAACACCCTGGTGTGTGGCTATACCAGATTGTTTACTCATTCATCTGTTGATGGACACGTAGGTGTTTCCTTGACCTTTAAAATATGAAGCCATGAACATTTGTGTACCGGTTTTTTATGGACATATTTACCTATGTGGACATACCTGGATTATATGTTAGGTATATGTTTCTCAAGAAAGACTGCCAAACTTTTCCAAAGTAGTTGTGCTATTTTGTATTCCAGTAGCATTGCATGAGATTTCCAGATCCCCCAGTTTTTAACCAACACTTAGAATGTTCAGTGCGTTATTTTTTGTGATTCTAGTAATTGTGTAGTAGTATCTCAGTGTGATGCTAATTTGCATTTCCCTAATGACAAATGATTTAAACATAATTTGTTTATTTGTTGTCATCTGTTTATGTTCTTTGGTAAGAATTTTCTCTGTGAGTGGTGTAGCACTTGCCTGGCATGTGCAAGGCCCTAGGCTTGATGCTAAGCACTGTTGAACAAAAAAGTGTTCTTCCTTGGTATTAACATTTATTAATGTTTTTCAATTAGGGTTGTTTTATGTTGCCTCTTTATTAGATTTAGGTTATGGATGTCCAGCTGGAACACCATAAAAGTAATATTTCTTCTCAGAACAACATCTGATCACATTTATTCCTCATTGTTAATATGATCATTGGGCAGACTTTCCAGCTCACCATTGAATGTTTAGTTTTCCAAGCTCTATCTTCTGAAAAGACCTAGAAGCAATTACACCCCATATAAATTATCACATGTTCAGACTTTAATTTCTAAATTCCATTTCTATTTGCAAAAAATGACTAATTGCATTCTGTAGCAGGAAAGGAACAAGTGGGGCTATAAAATCTTTTCATGACTAAAAATAAAGATGTCTAAGAAAAAATGATAAGGGCATGTCATAAGGACATAAGACATCTGGAAAGGGTGGGTGTCCTCTGTCCAAATCTGGGACATCAATGTAAGAAGAGCAATGAATTGTAAAACATTGAATGAAGGGAGAATCTTTGAGGCTCTATTGATGATAACAAGAGAAATGGAGAGGGAGACAGGAGAAGGGAGTTCATTCATTTCTGTTTTATAAAAAAAACAAAAAACAAGCCAATTCAAAGTCAAATTGAATTATATTTCTTCCTCCATAGATTTCATGCTATGGCCACTCAATGGAGAGAGTCTGAATAGATTCTACGTTTTTGTGTTCTACTAGTTGGTTCCTGTGTGATCATGTTTTTCCCAAGTCCACAGACATGAATCTGACCTATTCTCCTCCCTTCACAGATACTTTCCCAAGGACTCTGCTCATGAGCCCTGCTCTGACCTAGGTCATCCTTAGGCTTCCTGCTCTGCTGTTGTCCTGTGGTTTGGTTTGCTTTGTTTCCCTCTCTTCTTTTTTCCTCCTTCTTTGGTTGGAACTGTTGTTTCCTGAATTGAATGTAGTTCTGTTTATGCCTTCATTTAATGGAGGCATCTACTCAGTTAATCACTTAAAAAATATTTCCTTATAATTTGACTGGTACTTGTTAGTCAGGGTATGTGTAAACTTAGAATCCACTCCACAGTTTTCCAGCATGTCTAGAATCCCAATTACAATCTGATTATTGCTTTGTGGGTAACCTGTGTGTGGTGTTTCTTCTCGGGAAAGATTTAAGATTGCTAAATCACAGATGACCTTATGCCAGTCATAGGCAGTCAACTGATCAGACCTTGTCCAAATAAGGCAAGTGCCTAGTTATACTCAAGCCGTCTGGATCTCACCGTGTTTTCTGTCTTTAAATGCTCACTGCCCATGTTGCAGTGTGGAGCTCTTTGAATCTCTTCTGGTTCTGAGTGCTGCCTGACTGAGGAATTTTTCTGGGATCAAATAAACTGTTAAATTTATTTTGTCCAAAGTTTTTTTTTTTTTTTAAATAGGATCTCATTTTTGGTTCTAGAAATTTGCAGTTTCACTTTGAGTAAAGTTTAAGTCCTTGCAATGACTTTCAAAGCCCTTTAAAATCTGACTTCCTACTTCCCCTCTCTCTCCTTAACTCCTACCATTCTTCCTCTAGGTTAATCCACTCCAGGCACATTAGCATCCCTACTGTGCCTGGAAATTGCCAACCTGCCCTGGAGCCTATCCTCTACCCATGTGCTTTACTGTCAGAAAATCTGTGGCTAGTTTTTTCATCTCTTTCAATGATATCCTCTCGAGCACACATATCCAGCCTACACTACTTAACACTGCAACCCCTCTTCTGCTGCCCCACACTCACAAACCTGCTCATCCTGCTCTGCTTTTCTCCTTCTACCTTAATGCATTTACTCACATACTGTAATAATCACTTCATTAAGATTAAATCTTCTACAATTACATCTTCATGAGGTCAAAAATTTGTATAATTCACCATCTTAAATGCCTAGAACAAAGCCTAACATGCTGTAAGTGCTCAGTTTTTGTTGAATGATGCAGGGTTCATATTGGTAGGTAACTCATAAGTGATCTCTGTTCTGGAAGTTAAAGGAAAGAGGACAATGAATGATTATAGGCTTGAAACTTACCAAGAAGCTGGCAGGTATTCCAGGGGATGGCTTAAACCAGTAGATCTGTAATCTGTGGGGAGTACATGAAATAGGTGAAACAATAAACCTATCAAATGGGACTTTTTTGGACATGAACTTGAAGGATAAACAGAAAACCAAAAGTTAAGTGAAATCAATTACACTAGGATTTGCATTGACTGCAATGAAAGGCTTTGGAAAAAAGATTTGAATGTATCTTTTACATTATTCTTGTACTTCAAAATATTCTATTCCACACCCCAGAATCCCTCACAGCAATAACTAGTGTAATCTTAGTTAATTCAATAGAACAGTTGCTTCAGCTTATACATTTAATTACAATGAAAAATGTGAATAATCATAGTATAGAGAAAAAAGAATAATTGTTCATTGGTGGCATAAATGCATTTGTGAAGCTCTGTTGACATTATGCACACATTTAATCTTTAATTCATTCTCCAAATTTGAATTGAGCTCTGAGACTATGGGCTTAAAAGTGAACAGGGTAGAATCCTGGGTATCAAAGTTTATGCAGTCTAGGGCAGGGAAACAGGTAAATAAGTAGGCCTGAACTTACAGGGTGTTTTAGGATCCCATTCTCTGATTCCCTTGAAATCACATTTTTTGGAGTTCAATTAAAAATTCATATCTTCAACACTTTGTGAAATAGAAACAATTTACAGTTTAAATGTTCTTTGTTGAAATATGAAATGTGATTTTGATTTCTGAACATTTTATCCTTATATTGCAATTAATTAAAGCATAACTAATTCTATACTGGAAATTAACACATACAAGAAATGACTAAATTCCTGTTTTCGAAGTGTCTTATTTACATTACATTTGAGTATGTAAATAAGTTAAAATGTTGTGTGCCATTTGTATAGCTGAATGCTGGATTTCTTAAAAAAAAAAAAAAAAAAAAAGTGAGAGGCAGAATAAAGTAGCCATTATTGGAGCTAGGCCCCCCGTGTCAAGGATTTCATGGAAAAGGCCAGTTTGAAGAGCATCTTAAAGAAAAGACATGTAATTGGAGCAGGTTTGGTCAGTATTTGCTAACAGCTGTATAATCATCATGGGCAAATCTATTTTCCCCAGCATGGTATTGGAGCTATTATTGACTTCTAGCTGGGCTGAGTTTTTAAAGTTCAAGATGTTTATGTATTTTTTTTTTTAAATTTCATTTTACAGGAACTCATTTGATACTAATTTGGCCAAAATGGTATTCAAACATACTGCATAAATGGCCACCTGAATATATTTCTTCCTTAATTCTAATTCTTGATGCTGGGTGAAGAGTTTTTATGTTAAGTCTTATTCACACCAAGGCAGGCTAGCTTTTGTTGCCAACTAGTTATGATTCAGGAGGCCTGAAAACTAGGCTCTAGAGTTTCTTTAATTGGAGAATTACTGCTTGGATTCAAATTTTATGGCTTGATCCCATAATGGATGAATTGCCCTGCTTCTAAGGCAACGCATTTCATGGAGGGTATGAGTGTTTATTCACTGAATTTATACAGTGTAGATTTTATCCTAAATGAAAAACTATTAAAAATATTTACTTGATTAAAAAAAAAGTAGACTGAGAACAGGAAACAAAATTTACTTGAAAACATGCCTTAAAGTTTAAATAACAGAAGAGTGAACAAAAAGGGATAAAGAGTGAGGACAGTTGAACAGAAGGAGAGAGGGGAAAATGGTTACCTGCAAGAAGTCAGAGACACTCACAGTGGTGCTCACCTGTAATCCCAGTGGCTCAGGAGACTGAGGCTGAGGTAGAAAGAATTCAAGTTCAGAGCCAGCCTCAGCAGCTTAGTGAGGGCCAGGGCAATTTTAAAAGACCCTGTCTCAAATAAAAAAATAAAAAAGGACTAGGAATATGGCTCAGTGGTTTAGTGCCCCTGAGTTCAATTCTGGGTATAAAAAAAACATGTGTGGGGTTGAGGATGGAGACGGAGATTAAAGCAAAGGCAGAAAACAAGTTGTCCACGTAGCTAACCCATGAAGTCATTAAGGCAAGAGTGATGCTGGAAGGCATGATTAGTACTAGTGGGATTTAGGGAAAGATGCTTTAGTAGATAATGGCTTTTACTTCTGACATTTTACACAGCAGATTTAAGTATTGGTTGGTCTTATAAGACACAAGTATTTAATTTGTAAACTTCTCAAGCTTCACAGGCAGAAAGTCATGTAAACTAAATAAGCTACCAAATATTTAGTAGTGTGAAGGACTTCAGCAACTCTTGAAGTTTGTGAGTAAAAAGCAAGCTGCTTCTGTTCTGGAAGACCTAACCATGTAGTGTGTAAGACAATAACAGAATGTGGGAAAAATAGGGAATGACACTGGGCTGAAGAGAAGCTATATTTTCTCAGATGAATACTAAGCTCTGTGGGAGAGACTGACCAACCTACTTTGAGAATTCAGAAATCAATGTAGTATAAGAATAGCAAAGGCTTCCCGGTGGAAGTTGGCTGAAGGGACAAGGTGAAGGATAAACAATGTGTCTAGGTAGGAGAATAACACTACGCAAGGAATGGAAATGTAAATGAACCAACTTTCCATAAAAGATTTTGATATGGAAAAAGTAGTCCTTTAAAAGCCTAAAAGCATAAAATGATGACACATCACTTCACACTTAGTGGGAAAACTATATTGAAAACCAAAAAAATAAGTGTTGTCAAGATGTGAAGAAGCCAGAACTCTCTTGCAGTGTTGGTGGGAATGTAAGATAGAGCTGCCACCATGGAAACAGTACAACAGTCTTTCCCTAAACCAAAAATAGTTACTATATGATAAAGCAATTCCAGTTCTAGGAACTGAAAGCATCCAAAAGAACTGAAAGTAGGATCTCACAGAGATGTGTACTCCCATGTTCCTAGCAAAATTGTTCACAGTGGCCAAAAGATGAAAGAATCCCTAGGATCCATCAACAGATGAATGAATAAGAGAGTGATACATATACATGCACACACATGCGCACAATAGGATATTGCTCAGCTTTAAAGAAAGGACATCCTAACACATGCTACAAATGGACAAACCTTGAAGACAAGATAATTTTGTTTAAAACTCAACTTTACTCATTTTATACACATCTCAGATAAAATGATATCCAAACAATACCAAGAATTCCAATAAGTCAATAAAATGACAAATATTCCAAATTGTGGCAGACAGTCCTGCTTCCCAAATCTTACATTTCCCATCCCCTACAGATGGTGTGAACACATGCATACTACTTTCTGAATAATCATAAATTTAAGTGATGTGTGTTTTTTCTGGGTTAGGGTAATGGCAAACCATAGGCATTCTCCAGTGAGCCTCCCTGCTATGGAGGTTGGTAGGATTTGGATTTGGTAAGTCAGCCTCTATCACTGTGCCTTTGGTCCCCTATCATAGAGAACTCTGATGACTTACTGTGGACCTACAGAGGTGAGCGAGAAACAGTCTTACTGTTGTGCCTTTGGGATTTTAGAACTAATTTGCTGCTGCAGCATATATGTTCTATTCCTGTTAATAGTTCAAAAGAAAAATGGGAAGGAGTATAAGCAATTAACTCACAGGGGAAGAAAAAGCAATGATCAATAAACAAAATGAAAGGCAAATTAAATGAACAATGAAGTATTTTACAATATGTATATTGGCAAACTTGGAAGATGCTGATACTACGTGGCCCTGAATGAGGAGTCAAGTGCTGTCTCATTGGAGATTGGTGCAGGGATGCACACAGCCCTCTTTGGAGGACAATTTAACAATATCAAATTTGACTTTTATGAATATAAGGCATAGAACACATTTGAAATGTATATACTATTAGCAGGAGCTTTATAATAAAAAGCAAAGTATATGTTCAGAAAAATTTAAATTATGGTAGCTTCATAATGTAAAATAATAAAATATTAGAGCTGTCAAGAAACAATAGCATAGGTTATAGACAGGGGTGACTTGGAATAACCTCCAAGACATATTAGATGAAGAGTCAAGTTGCAAAATATATAGTATAATTTTAAGGCTGTTAGTCTATATATTTGCATATATATTTATTTATAAAAATATATAGTTTATGAGTGGATGTCAAAGAGATTCTCAGGTTTTACTTCATAATTTCTGTTTATATTTCACAACTGGGTTGTATTCATGTGTTATCTCTGGACTTAAGAAATTACAAATAGAACATAGAAATGTGGAAGACCAGAAAAATAGAATTTAAATATTTTAACATAGTGAAAGAAACAAAGAACTGAAGTTTAACACATGTATCAACTTTGACTGCACAGCAGTGTTTTGTTTTGCAAAAGGGAACAAGTGATCAGTACCACATTACCAAGTAGATCTACAAATAACTGGTTTCTGTTGCATGGCCCCTACAAATTCTGATCTCTTTGCCCTCACTATTTGGAATAAGAGGTTTGGCCTCCTAACTTAAACAGAATTTTCTCATGTATTTTTAGTCTATTCAGGGTGCTGTAACAACATAATATAAACTAGTTGGTTTATAAACAACAAAAAATTATACTTCCCTGAATTCTGGAGTCTGGGAAGTCCCAATCGATGTGCCTGTAGACTGAGTGTCTGGTGAGGTCCTGTTTTCTGGTTCATAGATGACATCTTCTCCCTGAGTAGTCACAGGAAGAAGGGAACAGTTAGCTCTCTGACTGTGCCATCATGACCTTGACCTAATTACCTCTCCAAAGCAGTATCTCCCAGTACTATAAGCTCAGGGTTAGGATTTTAGTGTAAAAATTGGGGTGGGGGGAACAAACATTTAATCCCTAGTAATAGCATCTAAAAATAATTATAGAGCTGAATTCAAGATGGCGGGCTAGAGGAAGGCTGCATTCCTACTTGCTCCGTGGATTCCTACTTGCTCGGGATTCAAACAGCAGGAATATGGCTCTCAACAGGATTTTATGTTCAAATCACATATAAGAGGTCCCCAGTTGCTGCTCCAGAACCAACTCTGCCTGACTGGGCTCAGCCCAGCCGCGGGCAGCTACCACCTGGGAGCGCCGGACCCCGCAGCTGCTTCGGAGTCACCAACCTGGGCCTGCGCCAGCCAGCAAGTGAGTGCAGGTCCCCAGCAGCGGCTTCAGAGTCACTGACCAGGCTCTGGCTGGCGCCCGCAAGTCAGCACAGGACTCCAGTAGCCCCTGGGAAATCACTATCCCTAGGCCAGGTTCAGGCCTGAACCCCGGGCAGCCTCAGCTGTGAACACATACCCACCAAGCCTTTGGGCCGCCATATCCAGCTCCAAACCCAGGCCTGCACCATGTTCCTGGTCTAGTCTCAGGCCGGCACCCATGTGTCGCACACCATCTAACAACAGCAGGTTACCTTAGCCCACAAACATTGATTATCCCTGACTTGGAGGCAGTGGGACAGCATCCTTCTTAGGACTCAGCATTACCAAGTGCCTGACAGGCATCAGACTGCTGAACAATAGGAGGTTTGAATAGTACAATATAATTTTACGGCAGAACTTTCTTCCTCTTTTTTTTTTTTTGTCTAAATAGTAATATTATGATTATTCCTAATATGCTTACTACATTCCCACTTCTTTCCTATTAATACCCTTATCATTCTATCATGCTCTAATATAGCAGTGTCCTTGGAGACCCATTCTCTTTTCTCATGCTAAAAACTTATTTCCTCCAATTCCGCTCTCACTATTCCTTTGACATAGTAACTCTATAGACTCACTTCCTATCTCATTAACATTATATTCTAAACCACTCAGCATTTTCTTTTTCTACTATTTGAAATTGTGGTCCTTATTGTAAACCTATCGATTATGCAGTAGATAATTTACACTCATTTCTGTATACTATAACGTAGTTTATATCTAAATGGTTCTATATGGCTTAAGGACACATATTGTTTATATGGGGTACTCCGAATAAT
>JAJEJO010001097.1:188076-274983 GCA_020662805.1 Glaucomys volans
AAAAAATATGAAAAATGAAAGTTTGAGGCAATCATTTTAGAAATATTTCCTTTCCCCAATTGTATGAAATACGATATTAGTATCCAGGTTATTAAAAGGAAATAATTAAAATGTTATAAAACTAATAAACAAAATAAATCCAATCTCCCAACCTATGTTTTTTGATTGAAGAGTTTGGACCATTTACATTCAATGTGATTGAGAGACAATTATTTCCTCTCATTTTGATTTTTTCTGGTGTTTAAACTGAATGATTCTCTAAAAATTCACAACTAGAAAGCCTGTGCTTCAAAACGCACTCAATATTTCATGAAGAAATGAAAAATAAAAATGAAAACCAGCAGATGGAGGAACTACACTAGAACAGTCAAAGAAGAATTGAAATCCAGTGTTAAATAGAAAAATGACTCAAATCAGTGAATTGATAACATTTTAATGAACTATGGAAACCATGTTTATAACCTAGCTTGGTGTTTGGCCTCAGTTTTATTATTACTAAAAAGCTTATTCACTATTAGAATTTGGGTATATTTAAAATTTTTCAGCAAATGTGTAAAGTAGAATATTATCAAAAAGGTTTACTTATTCATCTTCAGAAAGTTTTATGTATGTATGGTAGAAAATTGAAGATTTTGTTAATCTAATATTTGTACTACTTAAGTCTTGATGGAATCAATGTTTCCAATTAAAAACATTTGGTTTTGCTGGCAGATTTAAAGGTTTAAGACTAAATTAATATTACAGCAAAATTATATTAAATATTTGGCTTAAAATGCTACCCCTTCATTAAAATTTTTATTACACTAACATCATTGTAAACTGTTCTGTGAAAAACAATTTACTTTTTTTTTTTTTTTTCTTGAAAACTACTTCCAAGAAAACTCCCACTTTGATCACTACAGGAAAACAAATTTAAAGAAAACTTTAAAATACAAAAAAGTATATTGCACAACTACTTCATTTTTGCTTTATCTTAATTATACTTTTATTCTCAGCAGTACTAGGGATTAAACCTAGAATTTCACGCATGCTAGGCAAGTGCTCTAATATGAATACTTCCTAGCCCTTGTTAAACATTTTGAGATAAGGTATTGTGAAGTTGGACAGTTGGCCTCAAACTTTTAATCCTACCTCATCCTGTCAAGTAGTTGCAATTACAGGTATGTGCCACCACACCAGGCCCTTAATTATATACTTTAAAATCTGCAAAATCAGAATAGGCAAATATCATTATTGTCCAAAACACCAGCTCCAAGTAGTCATATGTAGTCACATACTTTAAATGTAGCTAAATATCAAGGCTGGTTGCCTGGTTGAATTTGTTCTGTTGTGCTTGAATTGGTACCCTACAGACTCACACAAAAATGGTGTGTTGAAAGAAATGGCACCTTATGCCTGGCACTCCTTGGTGGTGTTTCACTGAATGAATGAGGCTGTTAAAAACCTAAGTCCACTGGGTGTTGTGGCACACCTAGAATTCTAGCTTCCTGGTAGGCTGAGGCAGGAGGATTCCAAGTTTGAGGTCAGCCTAAGGAATTTCCCAAAAGATAAAATGAAAAAAGTTAAGTGGTAGGGCACGTGTCTAGCATGTATAAGGCCTTTGTTTAATCCCCTGTACCTAAACAAACAAACCCTCCAAAATCTTCCAGCTGTTTTGAAAGATCCATATGACATTGAAATGACTATAGAAAACTTCCTGATGTATGTCATTTTATGATACAGGTTACCTAACCTGACTCCTGGGTAGATTCCGTAGGCACACCATGTAAGCCAAGTTAATATTTACTGTTTTACTGCCTAAAATGTTTCTCAACCAGTATAGGAAATAATTTTATAGGTAGCAGTGTAGGTGTTTACACATATGAATTCAGGGACAGAACTGTGAATCAGACACCTGGGAGACCAAGACAGACTTACATTCTTTTTGTACACTCCTCAGTGTCCACAGTAGTAGTATGCATGCAACTGGTATGTTAATTTAGTATATATTTACCAGTCATTCCATTTTGAGATTCTTCTAGAAATAAGTCAATTCTGAATTTCTAGCTGTTAGTTAACGAATAAAAGACTCTTGCCATTACCAATTATAATTTAAAAATTTGCTGATAAATTTAAGGTTAGAAGTGGTTATTGTTCCATATGAGCTGATATATATAAAAAGGAGAATCCAAGATAGGGAGTTAAAAGAATACACAAAAATATGGTAGAGAAGATGAATAGGGTGAGAGTTGAAAATGAATAACTATTATTTTTTGTATAACTCGTATAGTCTTTAGGACAAAGTACTGGGGAGCAGGATAAAGTCATAAGCAAAATTCTTCCAAACACGATAAACCATAATCTTAATAGGTTTTTGGAAAACCAAAGATTCTTTTATTTGTTGACTACTTCTTATCAATTTAAATTTGTACCACTCCATACCCTTTGAATTATAACTAAACTACCACAGGTTACTCAGTATTTTGTTAAAAATGGAAGGAAAAAACTTTGAGTCTTAACAACTCTGAAACTAAAAGATCCCATTCTAGAATTATATACTTGATTTTCTTAAAAAAATAACTTCAGTTATTATGTCAATGTCTGAAAAAGGCAGCCCCTGACAATAAATGAATAACTGGAATAACCACACAGTATCATTGTGACCTACTGTAAAATAAGTCTTTAAAATTATTTTTCCCATTTGAATAATGAATAGATTAAACAGGAATGAAACCATAACTATGGGGGGGGGGAATCAGTATAAATAAATGATACAGGTCAAAGAAAACTCAGAAGACAAATTATGTAAATATTTTTTTGAGGCATCAGTGGGAAAATTTTTATGAAAACAATTTCATGAAAATAACATCTTTAAAATATAGAGCTCTAAATACTTGATATATTGGGGTACTCTACAATGACCATTTAATTGCTGTAATTTTTTCCCACCTTGGATTTTTTTATGGATGATAGAGCAGTCCATAGGATTTTTGCACTTAGTATTGCAAGAAGTTTTTCCAATTATGAAAAATTTAAAGCATTTCTTCAAACTTTAAAAGGCGAAATGGAGAATCTCTTCACTGTAATACACTATCAAAATAAGTATCTGTTTATTTTGCTACTGCATGAGTGTTTTTTAAAATAAAATATATAGTCAGACAGGGTTTTTAGGAGGTGACCAGAAACTAAATTACCTCTTTCCAGGTCAGTCAACAAACTTAAGTGGAAAAAAAAAAAAAAAATCCACTTTGTACAGTATGTAAATAACAGCAGAGTAGGCTCATTAGAGTAGACACTCAAAATACCATTTCTGGAGTCAGCACTCTAGGCTCAAAGACTAAATTTGGCCCATGGCCTATTTTTTGTATGGCCCTGAGCTAAGAATGGTTTTTCTATTTTTAAAAGGATCATTACAGACAACAAAGAAAATGTGACAAAAAACGACAAAACATATATGGTCTGCAAAACCTAAAACATTTATGATCTGGCCCTTTACAGAAAGTTTGCAGACCATTCATTTTATACCAATGTTGTACAGAATTCAGGCAGTGCAATTACATGTCCAAGGTAACATTCATTAAAATTTCCACCAGGAACGTAGTTAGCATTCTTAAAAGTTGTCTTCTGATGCTATTTTTCAGGTATTTTTTTTTCTTTTCAATTTTTCTTCCATTTTCAACATCAAAGTTCATCCTGTATTAATAATGTAAAGGTATGACATTACCTTTGAAAAGTATGACTTATAATGTTAACAATAAAGTAAAATATAAACTACCCAACATTTATCTTTTCAAATGTACTCTTTATTCTTAGTTATTGGATAACCATGAAACACACCTTTCTTAATTATAATGATGGTGGAATAAAAGGGAAAATCTCCTAGTTTGTGTCTGATCACAAACAGATACATTAAACAGACACTTCACATCTGGCATGCTTTTTAAGTTAATTTCAGTTATGATATTCTGGTTTAAACACTTCAGTAAACCAAGAAAATACACAATTATTTCGGGAGAGCGCTTTCTTTCCTATCCTCTAGATTTGGATAAAACATTTGGGAAGTAGGCTATGAGGTTTTCTCTACTGGGGTTTAACAATTCTTAACGGGATTGTGTTTTTTTTTTGGTACTGGGGATTGAACCCAGGAGAAGTTTACCACTAGGTTACATCCCTAGCTCTCTTTATTTTATAGGGTCTCACTAAGTTGCTGAGGCTGGCCTTGAACTTGCAAATTCCTGCCTTAGCCTCCCAAGTTGCTGGGATTACAGGTGTGCCCACCATGCCGGGTAAGCAGAACCTATGTTCGAATGGTTTCTAAAAAGCTAGTTTCTTTATAGCTCTCCAAAGATTCTGCTGTTCTTTTGTTTTTCACCTTATAAGGAAAGAATCCAAGATAATACATATGTGATTGTATTAAAATCCATTTAAAAAGTACTCCCATATTCATAACTCTTTGGTCAGTTTCTAAGTATTCCCTAGAATGACCTGAATTAAGGGGAAAAATGAATTGCCTTTTGAATAATAACAGAAAAGGTTAGAATGCTGCTTAATACATTAAAAATTCAAGGAGGAACTAAGATAAATAATGGGATTGAACATACCTTTTGATTATACCAAGAACAAAAGAAAATTTGCTATCTAAAATGTGTTTAGTATATTTATTCCTAACAATTCAATTCTTTATATAATAAATAGTTAATAGTCGTAAGTCATTTTCTTTTACAGCTTTATTATCTATTTAATATGCCACAAAATTCCCACAATTAAAGGAGTCCAATAATTTTTCCAACCTCCCCCAGGCAACCACTAGTCTACTTTGTCTCTATGGATTAATCTATTTTGAAACATTTTAGACAGATAGAATCATACAAAATGTGGCTTTTTGTGACTGGCTTCATTGACTAAGCATATGTTTTCAAACTTCCTTATGTAGCAAGGATTACTCCTTTTAGGGCTGAAATATATTCCATTGCATAGATACAACACATTTTATTCATTCAGTAATTGATGAACTTTTTTTTACCTATTGTGAATGTTTAAACATTCACATACAAGTTTTTGTATAGATCTTAGTCATTATTTTCTGCTAAATGGTTTTACTTGTACAAGTTTCTAAGCACTTCGGTGTCTACAGGCTATATTTTGATTGTTATATTTCCTAAATTAGAAAATTCCATCTTTATATTCTTTGAAGCTTCACTTTATATGAACTGCATACTGAAAATACATTTTGGTAACTTTTGACAGTTAGTTCTAGGTTCAGTTCTCACCTTATTTCTTTTTCCTTGATTTTGGAGAGTTTCCAATTTTCCATGAATAAAGGCAGCAATTGTTTTTGCATCTCTGGCATTTATTTGCTCTTCCCAAATATTTCTCTAAAATTAAAAACACTGGCATTAAATAATCAAAATACAATATTTTTTATCTAAGAAACTGGGTTAAATATGCTCTAAAGTTCTTTTGTTCCAAAACTTTAAGTGTTTGAAATTCAGATTTCTTTGAGTTCACAGTGTTAAGGGAACTTAATTCCTGGGAAAAATGCACTGCTGACTTCAAAAGTCTCAAAAACATAAATTATGTAAGAAGATATCCCCAAGGCTGAAATCATTCTAAACTATGATAAGGGAAAGCAATGCATATCTTCTAGATTTCATCTACCCACCACAGAAAGATGGCTGAAAATCAGGGGCAAGAGCAGGTCACTGTATCCAGGCCTGCTGAGTTTAGATCTTCAGCTACTGGTTTCCTTATTCTTGGTGTGAACCCCAATTGTAGCAATTGGTGTGCTACAATTTTGCTTTTGTGAGTTGGTTTGTACTCATTTGTACTTATTTACTTCAATCACTATTCTGCTTTAGCTTTCCTATCTGGCCTGGACTTCTGAATTACCCATCTTTCAGTGTGAACCTGTGGTCCCTAACTTTGTCCTCTGGATACATAGTAACATCATCATTTCAAGCAGCTCTGTCTATAGCCTTAAGTCTGTGACTTCTCATTGTATTGGTACTTTGCTAGGATCATTCTACCTGAATAACACCCCAATTTGTCACTCATTTCTAAGTTATTGTGAAAACTCTTAGAGCTACTAACTCCAAAAGAAGAAAGATTCAAGTACCTTGAATCCACTGTGCAGTTTACCTTGCAAATGTTAAGCAAGTGGTCTACCATTGAGCATATCCCCAGCCCCAGAGGCAGCTTCTTGACAAATCCTTCACTGAAAAACCTAGATTTGTAACAATTCTAGGTTTTTAAGATTTGTTACCAAATTTCTTTAGCTATTTCAAAATGTTATAACTATCAGTAAATAACATCAGGTCTTAACATGTTTATTCTCCCTAAAAAAGCATAATTTTTTTTTTTTTTTTTTTTAAAGGATGGGTATCAGGCATTGAACTCAGGGGCACTTGGCCACTGAGCCACATCCCCAGCTTTTTGCTGAGGCTGGCTTTGAGCTCCCCATTCTCCTGCCTTAGCCTCCCAAGCTGCTGGGATCACAGGTATACATCACCTGCCCAGCAAGACAGAAACCTTTTTAAAGATCACTTGGTTTATAAGTAAATTAAAAAGCCTGTTTCAATAATATAAAAAATGACAAATGAAAAGGAAACTAGAAGAAAGCATTACTCAGACCGAACAAAACTGCTTTGGAGGTTGACCAGCTAAAAAAGGAAAATAGAGCAAGCCTATACATACCTTTGTTCTTTCATAGGAATAAAATTTAACAGTTGGATAGGCTTTGATACCAGCTTTTTGGCATGTTTGGGCAAAAGCCTGACAGTCTACTTTCCCAGCTTTCACTTTCCCTTTAACCATCTGAAAAAAACAAAAATGTTTTGCCAATTTTTTTCCTGTGGCATAAACCATTCAGGCAACCATAAAGCAATATGATATTTCATCCTTTACATGTTTAAGGATTTCTTAGTCTCTATCAGCTCTCTAACTCATTTCAGTGTATATATGGGAGAACACACAAGGATTGCAATGATTCCTATAGCTACCAGTATACAGATGTCTCATTTTTTTTTTCCTAAGCAGCAGTCTATTCTTTTACCATTCAGTCTGGCTTCTAATTACTCCATCTATTCAAACTGCTCTAAGATCACCAGTGACCTCGGATATCAAGCCAAATGGACACTTTTTGGACTTTTGAGAGGACACTGCTAACCATTCCTTCTCTTGGCATTTGTCACTGCTCCTTCCTGCTATTCTTCCTTTTTCCAGCATGGGGAGCTCCTTTACAGTCAAGTATATATCTGATCAGAGTTCCATCTTTGGGCAACAATCTTTTCTTGGTCAAGTGTTTCAGGGTGATTTTATGTACATTTGTGCTAACGAACCCTAATTTCTCCTGATTTCACATTCAACTATGAATTGGCTTACTTTACATGAATGCCTCATAAGCACCTCAAATACAACTTGTCTGAAATTGATCCTTTGCCCTCAATATATTCTTTTTCCTGTCCTATCATTCATTCAGTTCAAGCCAGAAACTAGGGTTATCTTAGACTTTTCTGTCTCATCTATCACAAACACTAAATTCTGTTTATGCTTATTTCTGTATTTTTCCCCTTCTTTCTATCACTACTGCCCTAATACTGGTTCAAGTTATCTCTTACTTCAGGACAATTAAAATATCTCTGCTGCCTCCACGATGATCTTAAACCTATCGGGATACACAAATTTGTATTAGGACACTAGCAAAGCTGAGGGAATTAGCATGTGCGTGTGCGCACACAAACACACCACTCTCATATTAAAGGTTTGAGAAATCCAAAATGTGATTTTAAAAACTTTGTCATTTGCAAAATGTTTCTTTTATATATCAGTTTACTTGTAGTTTTTGAATTTCTCATGGGAAGGCCCAATATTATTTTTGGTGCTCCAAAAATCTGTTCCTGTTGGCTCTTGTTTAGTTCATCAAGGTGATCTTTCTACATGTAAAATGGGTCCTGCCATAACCAATGATTCTCCTTCTAATACTAATAAGGAATATGTTCTGAACAGTATGTAATCACTGAGGTAGATTTGGCCTCATTGAACCAGGACTAAACTCCTGGTTCTTGCCCATCTTTTGAGTTTCAATTTTTACCATTTGCCTTCCATGTTTAGATTCTGGTAAAACTACATTAACAATAAATATTCCAAAAATGCTTTCTCATATCTTGGTACACATCAGCAAACACAATCTTCTGTATGGAGTACTCTCTAGCCAACTCTTTTAAGTGTTAAACTCTTGGTCATGTTGTAATTTTTATCTCAAATACTAACCTTCCTGTATAGATTTGTTTCCTAGTATATTCTTCCATTCTTTTGCTCATGGTACAGTTTCATTCCCATTTTATTATGGCCATTACCCTGTTGAATTATTTAGGTTTATATTGCATTTTATCTTCCCACAAGCTGAAAAATCTCCTTTAATATAGCTTTTCATCTTTGTAGCCATAGTACCTAGCATGCTTTTTGCTTGATGCTCAGCACTGGTTGAATGAATGATCCTCCTCCCATTTAAGTTTTCTGCTATGTTCCAGAAATAACTGCATTACAAAATTTATAACAAAGCTGTTTCCAGGAAAACATTGTTTAAAAAGTCTCTTATTTGAAGGACCAGTCATTAGCTAATCTTTTGCAGTTTATAGAACCTTTAAAAAATTCCTCTGCTAAAAAAATATTCCTTTGGCATGGAATACAAATCTTTTCATTTCAGATGGATGGAACTGGTGTTGACTTTTTCATTCTGAGTGCTATATACCAACACTTCTAAGAGTTCCTTAAGTTACGTAGCCAAGGAAGCTATGAATTTGGAACAGATCATCAATATGACTTATGACAGAAATAGCAAGAACTCAGACTGAATTGAGTGTTATGTATTCCAGTTCCATTTTGTAAGCATTCACTGAGTCAGGCACTAGGGATACAAAGACAAGAACCTCAGTCTTTTGGAAGACATAGACAAATACACAAATAGTGTGCATTGTATAAAACACTGTTGGAGTATATGACATCAAGGTGACATTAATTTAATGAGAAGGGCAGAGGACAGAACCAGAGGTACTGGAGGTAGGTTTTATAGGACAATTCAGGGCACCAAGGTATAGATGGGACATTTTAGAGACAGAGTAGCACATAGATAGAGAAACATGTTAAGAGAACCTAGAGTATAAGCTGAGGGCAGAGGTAAAGCTGAGAGGCAGGACAGATCAGACCACAGACCTGAAGTTATACAAATACACATGAAAAAAACCTGGTTAACATCATCAGGGTAGCACTGAAGAAGGAATACTGGCAAGTATGGCAAGACTAGGTGAGAGATGAAGGCTTAAAAATAAAGCTAGCAGTGGAGATGGACAGATGACAGATCTGAAAGACATAGGAGACAGAACTGATAGGATCTGGTGGTTGACTTTTATGGTTAAGTAGATGATGATTTTATCAACCAGAATAGAAGATATTGGCTGAAATCTTCAGTTAAGAAGAAATCAACTGCCATGATTACCATCATAGAAGCAGAATTGTTTTTTAAAACTCAGAAGAAACTTTAAGAATAAATTAAGAATTATATTTGTTTTAACCAATTATTAAAACATGCATGTGACTACAACTTAAATTTAAGTATATAGACAAGACTTACCCTAGCCAATAGCTCAAATTCTGGAGCAAAATTTTGGCAGGGTCCACACCAAGGAGCATAGAAATCAACCACCCAATGATTTTTTCCTTGTAAAACTTTTTCACTGAAAGTCTGAGGTGTTAAATTTATGGACACTTGAGGCAAAAATCTGTGAAGGGATCAAAATCATTTTTCATTAAATAAAGTCAAAGCAAACAGTAATAATATTGCAAGGCTAGGTTAAAAATGATTCAAAAAATAGTAATGTAATAAAGTTCAGCTCTATTGTGGTAAATGATTCTTTTCTAAGTATTTTAAATGCTAGAATCTTAATCCACAGAAAATTTAACTATACACCTACAAGGAAGGTAAATGGCTTTGACTATTTTATCCAACATATTTTGATTACTCACCCTAGAGCCCAGATTCTTAGGGAATAAGCATCTCTATTCCAACCATTGTAACTGCTAAAAGAAGAGGAAAAAAAGGTAAGATGCAAACAGTATTTTCTGTTATCAGATATATTCAGAAAGCAATCTTATTTTAGCAATTTAAAAAATAAATTTAGTTGACTGAGCTCATGTAACATCTCTCTTCTAAGACATACTTAGCTACAAATGCTGATTACATGACTTCTAAAATATACTTTTCTTGGTTTGCATTTAAGGGGAAGGAGGGAGGGTCCTGGGGATTGAACCTAGGGCTTCATGCATATTATGAATGCATTCTACAACTGAGTTACATCCCCAGCCCTAGTATCTTTTTTACTTCAGATAAACCAGAATGTTGAACATCTCCTGCAGACCTACAGGAACCTCAAAATTCAAAATGTCCAAGACTTTAGTTTCTGAATTTTATCTAAGTTATTACTATCTATAAGTTACCTCAAAAATGCACTTTCCCCAAAGCTGTGATTCTTTACTCCTTTGAAACCCATGGCTCACTCTGACTTCTTTAAAAACATTTATCATACTCTAGATTTGAGGGTTTTTTTTTTTTTTTTTTTTTTTAACATGAAATACTATGTGGTGGTATGGGACAGCCTGGATACAAGCCAGGCCTGTGTTCAAACTTCAGCTTCAAAGCTTAGTAAGTATGTGACTTGGGGAAGTTATCTAAAGGCTAAGAATCTGTTTTCTTCTCTGACATAGTAGAAAGGGTAGTAATTCCTTCCTCAGAGTACATGTGAGGATTAATAGAAATAATACGAACGAAGAATCTAGTACAGTGCCTGAAACCAAAGATTTAATAAATGTTAGTTCTTCCTTTTCTTCACTATTAAGCTTCTTCAATTGACTTACTATTCAACTCTCCATCTTCTGAAGTGCTCACTAATACACTATATAGTCTTAAACATGGTGGGCTCCCAACAAATATCTGTTAAGCTGATTTCTATTTAGTTAGGATAACATAGATGTTACCTGTGTAATTAAATGACTATAATAAATGTTTTCAAACTTGAGAGAATACTTACTGATACTGATAATCTTTATTTGATTTGGGGGGAAAAAATCTTATTTCAGGATATCTCTGAACATTTTCTTGGGCACAAAAAGAATGATACTGTTGGCAGTCTACACTGCCTACATTGATCAGTCCAGTTAATGTCTATAAAAGAAAATGGTATACATATATCAATGATTAGAATAAAATTACCTCTTTTTCTATAAGTCACTGTGAAATTATTTGCCAGTGATTATCATCAAATAACAAATAAGGACTTAACACAGAATAGGGAATTTGAAATCTAATTTAGTAATTAATAACTTTCCATAACTACTGTAGGTTAAGTAATTGAATTCATCCACATATTATATAAGAAAAATATGTATTTCTAAAATTCAGTATTAGTGTTTGGTTTCTAATGAAGCTCTTTGCAATATTTCAAAGAATTACTTTTTCCAGTGGAGGCAATCACTGCAGATATCCTTGGACTCAAAGGACTCACCCAAATTAAAATTTATTGAAGAGTATAAAACAATCTTCAATATGAAGACATTCAAAATATTAAAAATCAATTGTACTTTCCATTTTGGTATTTAAATAATTTGTTTCCAATCTTTTGTAATTTGTAACAGTGTCTATTTGTAGAAAATTTTCTGTTTTATTGCTCAAGGCTATTCTTACTGTTGTTTAAGCTCTAAAAAAAAATGGTAGAAAAATTTTAAATAGAAGGGGACATTAGCAAGAATTTGGTCAAAAATGTACCAGATGCCACACAAAAAAGGGTAGACTATTTTATATAGTTTACATGATAGACAGAAGTAGAGGTGGACTCTTAATGGCATGATCAGAGCTGTTAAGTAATCTAGTTGTGGATTCATTCATCTCATTTTCAGAATAACCATTAAATAAACATTCTGTGTTAAGTGGTAAGATTTAAAATAAACTACTTTACTATACCCGGGCCATTCTTTTCCATTCTGGCATCAAGACTTGACATGGATGGCACCACGGAGAATAGAAATCAACCATCCAGACTTCATCATGTTTTCTTTGCTTAACTAGTTCACTGAAAGTGGTGGGTGTAAGAGAGATCACTGAAGGGTTCCTAAGATCCTAAAGAAAACATACAATTATGTTAGACATACAAGAAGAGTTGTTTTGATATATTCTTTGGAAAACTGCTGATTTATGTCGTTTAGAAAGCTCCTATTTTAGAAAGATCAGTAGACTAGAGGGAAGGGAATGGGAAGTGGAAGGAAGGGCAGGGAAGGGAAAGTGCTGGGGACTGAATTGGAACAAGTTATAGCCCATGCTTTTGTAATTATGTCAAAGTGAATTCTATTGTCATGTATAAAAAGAACCAATAAAGAAATGGAATGAAACTAAAAAGAAAATAAGTTCCTGTTTAAGAGAAATCATAAAATGATTACGGAAATTTAAAGAAAATCTATAGTGAATTGCTTTTAAAAATGAAAATGACACATGATCCTAAATTTGGATTTTTGCCCATCAGTTTTCTTAAATCACGTATGGTTTTCTCTTATTTCTGGGGCTGGGAAAAGGGGCAACTTTCTTAATGCTATGAGTAGATAATAAAATAGAGTTCTAATAGCTACTCAGATGGCTACCTACACCATATATAGTTCTGCTCTGGAACCAAGAATAATTGGTTTGGAAATGATCTTTTAATTATGAATGGAAAGGCTACCATATATATATATTTTTTTTTTCATTTTGACCAGAGACACTACAACCTCTTTAGAGAGCACATATTTCAAATACTATTTTAATAAAGCTTTGTCTATAATGATCAGATAATACTAAGAGGTTAGCTTCACTGGAAAAAACACAAAACATTACTTTGAAGGAGGAGGGATAGATAAGTAGAACAGAGTAGGATAGTCATTAAATGGACAATAATAAGCTGGAAATTTTCCTTTCTTAGGAAGGTCCTACAACTGTGTTAGTTAAGACTATTAGTGAGAAGGAAGTGGATGCTGCAGACGGAGGGCACTTTTAGTAATAGCAGTCTTGGCACAGCTGTATTCAGAGAAAACAAGGAAGGTAAGAGGGGGTGGGTAAGAGCTATGTGAAAGTATAATTTCATGTATTTAATAAATAGTTGTATCCACAATGCACAAAGCATTATTCTAGGTAACAAACACAACACAAATTTTAAAAACATTTCCTTGTCAGAAAATGTTTTAGCATAAAAATAAGTTCCATTATTAAATATTATTCATTCAGAATGTACATAAACAAGGGATTTCTAGTCAGACTGTAATGTAAAATACCTCTATGAACTCCAAGATCTGTTCAGCAGAGTGATGTCCTTCATACTCATGAATACTGGACTGGTTGAATACCACTGTTGTTGGATAAGCTTGAATGTTATACTGTTAGGAATGAAAATAAAAACTGAAGATGTTATATATTTTACCTATTTGTTTTAAATTTATAACCTATTTTTTTTATAGTTTTCCTTTAAGTAACAAAAGCAAGATTTTTAAATCCACTACTAAATTTCTGATGACTGAAAAATTTTAACCTAGTCAAATTTAGCAAAGAAATAACTGATTTCTTCTTTATTTTTAGCCTTCAAAATCAAAGGCATTTAAACATTAACTGAGTGTGGGTCATTGTATGTGCTTGGTTTCTTTCTGCCTACTGAACAAAGGTGGAAAGAAACTATAAAGAGTAGGTTATATCTCTAATTTCAATTGCTTTTTTGAAATCATAGTAAAGAATTCCTAATTTTTCTAGAGGTAGAAGATGACCAAGTAAACAAAACAGGAAGTATAGAGAAACGAAAAATTAATAGCCACATCCTCAGTCCTTTTTATTTTGAGAATCTCTCTAGATTGCTCACAGCCTCAATAAGTTGCTGAGGCTGGCTTTGAACCTGCAATCTTCCTGCCTCAGCCTGCTGGGATTACAGGCATGTGCCACCATGCCTGGCAGTACATAACTATTTTAAGTTAAAGAATTATGATTCATATCCTAAGAATGTGATCACCTTTTGTTCTATATTCAAGATAATTTCATGATTAAAAAATGCTTTTTTAATTCAATTAATATGGGTGCCAGTTTTCATTTGTTTAAAAGTTAGAGATCCCTGTCTGCAGCTTCGCTGTATCTGAACTTTGCATCCTTGATAAGCACTCACTAGCAAATTAGAAGTTTCATAATTTCAGGAAAAACAGTGGTAACATTTATTAAAGTTTTTAAAAATGTGTGCAAATTCAAATAATTCATTGGATTAATGAAACTAGTGTCAAGCACTAAACAGGTGGTTTCTTATTCCTCAATTCCATTAAAATTTCAAAATCTCCTTTACAGATGAGAAAACTGAGTTACTGAGAGGCTAAACACATGATCAAGGTGAATCAACTAGTGAGTGGCAACTCACTTGTATTTCAGGTGAATCTGGTACCCCACATTTTAAATTATTACACTGATGGTGTGATATTTAATTATTTAAGGTGAAAAGTAGAAAAACTACATGAATTCAAAGAAAATAATTTTTTTCCACTATAATTTTGCATCTTTTGTTGGTATTTATTTTCCAAATCTCACATAGGACATTAGAAACTGAAAGCCCTATTTACTTCCTAAAACCAAAAAAAAGCATACTTTAATAAAATTTAAAACTACTGAAAATCAGAGAATAATTAATAAACATCTACATCTGTCTCCCCTGATAAACTTTAGATACATGATAATAAACATTAGATAATAAACTTCTATAACCCTCCCCTATATTTAACAAAAATGAACTTTGGCCATACTTGCAGATTGTTGATGTTTTCTTCCTTGATTTCATTTACTTCCTTCCCCCACACATGGGTACACCAATATTCTGAAATTAGTGTGCCCACTGATGTTCTTATATTTTTGCTAATATGTATGTATTTTTTAAAATATCTCTATTAATTTAAAAGTTCAGAAAATATAATATTACATGATTAATATATACATTGTGAGCCAAACACATATTCACAAACATGAAGTTCTGTGTGTGTCTATCTTAGGAAAAAGTAAGAATTTTACTGACTTTTCAGAAGCAATCTAGTGTCATGTCTAAATAAAAATTTCCTAAATTTTATCATACTTTACGCTATTCTGTAACCTGCTTTTCTTGTGTGTGTGTGTGTGTGTGTATGTGTGTGTGTGTGTGTGTACATATATATTTTTTTTGGGGGGGGGGGTACCGGGATTAAACTCAGGGGCACTCAATCACTGAGCCACATCGCCAGCCCTGTTTTGTATTTTCATTTAAAGACAGGGTCCTGAATTGCTTCATGCCTTGCTTTTGCTGAGGCTGACTTTAAACTCTGGATCCTCCTGCCTAAGCTTCTTGATCCACTGGGATTATAGGAGTGTGCCAAACACTTATATTTTTGAGATTTACCCATGCTGGTAAATACATACAGATGTATATATTCTTTTTGTAGTGCCAAAGATCAAATCCATGACCTTGTGCATAACAGGCAAGTGCTCCACCCTAACCTACATACATTCCCAGCCCAATATGCCTATTTTTAAATATTCTGGAATCCCAGAGTGTGACTATTCATCTATCCGCTATTCTCAGATTCCTAAATTTTTGTTCATTTGGTGAAGTTAGCTAATTTGATACAATGTGCACTCTCATGATCACTACTGAAGTCAGAGTGTCACTATGACATTTAATGTAGTCAAATTCATTAGTTTTTTATCCTTATAGTTTATACTTTTTAAAGTAAAGAACAAGAAATTATTCCCCTCACACAGATGCTGTAAAGATTTTCCACTACATTTACTGCTATTATGTTCTCAAAACACAGGCTTTTTTTTTTTTTCTTTCCCTTCTTCCTCTTTCCATCTTTTAGCATTTTAGTTTGAGTCAAAACATTCACAAAAGTAGAAAGGAAATACTTTCATGTACTCAGGATAGTCATGATAATCATATAGCAAGGCCACTTTTATTTCATTTATACCTTCTTTCTACTACTAGCAAGATTATTTTAAAGCAAATTTCAGATCTATCATTTCATCCATAAATACTGCAGGATATTTAAAATATTTTCCCAATATAAGCACTGTGTTAAAATCACATCTAAAAATTAAAAATTCTTTGAAATAATCAGATATCCTGTTAGTGTTCAAATTTCCCCAACTGTTTTTTTCTTCTTTTTGCAGTTCGTTTGTTTGCATTGCATCCAAATGAGGTTTAAACACTGCATTTGATAGCCCAATCAATAAATGGGCAAAGAAATTGAATAGACACTTCTCAGAAGAAATAAGAATGGTCAACAAATATATGAAAAAAGGTTCAACACTTCTAGCAATTAGATGCAAATTAAAACTACACTGAAATTTCATCTCTCTCCAGTCAGAAGGGCAATAATCAAGAATGCAAGTAACAATAAATGTTGGCGAGGGATGATATACTGCTGGTGGGACTGCAAATTGGTGCAACCACAATGAAAAGCAGCATGGAGATTCCTCAGAAAGCCTGGAATGGAATCACCATTTGACCCAGTTGTCCCACTCCTCAGTATGTATCCAAAGGATTTAAAATCAGCATACTACTGTGATACAGCCACATCAATGTTTATAGCAGCACAATTCATAATAGCTAAACTATGGAACCAATCTAGGTGTCCTTCAGTGGATGAATGGATAAAATGTGGAATATATATATACACAATGGAGTATTACTAAGCCATAAAGAATGACTTTATGACATTTGCCAGCAAATGGATGAATTGGAAACTTTTATGCTGTGTGAAATAAGCCAGTCCCCAAAAGCCAAAGGTGGAATGTTTTCACTATGGAAGCTAATCGACGACAAAGGGAGAGGGGAAGAATAGATAATCAGTATACCAGACAAAGGGGAATGAGGGGAAGGAAGGAGGGATAGGAAAAGGAAAAACAGTGGAATGAATCCAAAATAATTTTCCTATGACTATGATGTATGTATTCATATATGTACAATCTCCCCATCATGTACATCCATAAGAATGGAGTCTTAGAGTAAGATATATTCCATGCCTGTATAATTATATTCAAAATGCTGTCAGGTATAACAAAAGAACCAAAATCCCCACCCCACCCCCCAAAAAACCCACTTCATTTGAATTAAATCTTCTATGTCTTTTTCTCTCCTCCCACACCCTTTTCAATTCTTGTTGAAAAGAGTGTCCTGAAAAGTTCTCTACATGCTAGGATTTGCAGGTCGCATGTCCATGGTATCAGTTGGATTTCCTCTGCAGCAACAGATCTGGAAGCTTGATTTGCTTTAGGGTTGATTTCCATCCCCATCATCTCATTAATACTTTACAGATGGCATTATATACTTTCATCATGAGGTGTAACATGTCTAGTTTTTCCATGAAACTGAGGACTGGGGAGTGAATATTTATCCTAAGGAAATATTTTCATGTAAAAGTTTCAAAAGTTTGTCCATTGTTTTAAATTCCTTATGTGATCTACACTTAGAAGACAAACGGAGAAAGCCAAAGGATAAAAATTAGGCTGCCAAAAAAGTAGTATTAATAAAAGATCTTAAATATAAAATTGTGTAAGCATTTTATCTAGTCAAAGTATTTGCTTAAGTTTGATAAATAAGACCTTATCTATATTCAACCATATTTCTACTCCTGATTTAATAGTCATAATTTGATCATTTCATTGAAATGGTTTATTACTGCAAATATAAGATGTACGCTCGTGAAAGTACTTTGTTTTAATATCAGACTGTCAAAGGTCTCTATTTTACAAAAACATTAATTAGAATACATTTCTTACACTTTGCCTTACCATGTTACAGAGTCCTTCATGAACTGTACAGTCTAATGTACCAAATTTAAGTTGACCATAAAGTAGGGTTGATGCTTTTCGAAGCTCTGGCAATAAAGCTCGACATGGTGGACACCACTAGGAAAGAAAGTATAAGCACTAAGCCAAATGAAACAAAAAAATCCCCTCAGTCTTGTAACAAGCAAAATGCTAAGTAAGACAAACTATACTTAATGGCATCTCTTCTGGGTATATACTTAATTCTTAGAGGAGTAATTACACAGGCACTCATTTAGAACCATGATGCAGTAGTTCTACTATTAACAGTTCAAAATCATCTTAAATATCCTTTTGCTGTAATGACAATGCTGAAATTTGACTGATTAAAAATAACTTACCGGGGCAAAAAAGTCAACAAGCCATGGTTCTTTGTCATTGGCAGGAAAATTTTGAGGTCCAAGTGTGGTAACATGAGAATTAACACTCTCTTTGGCAAAGGCAAGTATATCATATAAAATTTTCTTTCCTTTGAAATGGAGTAAGAGAAAAATTAAAATCAGCATTACATCTTTTACTCCATAGAAACATTCAAGTTTTACACTCAAAACAAGACAAACTTACCAAATTTGTAAGACATAAACTTTGCTTTCAAGAAGCTTAAAGTACTGTTTAGTGGGATCAGGAGAAGGGAGATATATAAGGAAACAAAAATTTTAATGGCCATTATTGATAAATTACAAGAAGATCAAATATATTGACTTCTGCATGGCATGGGTCAGGACGTGATATTTGAATTGAGCATAAAATGCTCAATTTCCCAAAACAAATATAGAAGTAAAAGAAACAAGGTCCTCTGGGCTGAAGGAACTATATCAAAAAGGCTTGGCAAGATAACACTTACAATTACTACTAAGTTGAAATAACTTCATTATAACTTAAGATTCATTTTCATTTTAACAACCACTAGTAAAGAAGAAATAGCCTCAGAAAGAATAAGTATCTTGCCCCATGAGAAAGAACTAGAAACCAGTCAAGGTAGATTTTAAATCCATTGTGTCTACCACAAAATCCTGTACTTACAGCTGCTTTTAAATTACACATTTGCAGCCCTAACAAATAAGGGAGTGCTTGTTACCTAACAGGAATTTCATAAATTTCTGTTATTCATTTAACTGTTTTATAATTGACAATTTGTATCTTCTGCTACATTTGTGCCTTCAGGAAAGGGACTCTGACGTCTTCCAAACTCTAAGAAAACTAAAGTTGCAAATAAGCTGAAATTCAGAGATGCAATTATAAATTCAAGAGAAGTAACAAAGCAGTTAATGGAGAAGTCTGATAGTCTAATAGAAAATAAATCCAAAACGATGTCTAGAAATTGTCTCTAATGACTAAGATGCTATCTGTGGTACACTGGAAACTGCAGGTGTTGCTTACTTTTGCTAACAAGCAAATTCCTCACTACCCTGACATGTCACCAAAAGTATTTTTGATGAAACAATTATCAAAATATTCAAAAGTTTTACTTTAAAAAGAAGGGGGTAAAAGAATAAAATAACTATCATTAAAAATGTTTTTTCCCATATTTACTAATAAATGAGGACAAACGTTACGTCCATACAAAACAAAGTAAAAAGCACAATTTAGAACATTTCTATTTAAAGATAAATTACCATTTTTCTCAGTCTTACCATGATGAATTTCATATTCTTTGGTTCCTTGTCCTTTAAATACTGCTAGACATGGCTGAAAAACATAGAGATTACTACAGATGCCTGGTGCAGAAGAACAGTCAAACCTTCCAACCTGAAGTAGAAAGAGAAGGTTGAATTTGAAGGAAATAAAATTCTTATCATTCCACTTTTAAATATTCATAAAGACAACCCCAAAATGACACTGCTCTAATGACACTGCTTCTCAACAGAAGCTAATAGGTTATAAAACAAATAAATAGTTCACCAACATTTAATACTGAAATTCAATTTAAAGAATGCTTCCTAGAGAGCTCAAAAACCTGAGAGGAAATTTCCAAGAAAATGTGAAACTAAACATATTCTCAAAAAAATGTAAGGGCTGTTTATCTAATCTTGGGATTGAGGAGAATCTAAAATGAATGAATAGAAGTACACTGTGCTTGTTTCCATCACAGAGAAGAACAAGGGCAACAGGAGAAAAACTGCAACTTGAAAACAAGTAAAAACATTAAAAAACCCAAAGAGAAATCCCAAAACTAAAGAATACAAATGGTAAGGTAAAAAAACAAAAATTTCTCCAACAGGCTAAACTAAATGAAGAAAGAATTTCTTCTTGGATAAAGAAAAAAGGTAAAGAATATTATATCCAGCAAAGATGTCCTTAAACAATGTCCTTGTCCTTAAACAAGGTGAAGTCTTTCTAAGACAAGCAAAAAATGAAGGAATTAATCACCACTAGACTGGCCTAACATGAAATGCTAACGGGAATTCTGTATCTGCAAATTAAAGGATAATTACCATGGTGAAAACATGCAAAAGAGTAAAACAAACACAAATGAAAAAAAGAGAAAAGAATCCAACTTTATTTCTACAGAAAAGCACTAGACCAGGAAGACAATAACTGGCAGAAAGGAACAATGAATATACAGAGAATAACTTAAGAAGCCCAGACGTTCTTATGTATAAATAAAAACCTCAGGGTTATGAACGTAAATTGATTAAATTCTCCAAAGGATTGACACTGGCTGCATACGTAAAACAAGAAAGATCCAACTGTATGCTGCCTACAAGAAACTTACTTTGCTGGTTAAAGATCTATGGATTGAAAGTAAACAACTGGAAAAAGATAATTCCATGCAAACAACAACCAAAGGGGGGCAAGAGAAGTTATATTTATATCAGATCAAACAGATTTTAAGAAAACAAAATATATATATATAAAGAGAAGAACATTACATATTGATTAAAGGATCAACTCAGCAAGAGTATATAACAACTATAAATATATGTGCCCAACATCAGACCACCCAAATATACCAAGCAAATATTAGATGTAAAAAGAGGTAAAGACTCCAATACAATATTTCACTTTAATCAATGGACAGGTTAACAGACAAATGTCGAACAAGGGTACAGCATAGTTGAATTATACTACAGAGCAAATGGACCTAACATTAACAGAACATTTCATGCAACAGCTGCAGAATACACATTCTTCTCATTAGCATGTGGAACATCCCCAGGATAGATCACAAGTCAAGTCATACATCAAGCTTCAATAAATTTCAAAGTGAAAATCATCCATCATCTCTGACCATAATGAAATAAACCAAAATTCAATAAGAACAATGGAACACATACAGAAGCATTGATCCTGTGCTCTTGAACAACTAATGAGTCACTAAAGAAGTTAAAAATTAAAAATCTCTTGACAGAAAAATGAAAAACATCAAAAACTGGGATATAGCAAAAGCAATAGTAAGAGACTTATAGCAATAAATACATACACTAAAAAGATTATAAATTATAAAACCTAACAATATTCTTCAATGACCTAGAAAAAGCATGAACAAATAAAACCCCAAATTAGAAGAAACAATAAAGATCAGAGCACAAATAAATGAAGCAGTGATCAATCTACCATAAAGGTTCAAGAGTTGAGGACTTCACAGCTGAATGCTACAAAATATTAAAGAATAACTACAATTCTCAAACTATTCCAAAAGACTAAAAAGGTAAAAACTGCCTAATTCACTACATGAAACCAGCATCGTTCTGATCCAAACCAGATAAGAACACAACAAATAAAACTACATACCAATATTCCAGATGAACAGATGCCAAAATTAACAAAATACTAGTAAACTAACAAAATAGTTCATTATAGAGATTATATATCATGATCATGTGAGATTTAGCACAAGGATGATTTCAACATATACAAATCAATAAACAGTGCTGGGGTTGTGGCTTAGTGGTACAGTGCTTGCCTAGCATGCATGAGGCACTGGGTTCTATCCCCAGCATCACATGAAAAAATTAAATCCCAAAATGTATTATACCAACAGAATGAAGGACAAAAGCTATATGATTATCTCAATAAATGCAGAAAAAGGATTCTGTAAGACTCAACATTTCTTCATGATTAAAATTCTCAACAAATTAGGTACAGAAGAAACACACCACAACACACATGATAAACTTAACAGCTACCATTCTAGTGAATGGGAAAATGCTGAAAGCGTTTCCTCTACAGGATCTGGAATAAGACCAGGATGCCCACTTTCACCAGTCGTATTTCACAGAATATTGGAAGCTTCAGCAGGAGCAATTAGCCAAGAGAAAGAAAGAAAGGGTATCCAAAGTGGAAAGGAGGAAGTTAAATTATGCCTATTTGCAGATATAATTTTACATATAGAAAAACCCACACATTCCACCAAAAAACTGTTGGAACTTATACATTTAGTAAAGGTATGGCATACAAAACCAACATAAAATTAGCCTTTTTACACAATGTAACTAAAATCAAGAGTTGCATTTGTAATAGCTACAAAAAAAATCTAGAAATAAATTTAACCAAGGAGGTGAAAAATCTCTGCAATAACAATTATAAAACATTAATGAAAGAAACTTTA
Source organism: Glaucomys volans (assembly GCA_020662805.1). Classification (NCBI taxonomy): domain Eukaryota; kingdom Metazoa; phylum Chordata; class Mammalia; order Rodentia; family Sciuridae; genus Glaucomys; species Glaucomys volans. The sequence continues at coordinate 210,501 of JAJEJO010001097.1, forward strand.
TAGGACACACAAAAAAATGGACATCCATGTTCATAAATCAGAAGAATAAATATTGTTAAAATGTCCACACTATCCAAAGCAATCTACATTTTCAATGTAATCCCCGTCAAACACCAATGATACTCTTCATAAGAGAAGTAGAAAAAAATAAAATCCTAAAATTCATATAGAACCACAAAAGACCAAAAAAAACAAGATAATCTAAGTAAAAAGAACAAAGCTGGACTAAGCATGGCAGTGTACACTTATAGTGTCAGATTACTCAGGGGGCTATGGCAAGAGGATTGCTTGAGCCCAGGAGGTCAAGGGCAGCTAAACAGTGAGACACATCTCAAAAAACAAAGATGGAAGCATCACAGTACCCAACTCCTGACTTCAAAACATACTATAGATTATGGTAAGGAAAACAGCCTAGTACTGGGATAAAAATTAAAATGCAGACCAATGGAATCAAATAGCTCAGAAACTCCTGTACATTTACACTGTCAATTGATATTTTACCAAGGCACCAAGAACAGCGAATGGAGAAACGACAGTCTCTTCAAAAAATGGTGTTGGCAAAATTGGCATACTTATGCAGAATAAAACCATCTCTTTCTCTCAATGCACATAAATATGTAACCACAAAATGGATCAATGACCCAAATGGCAAACTTGAAATTATGAAGTTACTACAAGAAAACATGGAGGAAACACTTGAAGACATTGGTACATGCTATTATTTTTGGATAGGATCCCAAAGTTACAGGCAGCAAAAAGATAAATTGGCTTACATCAAACTAAGACGCTTCTATTATTTCTATTATAGTTAAAAAAAAATGTTAACATAGTGAAGGAACAACCTGCAGAAAAGATCTGAATAGACATCAAAAGATGACAAAAAATAAATGGTCAACTGCCACATGGAAAAAGCTCAATATCAGTATCAGAGTAATTCAAGTGCAAACCACAATAAGATTATCACTTCATCCCAGTAGAAGAGGCATTATCAAAAAGAGAGAGTCAATCCTGGTGAGGAATTGGAGAAAGGAGAACTCTTATACACTGTTGGTAAAAATGTAATTAGGTATCGCCACTAAAGAAAATAGTATAGAGGTTCCTCAAACTAAAAACAAAACTATCATATGGTCCAGCTATTCCACTACTGGGCATATATCCAAAGGAAATGAAACCACTGGATCAAAGACATATTTACAACTCCCAAGTTTATCATAGCACTTCACAAAAGCTATGCAATCAACAAGTGTGTGTTGATGGATAAATAATAAAGAAAATGTGGCAAAATATGCACAGTGGAAAATTAGACATTAAAAAATGTCATTTACAGCAATATGGATAAACCAAGGGCATCATGTTAAGTCAGACAGAAAAACAATACTGCACGTTTTTAGCTTACTTGTGGAAGCTTAAAAAAAAAAAAAAAGGTCTCTTAAACAATGAGAGGGACTGGGAAGAGGAGAGAGGAAGAGGGGAGAGAGGCTTGATAATGAGTACCAAAACACAGTTAAACAGGGGGAATTAAAACTGGTGTTATATGTAGCACAGTAATTATACCACAGTATATTTCAAAATAACTAGAAGAGTCTGAAGGTTTCTAATACACAGAAATGACAAATGCTTGAGGTGGTGAAAATGCTAACAGCCTTGATATGATCATTATACACTGCATACATGTATTGAATTATTATAGTGTACCCTGTTAAGTATGCACAAATAATGCCAGTTTCAAAAAGAAATTTCATATTGAAATATTTTGGATATATGAGGTTAAAAAAAATTTACTTAAAAAAAGGAAAGATATTCATCTATAGTATTTTTATCTTCAAGGAAAACTGTATAATACAAATATGTCAAATGCTAGAAGAAATGAAAATTCACTGCTTATAGATATCATGTCAATATTTAATTTAAAAAAAAAATACAACCAAGATCAAAAGCACTTAAGGGTTTCTTAATCTATAAAGTCAAACATTTTTGTTATTTAAAACTTAATCATATATATTAGCTAAAAAAGAAGCACACTATCAGGAGACTAGGCAAAAAACATTTTTCTTACTTGAATATGATCGTTTTTAAGTAGAGTTTTCAGTTTTTTCAACTCAGGATCATTTGAATTTTTATTTTTTCCAAAATGAAAAAATAAGAGCCACCGATGATGTGCCAAACGATCCTTGAAAGTGATAAAGAAACATCAGACAGGAAATTCTAAGGCAGAAGTTCTCATCTTTATTTCCTTGACTTTGAGATTAGTTTTAGCTACCCTACTCAGTTGAAAATACTGTCTAAAATCTAAAATCCAGACCATTCATACTCTTATTGCTTACTGGGAATAATGCTATGTAAATCAATTTTATAATCTTACAGGTGGGTAAATCATTGAGTCATAAAATGTCCAAGCAGTGCCAAGAAAAAAATATGGTTTTAACTATACACAGTTAAAAATTGGGGAGGGGTTGGAGAAGTCAGTTTTCTCAGGTTTAATAAAAGATTTGGTAGAAATACATACTCAAAGCTCTGGGATTACACTAAGTAGAATAAAAGAACCAATTCTACAACTAACAACATTTCTAAGAATTCTAATTACATATAACACTTCTTAATTTTCAGTGAACAATATAAAGAGTACTATAACATTAAGTTCCAATTCAGATCCAAAGTTCCTTTGTGATCGAAATCTTGCCTTTCCAAACTTAAGGTTAGATAGGTTTTCTAAAACTACAGATTTCATTTTGAATTACCAATACCTTAATTCCAGGAATCAAAATTTAACCTAGAACTGACTAATATGTAATTCTTTGAAACTGCTACTTTTAGTTCTCTGTAATGATGAACAAAACAATGCTGACTTGAAAACTTAAGGACTTGAAATGCTACCAATATTTGTTACTATATGCTACTATTAGTAAAATCATTACCTCTAGTGTGCTTGCCGAAAGTAGTTCAAAATCTGGAAGGTTATGTATTATTTCCAAATATATTTCTTTAGCATCCAATGATTTAAGAAACTAGAACAAGAGAATTACATTGTAATCTTTGAGTAAACATTCAATTATATTTAGTGTCTTCTTTTTTATTTTTCATTTTCCAAAGAAATTTTAAGTTTTTCAAACAATTCCAAAACTTTTTTTCTTTATTTTAAATAAAGTATATCACACTTGGGTAATTATTTAAAATACTGTATAACCACATGACCAAGCTTTAAAAAAAGAAAAGATGTAAAAGAAATTCCATAATTAGGTGTTTCAGTATATGAAATTTTCTATGGTAATTCTTCCAGTAATTTGCTAAATCACTACAAAAAATACTATGTTCAGTTTAATTTTAATGCTAACCATGTTTACATGTCTTACAGATTCTTTTAGTTTTTAATAGAATTTTGATGATCTAAGACATTTTACACCCCAATCAATTAACAGTGGTTAAGGTAGGAGAAAACTTCTAACTGGAAAACAAGAATGGATATTATAGGTTATTATGGAGGTTTTCAGAATAATATCCACAGACTAAACAATCTAGGCATATTTATACTAAAATATACATAGATCTTAAACCTGTTTTAGAACCGTGTCTCCTATTTAAAACAAAAACTAAAAAAAGGCACACCTCCCTTCTAACAAATCTCCTTTATTTCTGTCACACAGAACCCTCTCTGCTGGTCCAATTCTCCATGAAGCAGCTGTTACAATAAAGAATGCAGGCATTGGTTACATCAAGTAGATGTATATAAGAGTTGAAAAAAGTATTATATTTTTAATCATAAACCATCTGTTTAATAACTAAAAAATATTACTTGAAAGACCTAAAACTCCATTACAAACTTGAAGGAACTATCAAGGAATCCACACTTTAAGAGAGATAGAAGAAATGAACATGTGGATAGAAACAATAAGTATAACATAAGAATACAAAACTTAGTTTTCTTTACATTTCTTAAACTATTATGTTTTCTGAAAACACTAATGGCATGCATATCCTTTAAGATCTATATGAAGTAACTGCTGTCAAATGGCTTAAAATATAAAAACAAATCTTTAATGCCTCAGTTTTATAGCTTATAGTTCCATACTTCAGTCAGTCATGAAGATTTCACTAAAATATTCATAACAGCTTTATATATGTGATAATATATTATAAACTCATTATAAACCTTGTTTGTCTTATAGAATTTGCTAGTTACACACTGTTTTGTCTAGCTTCTGAACTTCACCCTCCAGATATATTTAGCTGGGATAATACTTTAAAGTTTTAAAACTTGAATGTATTTAGGAAGGATGAGGAGTTTAATTCACCTCTTCCTTTCACTGTATTTCCAATGTCACCCATTTCTGTTTCCTAAGACAGCACCTGAGCTTGCAATTTGATATCATAAACCCCAACATCTTATTCTTTGTATGGGTGTACAAAATATGGAAGGCAAGAGAATATATTTAGTATAGGTCAGGACATAGGCAAGCCTTAATAACTGATAGCACAGTGTCAACTAGTATATTTCTGAAGGGCAGTCTGGCCATGTAAATTTAAAATTGCTGTGGCTATACCATTCTAACTAGATAACTGAATAAGTGAAACAAGATGAACATACAGAATTGCTCATTACAGCACTGCTTATAGTCATAAAAAAATAGAAATAAGTATCATGAAGAGGACAGATAAAAACTAAGTATATCACATTTACTCAGTGGATTATACTAAGGAATTGATAGTTATTAAAAGCATAAACACTTTAATAATGTAATTGACACAAGTAATTGAAATACATGTATATGCAAGCATATTTGTTGACAAGAATTTTCCTGAAACACCAATGAGACTGAACTACAAAACAAACTGTCCCTATGATCCCATTTGTGAAAATTACATATTTGCATCTCTATATCTATTTCATGTATACGAATGTATATGTAGTATATATACAAGTTCATACACACACACACACTCACTCACCAGAATACTTTTAGGCATTTGGTATACATCATTGAACAAATACAAACTTACAAACTTAAATGCAGGAGAAAAATAATGAAAGAGTAAATAAATTATAGTGTATGTTACAAGGTGATAAGTACTCTGTAGCCACAGAAGTAGATTGTGAAGCTTTTTAAAGATAGTCATAGATTTTACTGACGAACTGGTTACAGGATAAGAGAAAAAGAGCAATTAAAAGCAACTGCAGAATATTTGGCCTGAAAAATCAAGGACAGAGTTTTCATCAACTGAGATGGGGAAAATTGGGGAGAAGCAGATTTATATGGGAGTATTAGGAGGATAATTATACGTCTTTAAATCTGACATATTGACTAGTATCTTAGGAGATGCTGATAGGCAGTGGTATATGTGTACACATCCATTCATGTGTATAATATTTCTAGAGTGCAGGGCAGATGTCCAAGTCATAGATATAAACTGAAGAGCTGTCTAGACAGTCATAACAGGGAGTATATACAAGAGATCTGGAAGGGTATTTACCAAGATTTGATGGTAGTTGTCTACAAGTGATTTAATTTTAGGAAATCTTGCATCTTTATATATTTCTGTACTGTGAGTGAATTTCTAAAATATGTTTTATAATTATCAACATTTAAAAAGCAGAATTGAAACGGAGAAAACTAAAGGAAATTTGTCTTTATTAGAGTCTTCTTTATATTCTTTTGGGATTCCCCAGGGAATCCCATTATTTACCTCACTTCCTTGACAACTAGCTTGAGTCTCAGTTTCCTGATTCCGAAACATAGGGAGGCAAACTATATCAGATTTCCAAATTGAGTTTACATCAGAATCCCACAGGGTACTTAAAAACGTAATTGGGCCCTAGCCAAACCTACTAGGGATCTACATTTTTAACATTAGAAAATATACCAATAACTTATGGTAAAAATGCTCCTTTATTTAACCTAAGAATGTATTTCATATCTTTGGGTTTTAAAACTGCAAGGGTTTTAATGTAATATAAAAGCAAGTTTTAAAATAATCCTTATAGAAGTCTACAAACTGAATTTGTAATAAACAAAAATCCCAGGAATTATTTATTTATTCAAATTAATTAAATGTTCCATATAAACTGGTTCATTTCCTTGTTCATTGCTTATAAAAGAATACATTTTTAAATGTGTGTGCACGTACACATTTGTAAGTAAAGAAATTTTCTTAAAATTATTCATACCAAAACACTGTTTTTCTCCTTGCTATTTAAAGTGGCTCCTGGAGGAAAATAAGCAGTAGTACTTGTTGTGATATCCAAACTTTTACAAAGGTTGTCCTGGGTGGCACAGTCCATCCATCCTACATTAACAAGGCCATCCTAAAATGTTAAAAAACAAAAAACACAAAATGTTGTAAATGAAGAAAAAGTTATTACAAAACTTTTCTATTATGAAATTACAACTTTTTAAATAGTACTCAATAACTTGAGATAATATAGTTTTTCATTTTCCCTTGATATTCAATATCTACTTTTTATAATTTGTACCAATCTACAAGAAAACATTTATCATTTTTTTTTTAATAGAAAATAGCCTGTTCAAAATCTTTTAGGTTAAAATTCTAACCTGACTTGTTTAAGTCATCATTATGAATGCACTTTCAATATGTACCATATAGTATCAGATATTCTGTGCCTACAGCATACATTTAAAATTAGTACTTTCCCTGTGTTCACCTGTTGGTGGCTGAGTTACTTTAATGTGCTTCAATGTTCTATATGAAAAGTACATTTCTCAGAACCTCAAGTTACTGAAAAAATTTTCTGGACCACTCAAGCGATAAACAAATACAGGAGTAATATACACTCAAGTAGAATTCCAAAAAACAAAGAATGGGACATTAATAATAATTGGAATAATAGCTAAGAAGTTTCCACAACTTTGAAAATATTAACTTATAGATTCAAGAACTCCAATCTCAAAGCAGAATAAATACATTAACATCTATGCAAATCATAACAAAACTTCAAAAAAACCAAAAATCTTAAGAGATGAAATGATAATTTTGATCTAGATGGTGTTATTTGGGAACAAACATATGAAAGAATTAACTAAGCTATACACTTAAAATGTATTCCCTTAACTGCAAGTAAAAAATAACTAGAAAAAAGAAAAAGAAAATTAAAAATACACACTGGCAAAATGTCAGAAGCAATAAAGGAATTTGTATTTAAGGCCGCTGACTGCACTACCTAGGATATGGCTAAGTCAGGAAGGCAAGTTGTAAGTTCTAGGGCACTCATTAAAAGAACAGTTAAAAAACAAAAAACAAAAAACAAAACCTGATAAAGAGATAGTAGATAGAAGAAATGAAATTAAACCACTTGATTCATCCAAAAAAAAGGCAAAAAAGAAAAAGGATCATAACATAGTTGGGACAAACAGAAAACTACTGAGACAGTGAATATACACAATACATCAGAAATAATATTAAATGTAAATGGACTAAGAGAAACTAGATAAAAAAAGAAAATTAATCATATGCTGATTGCAGATAATATAAATATAAATATCCTTAAATATAAGGATATCAGAATGGAAAAAGATGTACTATGAAAATTAACCAAAAGAAAGTTGTAGTCATACTGATGTCAGCTGAGACAGATTTGAAGGAAGAGTCATTAAGATAGAGATATTTCATCAACCTAGAGACCTCTATCACAAAGAAAAAACCAATTCTAAATTAGGACCCACATGATGACAAAGGCTCAAAATATGTAAATAAAGAATTGAAAAAACAAATATCCACAATAACAATGGGTTATCAATAAAATATTAAAAGATATTAAGACCCTTCTCTCAGTGATGGAACAGGAAGACAATAAAATTAAGATGGATATTTGAATGCAGTGTTAAACTTGCCCCAACTGATTTTACATAGGTGTGCATCTATGAACTATAGAATTTATTTTCAAATATATATGAATATTTATAAACATTGGGCCATAAATCAAAGCTCAACAACTTAAAAGTCAAAACCATGTTTGCTACCCATCAGAGAACTAAAATGGTCATAAATAACAAAAATAAAACAAAACAAAACACTTTTGAAAACCCCTCATTAAGAAATTAAGTAAGTCCTAAATAATCAATAATTCAATAAAAATAAAAGGTTAGAGAATATTTCGAATTGACTAATAATAAAAATATGGGATGTAACCAAAACCTGTACTCAGTAATTTGTAGTCTAAATTCATATATTACAAAAGAAAGTCTAAATCTCAATAACTTAGGAAAATAAAAGCAAATTAAATTCCAGGAAAGCAGAAGGAAGGAAATAAAGTATACAAATAAATGAAATTGAAAATATGCAAAACAGAAACTTAAAAGCTTGATAAATTTCTCTGAATACTGGCAAGAGGGATAGTGCAAAAAATCATTATCAGAAAGTGGGCATCACTAGATAATAAAAACTCCACAAAAATCATAAGATACTATGCATAACCATGTAATAATACATTTAAAAATTTAGTTGAAAGTCAGAAAAAAAAATTTCCCAGAGGAAATAAGCTAGTATATATAAAAAAGGAGATTATAGATGCAAAGAAAGTTCTAGGCGGATAGTTTCCCTGAAGTCTACCAAACAAAAATATTACTTGAAGGGAAAATAATACCAATCATACAGAAACTGCTTCAAAGAAGAGAAAAAGAAGACCTTCCATCACATTTTTAAGGCTAGTATTTCCTTGATGTTAAAAGCACACAAAGATTTACTGCAAAGGAAGAATATAAAAGGCCAATAGCTTTGGTCATCAAATATTAACAAAAAATGCTAATGTTCAGAGCTCATCTTCAAATATTTTTAATATCTAAGGGAAACCAGTTTGTTTTGTTTTTTGGGGGAAGGGTGTTGAAGGGTATTGGGGATTGAACACAGGGGCACTCAACCACTGAATTATATCCTCAGCCCTGTTTTGTACTTTATTTAGAGACAGGGTCTCACTGAGTTGCTTAGTGCCTCGCTTTTGCTGAGGCTGGCTTTGAACTGAGATCCTCCTGCCTCAGCCTCCTGAGCCCCTGGGATTCCACGATTGTGCCACTGCATCTGTACTAAGGGAGACCTGATTTTGATATTTCATTATTCTTAGAAGAGTTTCAAATAAATTTAACCTTGCATTGAAAAACTATTGTCTAAGTGTAGGGGGAAATGAGGAAAGGAAATGAAACACAAGCATACCAAGTTAACTGTTTCAGTATCAGATAAAACAATTTGTTGAAAAAAAAAGTACATGATGTGCAAAGATATATATATATATATCTGTTATTTAACAGCCACCAAAAGGATATGTTGATCATGATCATATATTATGTGAAAATAGAGACATGCACTGCATAATGTTTTGGTCAACAATGAACAGCACATATGACAGTGATCCCATGATATTATACCAGCCGTCCTATTGCTTAGAGAACACATTGCTAAAGATGCAAGAGAAAAGGAATATAGAAAAAGAAGAACCCCAAGATCTTCAATTCACAATGCAGGGTCTAGTAAAAACCTTTTGAAGACCTTAATAAGCTCCTTATAAAGTGTGAAAATATAAACCCCAACACCAAAAGATATGCATTAATAGAAGAGATGTTCATAGATATTTCTGAAAAGAGTGATTACTTTCTCAATAAGAGGCTCAGGTAGATTTAGAAAGATTCCAGAAGGAGGCATTGCTATCATAGGAGATGACAGCTGCCACATATGTTACTGTACCTGAAGAAGTCCCAAAAGGACAGATGTGAAGATGAAGGACAGTGATATCGACAATTCTGACACTACGGAAGTCTAGGCTAATGTGCATTTGTGCTTTAGTTTTTAACAAAGTTTAAAAAGTGAAAAAAAAATTAAGAGATAAACATTTATAGAATAAGCACCACGAACACACAAAAATCAACAAAAATACCAATGATAAAAATTTAATAAAATATGCATATAAAGAAAAATTATTTTTATACAGCTGTATAATGTGTTTATGTTTTAAGCTAAGTATTATGGAAGAGTCAAAAAAGTTAAAAAACAATGTATATAAAGTAAAAAAGTTACATTAAGCTAAGGTTAATTTATTACTGAAGAAATTTTGTTTCCGTAAACTTATTGAAGCCTAAATACAGTGTTTACAAAGTATACAGTAGTAGATTAATAAGGCTCTAGAACCTCACATTCACTCACCACTCACTCAATTACCCACCTGGAGCAATTTCCAGTCCTGCAAGCTCTATCACTTATTAAGTGTTCAACACAAGTGTACCATCTTTTATACCACACTTTTATTTTATTTTTTCTATGGTCTAGATACATTCATACTTAACCACTGTGCTACAACTCCTACAGTATCATTTATAGCAAGTTTTATAGCCTAGAAGCAATAGGTCACACCACACAGGCTAGGTGTAAAGCAGGCTGCACCACCTAAGTTTGTGTAAGTATTCTCTATGATGTTCATACAATGAAGAAATTGTATAATGTCATATTTCTTAGAACACATCCCTGCCCTGAAACAACATGACTATATATATAAAGGAATAGGACAAACAGATCAACAATCGTCGTTGGAAGTTTTACTATACCTGACTCATAGATTAGAGATCAAGTAGAACAAAAATAAATAGTACTGATATGAATAACATGATTAAATGTGATCCAATACAAAAATTATACCCAACACACATATATATGGAGCTTATTATATGAGCTCACACAGAAGTTTCCCAATGATTACAACTGACAAACTCCCAAGCCAAAGCAAGCTTTGATAACATTAAATAATCAAGATCAGACAGACCACATTCCTCAACCATAACATGATGTGAGTCTAAGAAATAACAAAAGAAACTGAAAACCAAAACAACAAGAAACAAAGTTTGAAAACAAAAACACTAATAATATAACTAGAGGAATTCATAATAAATGTAGAATACTTACAAATGAAAGCACTGTATCAAAATGTACCAAACACAACTAATTATTTAGAAAGTTTTATCTATGAACACAATTATCAGAAAATAAGAAAAATTACAAGTCAAGTGCTCAAGAAACTGAAAAAAATCTGAAATCAACTTCTAAATTATTTCTTTACATGGTGATGGTTTTACAAAAATGAGGGGATACTTACCAACATGCCACTAAGCCTGAGTCGTGTCTGTGAAGTCAAACAATCTGAGTGGAAAAAAAAAAACTTTATGAGGCTATTTAAGCTTTATTAAGCCTATGCTCTCATGCCTTTCCCCCAAATTACCAAGTTGATTCTAAGACCATTAACTGAAATAAATATTGAAACCATTATTTAGTAATCTCATTTTATATACACAAAATCATTCCTTCTCATTAATTTTCCAGGGTATCTAGCTACAGAAAAAATAAGTAAGCATTTCTTTAGGTCTTCTCAAATCTCTCCTCCTATTAGCAATTTCCTTTATCCAGGAGATCTCATGATATGGGAGAAATAACGCGCAATGGATCTTGGTATGTTAGGGATCAAATTAGTATAACATAATTTTTTAATTGTTTTTTGGTGATGCTGGGTATTGAACCCAGGGCCTCACACACTAGGCTAGTGCTCTACCACTGAACTATATTTGCAGCCCAATAAAATCTTAAAATATGTTCTCCACTGGTTTTATGAAAGTTCTGTAAATATGAATGGTAAGGACACATTCAATTTAGATTTGGAAGAAAGGGAGATTTCTAGAGCTTAGGGAGAGAGGTAAACTCAAACTACCTGGGGTTAAAAACAAGACAAAAGAATGTTAGAAAGCTTTAAAACGTTTTATTCATATGTAGATGGACAGTCATCTGGGCATTAGGTCAAAATGAAACAAAACCCATTTGCAAAAAAGTTTGAGGCTGATTTTTGCTCAAAAACAGTTATCTTCCTAAATATAGGTCTTATAGGAGGGGTTTAATGGATAATTTTAATTACAAGACAATATATTTCTAACAAGGCTGCATTATGGGTGAGAGGTAAAGTGTGGGGAAAAGATCCATGTTGGAATTAACATATGAAAATATATTAAATTGATGAATTAGGATATTTTGTAATATTGGGACCTATTTTTAACCAATCTTATTGAACACAGTTTATATGTTATAGTTTGCATGTAAGATACTGAATTTCAATTTAATTTCTTGAGGGAAAGGTCCCAGAAATGAAAAGATATCATCTTCATATACACAATTTTATGAGCCAAATGTATACATTTTGATATGCCTAAGGATAAATCCATACCTCAAAAATTATTATTTGGGAGGAATTATAGTTGTTAACAATAATTATTTTTGCAAACTGCCTAATACACCAGTGGTTACCTAAGCTACAGTTTATCATGAATATAAGTAAGCTGAAAAACATGTACAACAAACACATGACACGTTAAAAAATTAACAATTTGATAATCTCTTTTGTGGAAATGGTACATATTCAGTAAGTAGAAAATTGTAATCTCGGGTTTAAAAGATAGTTTTGAATCATCAATTATTTAATGAAACGTCAATTATAGTAGCGTATTTAGAATTGTCATCTAAAATTTAAATGTTATAATCTTCACTTGAGAATGACAAAATAACAAAAAAATTACCTCCTCCTTTGAAACAAAAGGTGATCAGCCAGCCAATACCAGCAGCAAAAGCAGTTTGTATGGAGTTAACAAAATTTCCTTTAAAGAAAATAAAAGCAAATTCCTGATCACCATTACTCAATATTGCAAACAGTCTTCCAAATGATTTGTCTTTCTAATTTCATCCTCTTCTAACTCACCATATTATTAAGTTATCTTTCTAAAAAATCCTCTTGAGCATGTCAAAATCCTTTATGGCTCTCCAATTTTTCATCACATAAAATCTAAATTCATTATTTCCTTAAGAATAATATTCAAGATGGCAAGAAAGACCTCTTGTGATCTGAGTTTCATCTAAATATGTAGATGAAACTCACATATGTAGATGAAACTCACATGAAATATACAGATGAAACTCACATGGGTCTGCGCTCCACTAACACATCACCATCTTTTTGTCAGATAGAGAAAGTATTGCCAATTCCAAATACACAGTGTTCTCTGATTACTTCCTATTCATTTTCTTGAAAGACAGGATATGACATCTTCTGAGTATTATCTAACCTTTCCTTTTTTCCTCAACTAGGTTACTTCATATCTTTTGTGCCTATCTAAGCTTATGTGTATCACAATAGTTACTACACTGTATTTTGTTTATTAGTATTTTCCTCCTTAAAGTAATGAGGTTGTTGATGGCAGAGATTATGTACTCCATTTCTGCAACCCTGGTACTCAAAAAATTAAATAAATATCCCTTTAACCATAAATATTATCATTTCATGGATAATTCAGAGTAACAAGCCTAAAATCACTTGATTATTTAAAACCCTAAGAAATGTTTTTGAACTTAAATCTGGATAGGCATGAATTTACTTCTTATGCTTATGAAAGCAATAAAACACATTACTAAACATTTAGCTGTATTTTGAAAATTGCCTTGTCACCTAGCTTCATCTCATATCCATTTTTCACACCTTAATTGTTTTAGTTTCTATAAAAATAACTAAACTGTTAAATATTTACTATTCAGTTGAAGTCAGAGTAATAAAATTTCTTTTAAGAAACATGGAAAAGACACTACAAAATTTCAGTCTTACGACCAAAATATTAATACTACCATTGTAAAACTCAAAATTCCCATTTACAACTATCCGTGAATATCAAGCACATTAAGAAAATAAAATTACCTGTTGATAGTTCTGTCACTGTGCTTCTAACATGCTGCATGGCAAAACTCACTAAACTTTCCTTTGATCTGTCTCCATAATATTTCACTGTAGCCTATTGAGTTTTATAAAAAGAGAAAGATCTTTTACATTTTCTTTTTAAAACTCATTAAAAAGAGCATCAAATACTTCGATTTTACATTATTTTGAAGTGTATCTCTCAGCAGAATAGTATATTTCCAAATGATACTCTGAGAAAATGGATAGCACAGATTCTACAAAAGGCATTTGATTAATACCAACAGTTTTAGGTTTATCACTAGAAATTGGGAAAAAGAGATTAGAGCTTAATATTCAACGAGATAATATCTACAAAATACTTTGAAAACTACAATTCACAATATGCATGTTGAATAAATTAAGAGAAACTGAAATTGGAAAACATTTAATTTTGACATACATCAAAGTTAAAGTAATGGCATTTAAAAGTATTCAGAAAATAATCCAAAAATGAAACATGCAGGACTCAATGTTCTATATTTCAAGAAGAGAGACCTAAGGAATATTACTATTGGCTCTATGGATATTACTATTAGTATGCATTATTATAATTTAGATGGCACCTAAAGTAACACTTAAAATCCAAAATATTCTAAAATACACAGACTGTGTTTTATCTAGCATTTCACTTGTTACAAAGTTCTACAAATTTGAAAAATGCTAATCATTTCTTACCATTCCAGATCTAAAAATGAAGAGGCTGGGATAACTGTTGACTCCTTTCATTCGGCAAAGCATTCTATCATCACCACAGTTCACAGCTCCGATTCGAAGTAATCCATCCACTTCTTTAGCAAACTCTCTCCACTGTGACAAAAAAAGTTTAAGCATTTTTCTAATCATTTTTTTCTCCTTGAAAATATCTCAAGCTATGAAGCTTTAAAGGAAAAAACAAATTATCAAATGATGTAAAAAGTATACATAGTGTAGAAGTATTTGATAGTCATAATTATTACTAATAGAAAAATCCCAACATAGTAAAAAAAGAAAAATGCAAACCTAATCAGGAGGTAAAAAATACATACAGTGGGAGCTAAATCATGGCAGTGTGAACATCCTGGGGAGTAAAAGTTTACAAACCACAGTTCTCCAGAATTAACAGCAGCATCTAAAAAGTACATAAAACAGTTATTTACTAAAGGTTAACATTTATTTTAGTTAAAAAAACTTAATATTGAGATAACAAAAAATAGTCATAAATTTTTCATACTACCTTTATCATTTTCTATAAAAACTTTTTATATGAAAAGAAAATCTTTCAAATGTCAAACCAACAATAAGTTTTTTTTTTTTTAACTTTCCTAAACCTATAGTTGATAAGAAGCATGGATGAATGGCAAGAAAAATATGGCCATGAAGCTTAAAAAAAAAAGTGATACATGGAAATAATAGCCAACCTTATGTAAGATAAGAGGTAAAGTGTGGGGAAAAGATAAAGAGAAATAAAAAGACTGAGAGTGAGCTTCCTCACTATCTATTGCATAGGTTAAGTACACGGTCAATCAATTCTAATGTCTAAATTCTCAAAGAATGAGAAATCTACACAAAAGTAAGAACTGTAGAATTAAAGTTAATCGTTGCCATAAATAAGACATTTACCCTGAAAATCATGTTGTTTGAGAAGTACCAGATCAAGGTTTTATCATTTCAAGACAAATACATAATTGCTAAAATAGATTTGAACATGTCTAACCAACAATATAATCTGTAAAATGAGTTGATGATGGTAAAGAAACTTCATTTTAAGGGTGTATCTGGACATTCAAGATAAAAAAGCAAAGGCAATTTGCTTTTGGTTAAGGGTTTTCATACAATTCCACTTCAAAATCAGTTATTGATAATTTTGTTTTTTACTTTTTTCTCACAATGTATTGGTAATTTTAAAATAAAATTACAGTGAGACATCAGAAGAAGCATACTGTATAAAGTATATATGATTAACTCAGGGTAATCGGAAATATGTAGGAGTCAATATTTACCTATATTTCAATGACAAGACAGAGCTATAGAAAAACAGATACCTGTACACTATAGGCAAAATACATAATTTATAATTTCATCAACTGTTTTTGGCAATGCTCAGAAAATGACAAATAGACTATTTTATCTAGGTTGAAACAATTGCTATGTTAGCTCTGATGACCAAAGGATGCTAATTTAAGTAAAAATCTCAAAAGAATACAAACTTTAATAGAAAAGGGATTATCCTATTAGTTATAAACATGTAACAAGACAGCTATTTATATATGAAAAGAGAACACAATAATCAGATGGAGGTATTAATGTTCAAAAGTCCTAAACAAAAATATGAGGTAAAACAAAACTAATCACATTTAATTCGACACAAAACCTTATTTACTGTGAAAATGTGTAATTTTGGTACTATGTTTTCATGGACACTTCTAACATATCTGCCGAGATCCCAATGATTGTTGAGTAATAAGATTAATTTTTTTTGAGACTGTCTTGCTGCTGCCCAGGCTTGGCCTGAACTCATGATCCTCCTGGAATCAGAAGTGTGTCCCACTGTGCCTGGCTTCAATTTGTTTTAATACATTATCAGAGCACAAACAAACCATAACTCAGTGATTTGAAAGAGATGAATATTTTTCAAACTCCAATTTTTGGAATTATACAACTGCAACTGATATCTGTTAATATTTAAGACAACTACAACTAATAGTTTCTTTTAAACACAGAAAAATGCAACAAAAGGCAGAAGTGCTTTGAGTTCCTCTTTCTTGAACTATCTTATAAACAATGCCAGTATTGCATGGTACTACTCAGAATGACCAGTATACATGTGAGATGAACTCTGCTTTTTACAAATACTATCTAGAACTTGATTATAATGGTTGAAACACTACTGCGCTATAACACATAAAATAAGATAAAATGCATATTTACTGAGGAAGATGATTACATTTAAAAGCTCTGAAAGTATAGTTTATTTATCAGAATTTTCCTTCTGAACTAAACTTGAACATTTTGGAGTTTCGCTCCTGATAAAATTTAACTACGCTATTTGGACTAATTCTGCCACTATTAACAACTGGAAAAATGGATAAAATATAAAAGATCTTTATTAAAAGCATCAGAGAGTTACCAAACAGTGAAGAATCAGGAGCTCAAGGTAGGGAAAAAGGTGGAAATCAAAGAGTCAATGCTTGTCACTAGTAGCTGACAAGGGAGAAATGAGCAGAGATTTCAATTGATTCATTGGGCCAGAAGGACAAAAGGGAGTTCAGGGCACATATCTAAAGAAGGGTTCTGTACATAAAGATCAACTGGAAAGTGACAAGTCCTCTCAAAATTCAAAGCACAGCTTTTGAATTACTTTGAATAAGCTGATTTGAAACTGCTGGTGATCCTAACCAGAAAAAAATACACATACTTCCTAGAGGAAGAAAACATAACTAAAATAATTCTGTATTTATGAAAACACAAGACTAAGCAACTCAAACCAATAGAAAACAACTGGTAACAGATTATACAAGTAAGGCTGGTGTGATATTTACATTAGTAAAAACTGATTCTACCATCAGTTTGACATCTTCCTTCTGCTTCTTCAACTACAACTTCAGAATTATTTTGTCTTAGTCTAGTAATATGAAGAGTATAAGAGTATAAGAGATCACAAGGAATAATGGCAAATATTTATTTGCCATTATTTATTTATTTACCTATCAATATTAGCTAGTAATGTAGTCCAGCGTTATGTGGCTATAACAATTTAAAACTATCATTTGGTGTTCTATGTGAACTATTAGCACTTCTCAGCCTTTGCTGCATAGTGACACAGGCTGAAAATGTCTGAACCAATATGCAATATGAATATCAGTAAAGTCTCATTCCAGGTTGATTCAAGAACTGGTTAATTTGCAGGTTTGGTTCAACTCCTTTTATTCTATCTGCAATTCCAATGTTTTCTGCCCTCTTGGTCCACATAACACTCACTAAAGATGAGTGACAGTAACAACCACACACGAAAAGCTATAGATTCAAATAGCTAACATGCTGTAAAGTTATGTACACCAGTTTATTACATGGGTGTTAATTTATCCTACCAATTATCCAAATGATTCAAGTGATTCCTACTTTGTCTGTTTCTCTTTACTCAGAATTTGAAATGTTCATATACAAGACTTGTAACAGAGTAATAGTTATTTTTTATGGCAGAATTCGCTGACAGAAAAAGAATAAAAGGTAATATTTGCTTAGAAGTAACAAAAACTGCACAAAACCAAGAGACTATATCTTTTATGATGATAATACATAAGAAACATGAAATATATATACTTTTTCCAAGTAGCATGCTATTTTAGTTTTCTAAATTAAATGTGATTATAACACAGCAGAATAAAACAGGAAATTTGAGGTTCAATTTACTGCTTTGAAATACAAAAGAAAGAAGAAACCTATTTTATTATCATTGTATAAAGGCTGAAAGTGTAAGAATTGAATCCAGTTTTTGATAGTTTCTGAAATGAAACATGCATAACTACATTCTTATATCCATTTTTACACAAATCACAGATCAAATTAAAACTGCTCCTAAGATAACCATATAATTATCCAAAATTATGAAATAGAAAAACTCAGACACTGGAAGTTTTTCTTTTTCTTTTTTTTCCTCTGATTCTTTTTAGTTATACACATTAGGATTCATTTTGACACAATTATAGAAGCATGGAATATAATTTGTGCTAATTCAGTCCCAAGTATTTCCCATTCCTTCCCCTCCTCTTCCTTCCCCTTCCCTTCCTCTATTCTACTGATCTTTCTGCTATTTATGGAAGTTTTTTTGTTTGGCAAATATGGAGTAAGCTAATTTGGCATCCAAATCTGGTATGAATGGATATAGAGCCATATATTATTTTTATTTCTTTTGTTTGATACACGTATATGTATTTTTTCCATCCATATGCGTTTTGCTACAGAAATACAAGTGTCTTTATTAATGGTGTATTGCCCCACATTCTTCTAGAAACACTGTTTAATATATAAACAATATACTATCATTACCTCTCTAAAATCCAAGAAATTTCTAACTTCTGAACACATTCAGACCCAAGAGTTTTAGATGAGACTGAACTTGTACTAGTTTTAGAAAATCATGTCTATAAACTTACCAAATTCTCTTCTTTCCAATGTTATGATTTCAGGATCATCATCATAAATACCTAATTTTAAAAATATACAAAGATTATAACACTTCTCCATAAAAATAAATTATCACATAATATTCACTTTGGTTTTAATCATGAACTTGCATAATATGTAGTAAACTAACAGAAAACCAACAAGAAATAACACTATTGGTGATATGTTTACCAAGTGATATACAGATACTAGTTTCCTGGAGTGAGTGTATGCAGGGGGGTGTTTGCTAACATTCACATAATTTCATCTCCACAGAAAATTACTATGTTTTCTAACTTTTTATTTTAAAATAATTACATGCACATCAGAAGTTGCAAAAACAGTACAGATCTTTCTCAGGTACCTTTTTCCCTTCACCATAGTGACATGTTGTATAGAAACTGAGCTACATTACTGTTAGAATTTAGAAGTCTTTAATTTTCAGATTATATGGGTTTTAAAAGTGCTTATCATTTTAAAATATTTTCCACTGCTAAAAATCTTACAACACTTGAAGAGGTAAAGACAAATATTTAGCAGTAAATATGAATTTTACTTACAATAATTAAAATCAATGTGAGAAAATTTCTTAGTACCATATAAAATATTCAAGTAGTATTAACAATAGATATAAAACCAGGGATCAGCAACCTTTTTCTGTAGAGGCCATTAGTAAATATGTGGGGCTTTTGAGGACCTATGATTTTTATCAGAAATACTATTCTCTGCCCTCAAAGGGTGAAAGTCATAGCCAATAAGTAAATAAATAAGCACAAATGCATTCCAATAAAACATTTTATATAAACAGGTGGTGAGCCAGATTTAAATGGTCAGTGAAGTGTAGTTTGACAACAGCTGACACAGTTATCAAGTTGTAGAAAATACACTTGAAAATATTATTTTGAAAAGAAAATCAGTCTTGAGGAGCCCTTTGGTTCTAGAAACAAATTTAAAATACTTTTGTCATTTAACATAATAGCATATATGTCATTTAACATAATAGCATATTTCAGTTGTTAAACTGTATGTGAGGTTAATTAGTGACTGGGAAATACTGGTTATTCTGCCTTGATACCTATGTTTGTTTTCCCTCTCCCTTGGTTCCTTTGTTTCCTCCCTTTGCTCTTACCTTAATTTTTGTTCCACAGGAGAAGGATGACATCTCTACTAAAGTAACCACCATTAAACTTAAAAGAATATTTAGCCTTTGTTGGAAAACATGATGTTCTAAAAATTAAAGGCTTCAATACTTATCTTTTAATGCAAAATATATAAACATATTTATGTATATATTTATTTATTTTTAAGTAGGAATACTTGTTATAAGAGGATTAACAAAGATTTGATCAATATACTTTCATATCTATATAGATAACCTCTGTATAAAAGGGACTCTCCTTTAGAATGTTATTTCCATGGTAAATTAAAAAATACATAAGCTAAGTGGTGAAACAACTTTTCTTTCACTCAGATAAAAAAAATACACAATATATGACCTTACCAAAATCATAACGATAATAGTTCCAACTTTCATATTGGCCTCCTTGATTTTCTTCAAGTCCCTTTTCTCCATACTTGTCATACTTCTTCCGAAGATCTTCATCTTTAAGTACTTCATATGCTCTATTTATTTTTAAAAAATCACCATGTGCATTTGGGTTATTCTGTTAAAAAAATATTACAAATGACAGTTATTTAAGATACACAATCTAAGTCCCTTCAAAACCTACGTGTAGATTAAGTAAAACTCAGATTTCTGGAATACTATACGTAAACGTAAGGAGGGGTAGTACAATGTGATATGAGTTATCATGGGATGAAATTAAGAAATCTTTTCTAATGAACTACCACTTTCAAAAAATAATGAGAAAAGCAATGGAAATAAGAATTGACTCTTCAAAAGACTGAAAAGGTTGACATGATCATACAATGTAAATCATTCTTAGAAATGCAACTGTGAAAGAACCCAAGACTTTTAAATCCTTAATTTTTAAAATATTAGTTCTGAAACAACATAGATTATAGGTCAACATATTAACTTTAAAAAGTTCCAATTCATCTAGTAATTATAAAAAAAACTCATTTAAGAGAAATAATTCAAAACTGGATTGGAAATGTTTCTCTTGTTATTATGCTTTGGTTTTTGAAGAATGCTTTCATTTAAATAATACATGTATGTAGGTACCATCTTTCATTTCTGAAAATTTAAAACAAAAAACTGAAAAAGTGAAAAATCCTAAATATAGATTACAAAGATAATCAACTAACAAGAATTCTAAAGAAACTGTTTCTATTGCTCACCTTTATGTTCCTGAAATAAAATCCTTTTTAAAAAATTCTACTTAGAAAAAAATTAGCCATGTCTTTATTCTAAATAACAATGAAAGGAAAATTTTATTAGTTCATTAGACAAATTACAAAAAAGACCATAAAAATTCAAAGTAATTTTAAAGATCACATTATTGGATACACAAATATTTATAATTGGAAGTATATCTGCTTACTCTCAGTTTCAATTTATAAAACTTTCTAACTGGTCTGTGGACTTGTGTGGGAAAAAACCATGGAAGTTAAAGCATACAATTATCGGCTATTGTCATTTTTGGCAAGACATACCCTTTAAGTTCTGAAAATTATTTTTTTCTTCTCTAAAACAGTTGATCTTAACCTACTCTACTCTAAATACTCCTTCACAGTATGGTTTGGGGATTAACATCTTCAATATATGTGCTGGAAATCAGTTTCCAAATTAAGAGGGAACTGCTTATTTGGTATGACATTCCTTCACACTATTCCAAACTAGAATATTTTTCTTCTTCGTTTTAACTGAATTGTACTTCTAATATGTTATTGTTCCTCAGTACTTCAAACACGTCTTTTTTTTGGGGGGTAGGGGGTATTGGGGATTGAACTCAGGGGCACTGGACTACTGAGCCACATCCCAGCCCTATTTTGTATTTTATTTAGAGACAGGGTCTCACTGAGTTGCTTAGCACCTCACTTTTGCTGAGGCTGGCTTAGAACTTGGGATCCTCCTGCCTCAGCCTCCCGAGCCGCCCCCAGGTTTGAACACTTCAAAATATTTTAAATATCACAATGTACTAAAATAATCAGATATTTTCAAAAGCAAAACTTTACTTACTGGGTTTTTATCAGGATGTAACTTCAATGCTAATTTCTTAAAAGCTTGTCTTATTTCTCTACTGCTTGCAGTTTTGGATACTCCAAGTAAACTGTAAAAATCCTGATCTGTGCCCACTAAAACAGCCATATACACTATCAGAAGACAGAGACTGATTCTTTTTAAGTCTCTGATGTAGTCATCCTTATTTAACCAGACTCCCATTCTCTTTCTTATAGAAGCTCTGGTTTATGTGAACATTAAGACGGACTGCTGAGTCCAGCTGATGTAATATGCAAATTTGAGAACTTCTGTCTGCATTACTTCAAGGATGAATTAAGTATCAACAGATTGTCTCCAAAAATGTTAATCTAAAGAGAGAAAACCAGGCAGTTAAAACACATCAAATGAAAAAGCAATAACATAAATTATTTATCAATTAGCGTGGTCAGCCATAGACTCCCCATCAAATGGCAAATCACAACATATTAGGATCTATTTGGGTGGCCAGATCTGTATAAATACTCAAGACAGCAGATAACTGTAGTGAGTGGTGGTAACTAGCTAGAACACTCACTTGTGCACACATAGACAAAGAGCTATTAAGACAATGAGAAAAACACCTCTGATCAGCATCAGAACACAAGGGCAGAAAAAGGCTATATTTTCTTTCTATCCAGCCTAAGTGCTGTCCTTTTGTAATACCTCTTTTCTTTTTCGGCCACTTCTTTACTCCCTAAAGCTGTTCGGTTTTCTTTTTAATTAGAACTCATTTGTAGGAAATGTCTTTTCAGAAGACTGGAAGGAAGCACAGTGTTTTTCCACAGGGTCTCTATTTTTCATGTAACCTTTTAAAATATATCAGTTAATTACCCTGTTATAATAAATAACTTACATGGCAGGCCATCATTTGCCAAGTTTTCTATCTAAGGTGCTTACACTAAATTTTAAGTAAAGACTATTTCATAAAAATAGTTCAGTGTAATTTTATTGCAAAGTTCGTATTTAATATAAATATAGAAACATCAGGAAAAGGAGAATCAGTTATCTAGACAAGTTTACTTCTGAAGGTAAAAAGGATCATTATTTCACCATATCACATTCAGACTAGAACACTTTAGTACCCAAGATCTTAAAATGCTTTCAAACCCTAACTTTCCTACTAGCATCCTCAGCCAGTTCTGCATTTCTTCATTTAATCCCAAATACCTAGTTTTAAAAATTCCTCCTTACCTTTGAATGGTCTTCGTCTCACTTCTAACCCCACCCTTTCATCCCACAAAAATATACCTTTGGGAAATATACAGATGAATAAGAAACATGCAGGCTGAAAACCACCATCCGAAAAGAGAACATCTCAGTCCTCCCTTAGGGATGCGGTGTCCCTCGCCTACGGGCTGTTCTGCCAGCGTGGGTGTGGTTGAATTGCCCAAGGCGGGAGCTCAGGCACAGGTGGAAGCTGCAGGTAACGCTAAATGCGATTCGCGAAAAGCGAAAGCCTCCCTGCAGCCACTGCCCCAGAGTGGGATAAGGGAGAGAGTGGAGACCGGGGCACAGAGCTGTCTAGTGCGTGTCCGAGGTCTCGGGTCGGTCTGGCCAAGAGAAAAGCGAACCTGAGTTAACTGAAGCTAAAGTGAGAGATGGGAGCAGGAAGCCGGGAACAGAGAGGGCGGAGTGGGTAAATGGGAGGAAGAGCCGGACGAGAACACAACATGCCGGTCTTCCGAGCTGAGAGGACCGGAGGTTCAGGAGCGCAGGCATGTCGCCCCTCCCTTCCGGAGGGCCCAGGCCGCCGCCGGCTCCGGGACAGCCCCGGCCCCCGGCCCTTGCCCACCTCGGTGTCGCCTCCAGCAGCTACTCCCCCATCCTCAGTCCCCGGCGGCGGACTCTGTCCAGTGAACCCAAACTCTGCTCTGGGAAGGGAAGCACGCGCTCTCCGACCGCCAGGCCGCCGAGTCGGGATGGGGGAGCACGCGCCGCACCGGCAGCGAGAGCGCGCGGCCAGCGCCGGTCCGCACCTCGGTTCCTCGCGCGCCGGTCTCCACGGCGAGCCGGGGCGGAGCCTGCTGCGGGGCATTGTGGGAAAGGCGTGGAGGACGCGGCCGGGGACCCGCCGCAGCGGCGCGGCGGGGAGGGTGGTGCAGGTTTAGGTTGACGTGGCCATGTGTTCGGGATCCGATTCCAGCTCCGGGTCCGTCCCGGAGCTGAGAGACGGGGGAGGACTGCGCAGTCCGGGCACTCGCACTAAAAGAGGCAGGCGCCGGCCGCAGGCGGAAGAAAGGACGACGAAGTCCGCCCCTTCCTGGTCCGGTTGCCAGGGTGACCGGGAAACCCCGAGGGCGGGGTTGGGAGTGAGAGTTCCTTAAAATCCCCTTCTTAATAGAAAGTTGGGGATGTGCGGGTTTTCTCTGGTTCACGGATGGGAGACCTCAAAAAGGGAAATTTGGCAGGAAAAGGCGAGCTTGCTCGAACTGAACACTGCAGGGTCAGCCTAGGGAACTAAAGAGGCAGTTGGAAACTTGCAAGAAATAAAAATGTGTACTAACAAATATTTGAGCCTTCTATAGTGTTCCTGGTTTCCGAGTCATCCAAGCCGGACACTAGGGCGTTATCCATACTCCTTTCTTTCACCTGTGACTACATGATCTACGGAATGCATTTTTAACCTGGTGCAATATAACAATGGAAGTAGCTACATTTAGGACCATCAAAAGAGAACACATCACAACGAAGCTGATACCTATTTATGGAATTAAGTCCAACATGAAATAAGTTGTAGTGGGCAACAGCTTCACGGGTATTATATCAGATATCAGGTTATAAAAATTTTATGACTACATGGGACCTATAGCTAATATTGTAGGAAAGCAGAGGAAAGAGAATAAACAAAGGAAGGACTATTAGAAGCAGCCTGATGTGATAATTGTCAACATGAACCAGGAAATGGTCTAAGGAAATATACATATATTAACTCACTCCTCCAAATAATCTTTATTTGATAATGGCTATTACACCCATTACACAGTTGCTGAAACTGAGATAAATATGTGTTGGAGCTGAAATTCATACCTAAGCAACCTGGCTCTGGGGACTATGATGTTAATTATGATGCAGCACTGTGAACCAACAATTTTTTCCTTTCTTTTGTTCTCATTAGTTATACATGATAATAGAATGCATTTTGACACATCATACATAAATGTAGTATAACTTCTCATTCTGGTTATACATAATGTAGAATTGTGTAATCATATATGTACATAGGGTAATAATGTCCAATTCATTCTCCTATCATCTCTTCCCCTATGCCCCTTTCCCTCCCTTCACTCCCCTCTGCCAAATCCAAAATATCTCTATTGTCCCCCGCCCCACTTATTGTGAAGTTACCATACACACATCAGAGAAAATATTTGACCTTTGTTTTTTGGGCGATTGGCTCTTTTTGATTTGCATGATATTCTCCAGCTCCATCCATTTACCTAAACATGCCATAATTTCATTCTTCTTTAAGACTGAGTAATATTCCATTGTGTATATATAACCACATTTTCTTTGTCCATTCATCTGTTGAAGGGCATCTATGTTGGTACCATAGTTTAGCTATTGTGAATTGACCTGCTATAAACACTGATGTGGCTAGTCACTGTCTTATGCTGATTTTAAGTCCATTGGGTATAAATGTAGGAGTGGGATAGCTTTAAAAGCAAAACTGAAAACTGGAAAATTAAGCAGGACCCAGATCACCATTTTTTAATGCCATGATGGATGAAGACTTAGACTTTTTCTTTTAGGTGCTGAGGAAGCTTTTTAAAGCTTTTAAGTAAAGGACTGATATTTTACATAACTATGGCAGGTATTGGGATGAGGATACAAAGGGGAGAAAGCTGGAACAGGGAGATTAATTCAGAGAATATTAGGCCAAATGTGGTCTTTTAAAGCGTTTATTAAAACTCTTTATTGTTCTCTGGGCTCTAGCCTGGGGGATACTGTAGTGAGTAAAGATGTAGCTTTGCCCTCAAAAAGCAGGATAATGGAGTTTACATCAGTCAATTATTCAAACAAGTCTGTAATGCTTAGTGCTCTGAGGATGAATAATGGGAAAATGACCTACTCCTGGTGGCAAAGGTTTGGATAAGATCTTACCAAATTAAAAAAAAAAAAGAAAAGCATAGAAGAAATTTTAATATAATAGGGGGCGAGGAATTGGAGAATTTTCTAGGCAGAGGGAGTGGCAAGTATCTAGCCCTGTACTTCAAGAATGAGTTTAAGGAACAAAAAGAACACCGGAACGCAGCAAGCCACAAGAAGAGAGTTAGCAAAACAAGACCAAAAAGTAGGAACAAGATTATGCAAAGTCTTGAAATTTTGTCATGTTTTTCTAAGAGCAATGGGAAACCACAGAACAGTTTCACACAATGAATGCCATTATATGTTTATTCCTTAAATTTGAAGACAATCTCAGAGTTATAAGAAGTTAAATGTATAGTACAAAATACTTTGTTTTCCTCAACCATTTGAGAGTAATTGCTAACTTGTCTTGTCATCTCCCCACACTGTGGTCTGTTTGCCTGCCTGCTTCTTCTTGTCACAAATAAGGACATTCTCCTAAATAACCACAACACAATCTCAAACTCAGGAAATTGAACTACTACATTATTATTGTCTGATCCACAGACCCTATTCAGATTTTTTCAATTGTCCCAATAATGCTTTCTCAGTAAAAGCTTCTAGTCAGGAACTCCTTTTTTCTTCATTCAGTATCATAACATTTTAGACTTCTTCTGTCAGTTTTCCATTTTTTTTCTTGACTTTTAAGGGCTTGGCAATTGTGAAGGACACATGACAGTTATTTCATAGGTGTCTTTCTGTTTGGCTTGTCTGGAACTTTCTCATAAATAGACTTAGATTCTGCATAATGACAGGAATATAACAGAAATGACACTATATTATTTTCATTTCATCTTAGTTTTAGGTAGCCCAAGGTTTGATTTGTCCCATTGTTCATAGTGTTCACTTTGATTGCTTGATAAAAACTTTTTGAGAGGCTTTTGCCCTATAAAGCTACATTGTTTTAATAAGTGCTTTCTGGGGAGGTACTTTGATCCTCTGTGAACTTCCTAACTTCCCGTCACTAAACTTCCTTGTCACTAAACTTTAAATTTCTTCATTAATATTTTTATGGATTCATGGATTTCTATTTCATTAAATGGACATCTACACTGTCATTTATTTAGATGTTTAAGAGGTTTCAGATTTGACCAATGGGAATCCTTTCAAGTTGACTTCTGGGTCTTCTTGCCAATGCCATCATTCTTTGAATATGCTTATTTTAGTGCACAGTAAGAAGTTCCAGGCTCCTCCAGGACTTTTACTGCCTCAGACCTGATAGCCATTTCTCTAAGAAGCTTGGTTGTTTAGAAAAACAATAGTTTGATAGCAAGATCTATGTGCTAGGCATGCTCCGTGTAATTGGGACTGTTGCTTCTCTGTAGACAAAGATAGGCAATATATGCTCCTATGTAGGTACACATACGCATACACACAAATATTCACATTTACATGTATAAAACCACGCATTTACAGTGATACTTCCCCTTGCAAGGCAATGCCACAAAACTCAGAATTCATTCATTTTAATTTTCTTTCTTTTCAAATGTATAACTCCTTTCTCTGAAAACCTGGTTTTCATTATCCTTGTGTATTAGTCAGGGTTCTCTAAAGGAACAGAATCAAAGGAAGTATGATTATAAAAAGGGGATTTACTAGATTGGCTTACAGGACCAGAAGCTGAATAGTCCACAATGGTCATCTGCATGCTAGAGAGCTGGAAGAACCAGTAGCTGCACAGTTCAAGAGGCAGAAGCCCCAGAACAAGAAGGATCAACAGTGCTACCCTAGTCCCAGACCAAGCCTTCTAGAAACTACCTGGAGAATCACTGGAAGAGTCCACTTTGGAATAATGAAGAAGCAACAGTCCGATATCCTCAATCAAAGCATCAATCAAGAACCCATTCAAGAAGAGATGAGCTTGCATCGGCGTCTGCTTCCTTGTTCTTCCAAGTTTTATTCCATCAAAGACACCATCCTATTGGGCAGTGCTGCCCGTGCTTAGGGAGGGTCTCCAGTTCACTATCCCACTTTCCAATCATTCCTAGACACACCCTCATTGACACACCCAGAGCCTCTTAATCATTGGCATCTTTTAATCCAATCAAATTGACAACTCAAATTAACCATTACACCTCGATATCCTCATTTGTTCAATTCACCTGTGTTAGTTATCTTTTCATTGCTATGACCAAAATACCTGAGAGCAACAATGAAGAGGAGGAAAACTTTATTTGGGCCCATGGTTTCAGAGGTCTTAGTTGATAGCTAGTTCCATTGCCCTGGACCTGAGATGAGGCTGAACATCATGGCACAAGGATATGGCAGAGGAAAGCTAGTTGGCACATGGCATCTGGGAAGCAGAAAGAGAGCAAGGAGCATGGACAGATATAGTCTAGGCCACATCTCCAGAGATCTACTGTCTCTAGTCATGCCCACTTTCCTACAGTAACCACCATCAGTCCATTCATATTATTAATCCACCAAATAGATTAATCTAGTGATGAGGTTATAGCTCTCACAATCTAATCATTTCTAAATTGCCTTTTAAATGAGCTTTTCAGGGGACATTCCTATTTCCAAACCATAATATTCTTATGTTGTCAATCCATCACTGATGCTAACCTCTCCACTGTTTGGTTGCCCTCTTTATCCCACTTGGGTTCCACAAGTTTCACTGCACTGCCCACCTGAGCAGATGTTCTGCTCACTCCACTTAGGTTCCAGTCTGGGCCAGGCTTTCCAATCTCAGAGATATTCAACTCACCCTGAAGGGGCTCTGGAACATAGAAACTTGCTCTTCCTTCTTTGTATGGACAATCTTTATCTTGGTTGGTCTCTGACACTGCACCAGTCCAATCTAATGGCTTTTGGTCTGAATTATTTTAAAGGGGGAGGACCATTATAATTTTAAATTGTCATTTTAGCTATGGTTTGAATAATATATTGTAGAAGGGCAACAGTGGATAAAAGAAAATGGGCTAGTCAACCATTGAATTAGTCCAAGTGATTGATGGTGTTGGCTTAGATTAGGGTAAAGTTCTTGTGGATTTAGAGAAATGAACAGATTAAAGAAGAAAGCATAACTCATGTTCATTGCAGTTCTATTCATAATAGCCAAGACGTGGAGACAACCTCGGTATCCATTGACAGAGAAGTGGGCAAGGAAAATGTGGTATATATACAATGAAATATAATTTAACCATGGAAAAGAAGGGAATCCTGCCTTTGTGACAACAGGAATGAATGTGAAGGATTTTGTGCAAAGTGGAATAATCCAGACAATGAAATGCAAATACTGTACAATCTCGTTTATCTGTGGATCGTAAAATGGTGGAAGCAGAAAGTAGAATAGTGGTTTTCAGGAGCTCAGGCATAGGGAACATGGGGACATGTTGGTCAAAGGGAACAAGCTCTTTCAGTTTAATGAATAGATTCTGGGTTCTGGTGTATAGGATAGTGATCATAGTTTATACTGTATTGTCTACTTAAAATTTGTTGAGAGCAAATTTTGTGGTAGGTGTTCTCACCACCTCCCACACCCACACACAGAGGTAACTGTGAGGAGTGATGGACATGTTCATTTAACTATGGTAATTTCATGCACCATGTATACACATATCAGATCATGTTATACATCTTAAATATATTCAGTTGTTAAATGTTTTCTAATAGAAAAAAAAGTGGAAGGTAATATAGAGGATTTGGTTATGAATTCATCATTATGGGGAAGAGAAAAACATAGGAAGATCCATCTCTACTTCAGAGAATTAACAATGGGATATCTGGTTCAAGGAGACTAAGATCTTGCCAACTTCTGTATAGTAAATCAATTCAATACAACAGCTCCGTCATGTACATGTGAGATATAACAAAGGGACTATTTCACTTTTTAATTTTACCAGGGAATTACTTACCTTTCAAGATCCAATATATGCTGCTTCTGAAAACACATTTACTGTGAACCATTCAAGGATATTTGATTGTTCCACCCCTTATTATTGCATCTGTCACAATATATTGTAATTACACTTTATTGGTTGGTTTACTAAAGTAAATCCGTTGAAATCAGAAATTTGATTTTATTTTTTCTCAAGGCCTTACTTAAACAGTGTTTGGCATCTATTCAATACGTGCATTACCATGGAATGAAGAATCAATATTTATTATGGGCAAAGAGAAAAGAGTGACCCTTTGTTCCTAAATTAATCCTTGCCTGATATGGTGGAGGCTGGTTAAACACATTCATATGTAGAAGTAAAATAAATGTCAAAAGAGTGATATAAACAACATGGTCCATAGGGACTTAATTTTAGGATGAATTGCTTAGAGGACAATTAGGGGAAACTATATGTATTTCTAAATAAATTTAAAATACAAAATAATTCTTTAAATGATTTGGAAATTCTGAACCAGAAAGAATCTTTGAGTCATAAATTCCATTCCTTCAAAACAGAGGAAATGGAAGCCAAGAAATTTGAGCGACTTACACATTGACACTAGAATGTAAATGGTAATATAGCTTGCATTTCTTGGCCAGTGTGAAATGATAACTAAAACATGCATGTTTATATGTTTCAGGCACTATTTTAAGCAGTTACCTTGTATTTATACACTTAATTGTCACAACAATCCTACAATTACTGCTGTCAGTGTCACTTTCATTAATGAGAAAGCTGAGGCAAAGAGAGGGTGAGCCACTTTTTCCATGTCACACATTGAATGGTAGAATATGGATTCCAACATGGGCAGTCTGGACTTGAAGTCCATAAAGAGCACCATGATGGGTTAACTGAAATATTTTTGACAGCATTTATTTAAGCTGGAGGAGGTGTTCCTTTCCAAAAAATATTTCATAATATCATGAACTTGATTTGGAAGATTTACTAATACTTTATTGGATATTAAAAATCACTTGTTGATGTCTTGAAATCACTGATAGCATTTAGTAATGGAGTTGGCATTCAGTTGAATTTGCAGTTACTGCAATTGCAATTTCATATTTCCACCTCCAATCAATAGCTCTACCTTTAGTTATAACTAACCTTGCTTTTATGCTTACTTCCCTACATGCCAATTATTTTGACACTATGGTTTCTATGTTAAAATGTTTTGTGGTAAATAAACATTTAATCTAACAAAAGTTAAAGTCAAGCAGACATGGAACATATACACATGCATACATATGTATATGTACATATGTAAGTACATGTATCTTGTATTTCTTGGTTTTTCTGAACACTAACCCTAAATAAATTCTTGCTAAATTGAACCTCCCAAAAACCTAAATACCAATATAGGTTGACAGTCCTAGTTAAATACATTTTCTTTCACTAACTAGACAATGAGTGTGGGATATCTGGTAATAAACTGACCTAAAGTATCTATATATATATATCCCAAATCTTAGAAATGATAGAGAAGTTTACTATTTCTTTTAAACTTTTTATTTGTTCTAATTAGTTGTACATGACAGTGAGAAGTTTATTTTTTAAAGATAATTTTACATTATTGCTGTAGGAAAAGAAGCATACTGAATGAAAATTTGAAGAATCCTTGAAATATGGAAGGCAAAGTGTTGAATTGACAGAAGTAATCACTGAGAATGCTGCAAATTGTGAGATGGCTCTGGAGTTCAGGAGAAAGAGAGACTGACAAGGGAATAAGGGAACTTGGAGATGATAGCTGTCATGGCACCACATGTAGGGTACATTGATGATTATTAGTCCCAGCTTTGATGGTTGACTAAAATGACACACAGGACATGGTTGTTCTCACAGGGACAAAATACGAGGCAAAACACCAAAGGATAAGGTGCTGGGCAAAGTCTGGAGGAAATGGGATACAAACCTCCAAATCCTCTTCCAGTGGAGTTTGCAGAATGCACAATTCCAACAATAAGTTGTGACAACATGTACAAAGGGTTATCTACAAGGGAAGCTTATTAGATACTAAATGCCTAAGGTTTTCTTTGGGAGCTGGACACATAGACAGTCTCTGTTTAGCAGGTACCAAAATTCTAGGCTCCCAGAAGGAAAAGTAGGTGTTCAGTTCAAACTACATTGTTTTTAGAGTTCAAGCACAGTGAGTCATTCTTATATGAAGAAAGTTTTATATCAGTACAGGAAATTGTTTACCAGCCAAGTTCCTGGATGCAGTCAAGGGCCAACCTTCTAGGCACAATTTCCTAAGATAGCAGTCCCAGGCTTGCAGTTACCTCTTTTCTGCACAGTCCATTTACACTCTAACCTCCATCCCTGCCCCCAGCCAATTAAGCAGTACACAACAGGGGCTGCTCCAGATGGGTAAAATGAAGATATGAGATCTTTTTGTGTGTTTTCAAGAAAGGATACTAGTTTGCTAGGACCAAGAAGATGCCATCCTCAGAAAATTAATGATTAGCACACTCTTCTTAACATTATCTTTCCTCCCTGTTCATGAACACCGAGAAGAGTCTGTAGTACATAGAAATTGCTTATACATTTTCGCTGTAGCATATATCTATTTATCTTAAATATTTGATGGCTCATTACAAATATGTAGTAACACAGGTTTTTTTATTATATTTTTAATCTTTTTAATCCTATAATGCCACTAAACTAATTGTAGAAACCATTTTTGTTTGTTGTTGTTGATTCCATTCCATTTTCTAAAATGGGGTCTGTGAATAGAGATAAGTTTACTTCTTTCCAATCCATGTTTTTTATGTTTTTCTTTTTTTTTGCCTTATTACACTGACTAGATCTCCAGTACCACATTGAGTATAAGTGTTGAATAGATTGTTTCTAATCTTAAGGGAAAACATTCAGTGTGTCACCATTAATCTTGATGTTGGTTGAATGTTTTTTGTAGATGTCCTTTATCAAGTCCCAAAAGTTCTTTCTCTTCCTTGAGATTTTAGGAGAACTACATATTGGATTTTGAAAAATTATTTGTTTATTGAAATAATCACATTTTTGTTTAGTTTTGATTTTTTCCAGTTCATTAATATGGCAAATTAAGTTGATAGATTTTATTTATTTATTTATGTTCTTTTTAGATATACATGACAGTAAAGTGTATTTTGACATATAAGTTGATAGATTTTTGAATATTAAACTCAGCTTGTTTTTCATTGGATTACTCAGTCATGATATATTTCCTTTTTATATGTTATCAGACTAATTTACCAAAATTCAGTTAGGATTTTTACATATTGGTTCATGTGGGATTTGGGTGTGTAGTTTTCTATATTGTAATGTCTTTGGTGTTGGTATTGCTATAATGTTGGGTTCACAGCATGAGTTGGGGTATATTCACTCTGTATCTACTTTCTAGAACAGTTTGTATAGAATTGGTATGACTTCTTTTTTAAATATTTGGTAATTCACCAGTGAAGCTATCTGGGTCTAGGGTTTTATTTGTTGGAAGGTTTTTAGCTTCAAGTTCACTTAAAAACTAGATACAGGATTATGAAATGTATTTCTTTTTACTTAACTTTTTATTTTAAATAGTTATAGTCTCAAAGAAAGTTGAAAAACTAGAATACAGATGTTCTCTAAGGTTTCACTCAATTTTCCTTAATGGATAATTTACATACCTATAGTACAATATTGAAACCAGAAGCCAACATTTGGTACGGTGTTTGTGTGGTGCTATGTCATTTTATCACACGTGTAGTTAATAGTAATCACCTTTAAAATCATGGTGCAGAACTATTTCATTGCCACAGAGGTCTCCCTTATGCTCCCATTTAGAAACAGATCACCTCCCTTTAGAAACATACCTCCATATGCCCCACTATCCCTAATTCTTGACAACCAATTGGTTTTTGATCATCATAATTTTATAATTTTGAGAGTGTTTTGTAAACTGATATATGACCTTTTGAGGTTTGTTCTTTTCACTCAGCATAATATCCTTAAAATACATTTAAGCTTCTGCAGGTGTCAATTGTTTGTTTCACTTGTTTTATTTAAAAAAAAATAGTATTCCATGGTGCATATATGCCACATTTTAACTCTTCTTTTGTAGAACATGTTTACACTTGTTTTTATTTCTCTGGAATAAATGCCCAATATTGTGATTTCTGGGTTGTATGGTTAAGTGTATGTTTACTTTTTTTTTTTAAGTGGCAAACAGTTCTCAGAGTGACTCTACCATTTTGCATTTCTCCTAGTTACTGTTGTTAGAACTATGCTTCCATCACACACAAAAAAGGTGGGACTATATTGCTGAACAAATGGACAAATGGCTTTGCATTCTGCATTGAATTTATGACCATGGTAAATGAGCTTTCTCATTTCTGATGGCATTGCCACCAGAGTGAACTAAATTAGATTGGACGGAGAGAACACACCAGGTCTGGAGTAGGGCTCAGAACTGTGCCATTCAGGTAGGACAGGAGCTCTGAAGGTACTAACCTATCAACTCAGGACAGGTTCCAAGGCACATATAAATATGTGCTATACTAGAAGAAGGGAAAACATGGGAGAAAACTTCCAAAACTTCCAAGGAAGATGAGCTCTTATGAATTGTAAACCTTGTGCTTATATAGATAAGGGACCCACTATAACATAGAAATGAAAATGGCTTATTTCTTCTAAAAGACTGGAGGGGACTCAATATGAAATAAGAGGTGAGGAAAGGGTAAATGAAAGAAGCTAACACTATTCCACAACATTTGATATGCTTATTCCATTGTGATAAAGATAGCTGTATAAATCAAGTTTCCCCAGCCAGGTAGAACCAAGTCAGATAAGTAGGTGGATAGGTATATGAATGAAGATTTATTAGGGGAATTGCTTTACGAAAGTATGGAGGTTGACAAGTCCCATGACAGGCAATCTGCAAACTGGAGACCTTTGGATGTTGGTAGCTGGCCCAGTCTAACTCCTAAAGCCTCAGAACCAGAAAAGATGAGGTTGTCTCAGGCTGAGATCAAAGGCCTGAGGCACTGGTGCAAGTCCTGGAGTTGAAGGGCTGGAGTTCTAATGTACAACTGTAGGAGGAGAAGACTGTGTCCCAGTTCCAAGAGAGAGAAGACTGAATTCCCTTTTTTATTCCACCTGGGTACTCAGCTGTTTGGATGGTGCTCATCCAAAAGGAGATTGAATGTTCTTTCCCACTCGGTCCACTGACCCACATGCCAATATTCTCACCCTCACAGACACACCTAAAAATAACCCTTTATCAGTTTTCTAGGTATGCCTTAATCCAGCCAAGTTGATACCTAAAATTAACCATCACAATAATCTTATACATTCTTATGCAGTTAGAAATAATTTTTCCAACATGTTCAAAAATAATGGTTGAAAGAAAATGGAAGAATTAAGCATTAATAAAAGGACTTCAAGTATACATGTTGAAAATATGTAAAGGAGTGAAAAAGGTAAAAGGTTATAGTGAACTGCCTGAAACTGATTTCCTTGTAGGCTGTCTTCCCAAAGAGGGGATTTGGTATTTTGCTAAGATCCATGGAGACTGGCTACAGCTGAGTGTTAAAGAACTCCGTGCTGGTATAATTCTGGGGCAGTTGATCAAGCCACTCATCTATTGCCTACCAAAGCAAGGCTTAGATCCAGAACCCTGATTATACCAGAGAGGGTTAGTATTTTCCTAGTTAAATACCCATAGCATAAGATCCAGGCTTCTTTTCCTGAGTTTGATGTCTAACCTTCTAGATGCTTAGGTTCTAGCCCAGAATGTGATAGGCAACAGGGAAATGGCATGCCTACCACTTTCTCAGGAGCTTTATTATAGGCCTGGTGTGTTTGTGCCCAGTCAGATGGCATTGTGTGCTCAACAACTGGCACAGAAAGCAGGGCATATTGCTCAGCATATCATGGTACCACAGATCAAAGATCTAACTGGGAAGTGGGAAAAGCTCAATTAGGGCAAAATGATCAACTTGAAGGATTGGGATAGGTAATTATCAACTGGTTGTAGGAACTAGACCTTTGAAGTCCCAAACTTCTTAAGAAGTAAATTTTCCAAGAATGTCAAGACCTGGAGAGATACAGATTGTCAATATTCCATGGCTATTTTTAGAGCTATAGAGAAAATTGTATAGGAGATGAACTAGAAGTAGAGGTGTTAGCATGGAATCACAGATAAAACTAGAAGTGGAATTTGCAAAGAATTCTAGATAACATAAGACCAAATAAATGGGCCTTTTCCCTAATCTACTCCCTATACTCAGAGCAATATAGATGGTCATGTAACTAGAATATGTGTTGTTCTATCGGTTCTACACAGTACGAGATACAGAATGTTGTTAGGGCACTATTTAGGGCAAGAGGAGGGGGAGCATAAAAATAGGTGACTCTTATATGACCCCCCCACCCATGCTCCCTTGAAAGTGATAACTGTATCAAGTGTACTTCAGAATTGCAGGGTTGGCCTCCACCAAGAGGCTATCACTTGGAAGATTATGTGGTTATGGCATTTAAACTCAAGGCTCCAAATAGAATAACATTGAAGTTGTCTCCAACTATGTTTTATGAAAAAAATAAGTGGGGGTCCCCTCTTGTGATAATCAGAATGAGTTCTTAGCATGTGAGAGAGAGGGAATATTAGGGGAGAGTTCAGACCATCTGAAAGGTGAGACCAAATTGGAACTCCAAATGATATCTGCTCCTATGATATTTAAATAGGAAATATAAATAGGAAATGCCTTGCCTAGCGAAGTAGGTGTCCTTTATGTAGTTGTTGACCAATCCCATTCCACAGAGTCCCCAGAAACATCTGATGATTCATATCCCAAAGCAGTAGCATTGGTTGCTTACAAGCTGATAAAGCCTGTCTACTTCTGGGCTATCCAACCATTCTCCAATAAGACACGAGAGCACCCTTTACAATTCAGAAAGTAACTCTGGACCACTTATCATAGGATCCTATTGCTGTTCTGTATCATTTCACCAGCAGAGTGTCAGCACAATAAAGTGCTGGAATGGGTCACTAAAAAAAATCAAATTTTACCAGTCTGCTCTTTACCATTCTATTTGGTATGTTAACTCTACCTCCTGTCTAATACTTCACATGCTCTAGATATATGTCCTAAAGGAGCTCTTAGTTCTCTCTTATCAACAGTCCAGGAAATTGGAGGCAAGTAAGTGTCTGGAATAGAAAAAAATACAGGGCAGGACCCAACTCTAGATATGACTCCCAGAATCACTCCTTTTCCCTCCTAGATTGCTTTGATCATTCAGTTTCTTGTGCCAATGGGTGGGTGGACCCCAACCCTGGTGGCATTGATATCTCCTGACTCATTCCCTTTACCTTGCCCCTTATAACACTGCACTTCCGACCTATGGAAGACAGCCAACACAGAGTTCTTTCAAGGATGTTACCCCACCTCTCTCCAATGCATTAATTAATACCTTGGTGAAGATTACGTTCTTTTGGTTGTTTGAACAGAATGATTTGAGGTTAAACAGGTTAAACATAATACACCCATTTCAACTTAACCCTTTACCATAAGCCTTTAAAGTTCTTCCTCAACATTATTCTAGGAACGTTCTGACATTTTAACTTCATAAACTATAAACCATCATATAATCCAGGCTTCATTTATCTATCCTAACAGGTTATTAACATGTCTTCAGGTGAAGCCAAAATATAAATGGGAAATCCCATTGGTGTACATCCATGCAGCTGAATTTGGTTTTATCTAGTCATATATTCTGAACCTCTTGGTGTGAATATCCTTAAAATTTATTCTTCTGCATGCATCCCAGACTCCTGTCAACATGAATTGGCAATTCTTTTTTAACTTTTTGTGTGTGCATGTTATTTCTTCTAGAAGCAGTTCTTGCATTGCTCCAGGTGCCCTAGATAGGGATCTAAATCTCCTTATGCGCCTGGAATCATAAGTGGAAGGGGTGAATTCTGGGAATATCATTATTAGTAATCTAAAACATCTAGTATACAAGGGAAGAGAAGGAACATGAATACTCCCATAAAAATTCATATTGGAAAAAAGATGTAATGAGAAACCCAAGCACTTCTTGAGAGTAGACATCAAATCCTGTGGGATGGGAAAGACAAAGCTGGAGAAGTTCTATGGTTAACCAATGATATTCTTCACTTCAGAAGTGATCGCCTTTACCCCGTATTCTCCATACTTCCTCTTTCTAGTTTCTGGGAAAATACTTCTTTCTTACTGCCCTCTACAGCTAACTCTGATGGATTCCTGGGAAGAAACGTTGAAGAGAGTGAACTTATTAAGGATAAAAAGAAATGAATAAAACTCAGAAAATAGCTAAAATAACTACCATGTATGAAGTGCTATCTACACACCAGGCAGTGTTCTAGGTGCTTTTCACATAATAATTCCTTAAATCCTTTGAAAACCTTCTCAGGCTGATGTTATTATTGCCAGCTTTATGGTGGGAGGGGAGGGGGGCACAGAGACTACATTGCTGTGGCCAGGTTGTGCAGTCAGTGGGGCAGAACTGGAACTTGAAACTCAACAACCTGGTTATGGATTGGATTTTGATATGATAGTGATACTGGCCTCGTAAATGAAAGTATGTGCTTCTCCTTTACTTTCCAAGAGAAATTGATTTTATTTGATTTTCCTTAGGTATTTGATAGAATTCATGGCAAATCCACCAGGACCCAGAATTTTATTTGTGAGAAGTTTTTAGACTTTAAAAATTACATATAATTTTTCTATGACTTAGGGTTATTCCAATTTCCCATTTTTTCTTGATACAGGTTTGGTAATTTATGTCTTTTAAATAATTTGTCCATTT
Source organism: Glaucomys volans (assembly GCA_020662805.1). NCBI lineage: Eukaryota > Metazoa > Chordata > Mammalia > Rodentia > Sciuridae > Glaucomys > Glaucomys volans. Next base: position 249,358 of record JAJEJO010001097.1, read on the forward strand.
TATCTAAGTTGTCAGGTTTATGGTTACAAAGTTGTTCATATTTGCTTGTTATCCTTTAGCATCTGGGGAATACATAGTGATATTCTGGTTTCACTTCTGAAACTGGTTATTTGTGTCTTTCTCATTCTTCCTTGATCAAAATACTGACTGATACATTGTATTGATCTTTTCAAAAAATCAGTTTTTTGTTTGATTTTTATGATACTGTTTTCTATTTCATTGATTTTTTTCCTTATCTTTATTTCCTTCTTTCTGCTTCTGTTGAGTTTAACTGATTTTTTTAAAAAAATGCTTATTTCAGTTGGGCACGGTGGCACTGGCCTGTAATCCCAGTGGCTCAGGAATTTGAGCCAGGAGGATCTTGAGTTCAAAGTCAGCCTCAGCAAAAGCGAGGTGCTAAGCAACTCAGTGAGACCCTGTCTCTAAATAAAAATACAAAATAGGGCTGAGGTTGTGACTCAGTGTTCGAGTGCCCCTGAGTTTAATTCCAGGTATCTGCCTCCAAATGTTTATCTCTTAAGATGGATGTTAGGTTATTGATTTGAGATATTTCTTCTTTTCTGGTATAAATATTTAGCACTATAAATTTCTTTCTAAGTACTGTTTTAGTGACATCCCATAAATTGTTGTGTTGTGTTTTCATTTTATTCAGAGCAAATTCTTTTCTAATTTTCCATCTTTGGCCCATGAATTATTTAGATGTAATAGGTAGTGTAAACTAGGACCTTTCTAAAAGAATTGCTGTGGGACTCCAGGGACTTTGGTCTGTTGCAGAAGTGAAGTGTTTGGAACAGTGCCTGACATAATACTTGCTGTGCATCAGCTATTATTTTCACTGCCAAATTTACCTTTGGCTTTCCTCATTCTGCTTTAAAGAGAAACCTCAATTTCTTCTTATCTCTGCTGCTATAAACACTGTCTACTCTTTCATACTCCTTTGTGACTACCAGTGTAGAATCAGAATGCTTCCAGGGCTTGAACTTTCTCATATTGTTAAAATACAATCACTTGCTTTGATTAACCAGTCTTTGGATGAGAGAGAATCACTATTTGTCTTTGGTTACTTCTGCTTGCTTTAGAAGCCATGTGCCTTTTAGTATTGTGTGACCAGAACAAGAAAACAAAGAAAGAACATGGGTATTAAAAACAAAACAAAACAAAACAAAACAAACGTCTTGCTCCTCTGTGATTGTCTCATTCAATCAGAAAAGTTTATTTTGACTCCTTGGAATATACTGCTCATTTCAACCAGCTCCAAGTTATATGATTTCCTCTTCTTGATGAAACTATTCTATACCTGAAGGCATTTTTTTACTAAATGCGTGCTGCTGCCCAAATTAATAAAATAGAAACCAAGATTAAATAAAAATTTTAAATTTCAAGTGTAGACTAATATTCTGAGAATGCCATTCAATGGAGATGATAAATAAATAGGAGTTCCCTATCCCTAAGGGGAAGGGAAAGGGAAGGGAAGGGAGCAGAGATCGAAAGTCTTTTTCAGCCCTTAAACCTGAACCACTGTTCCTGTCTGGATACAAATGCCTGAGTGAAAATGGCTGCTTCTTGTTAGGTTTGCAATACCTAACAGCCAACTTCTCAAGAAGCTGACTTCTCAAGAAGTCAATTTTGCTATGGACTTCTATCCTATGCTCCTTTTCAAGACTTTAGTTCCTTAACAGATTCAGATTTAACAGTTCTCTTGACATAAATGATCATAAGGTCTGACAGCAGATTCTTTTAAGCAATTATTCCATTTGAAAATAATGAAATCAATTCTATTCTGCAGTGAAATATAACTGCTTAATTGTTGTGTGAATTTTTCCTTTAAAGACTTAAATCTTAGGTTAGATAGCTCGATTACCTCTCATCAATTCCTTTTCCTTAATGAATTAGCAATTTTAATTAGTTGAATAATTATTGTGTTATGAAAATGCTAAAGGGCAGATTTGTCATCATATCGATGACGGCAAACTTTGTCACTCTGCCTGAATCCTTACGTTCCCACTGTAACTGTTTTAGTTCAGTTTGTAAAAATGGTACTGAGCCAGCAAAAGGTGCCATCCACTATCAATTAGGCAACATTAGCTGCCAAAGTAACTGGTAAAAAAGTGACTTTCTCATGAGAATTGCTTCATTTCATACAGAATTTTTGGTTAAAAAATTATCACACACAATATTTGGTCCCCCAGTGTGCCTGGATATTTTCACATTGGTCTATTCTTAAGCACTAAACTTTTAAAACAATTTTTTCTATCAATTTGACAGTTGAAGAAGCAAGAAAACTACAGGTTGTAGTTTGCCACATTCTACGAGATATATCTAAGAATTTTTAAAAATCTGTCTTCTTTAAAGATTTCAATCATTAGGATACAGGATTTGTGAATTGTGACCTAGAGATTTTTGGGGACCCCCCCACCGCCCTCTTTTAGGAACCCATGAGATCAAAACTAGTTTCATGATAATAATAAGATGTTAATTATTTCCTTAACTCTTTTCTTTTTCTTTCTGGTTTTGGGTTGAATCCAAGGGTGCTTTACCACTGAGCTACATCCCCAACCCTTTTTATTTTTTATTTTGAAACAAGGTCTCACTAAGTTGCTCAGAGTCTCACTAAATTGCTGAGGCTGGCCTTGAACTTGTTATCCTTCTGCCTCAGTCTCCTGAATGGCTGGGATTACAGGTGTATACTGCCATATCCCACTCCCTTCACTCCTGTTCTTAAGTATACAAGAAATTTTTCCAGAAGCTCTCTGATAATGTGTGACACTGCAGTAGAATGAATGTAGACACAGATACGAAAATGTATTTCTCTTTTTTAAAACCAAGTATTAAAAAGATTCATTGAAAGATAAAATACTGCCATCTTATAATTTTGGGGAAATTTTTCATAAATAGGTATGCTAATAGGTAATGGATTTATAATATTCAATGAATTTGTCCGGCGAGGAGGCCATGCCAGTGACAGTGATGGCGGCGGAGTCGGTGCCCCAAGTTGTGGAGAAGCTGCAGGTGCGCCTGGCTGCAAACCCGGACCCCAAGAAGCTACTGAAATAGATGAAGAAACTCTCCACCTTGCCTATTACATTCTTGCAGAGACTGGGGTCGGGAAAACAGTAAATAGCGTTCGAAAACATGAGCAAGTCGGAAGCTTTGCCAGGGACCTAGCGGCCCAGTGGAAGAAGCTAGTTCCTGTGGAACGAAGCAATGAGGCTGATGAACAGGACTTTGAGAAAAGCAATTCCCAAAAGCGCCCTTGGGATGCTCTTCAGCGGGAGGAAGAGGTGGAAGGGGGCTACCAAGAAAACTGGAAGGCCTCAGGCAGCCGATCCTACAGTCCCGACCACAGGCAAGAAACACAGAAAACTCTCAGAGTGTGAGCGACCTCACAAAGTGTCTCACAGTCACTAGAGGAGAGATGAGAGGAAGAGGTGTCACAGGGTGTCACCTACATACTCCTCAGACTCCGAATCTTCTGACTATGGTCATGTCCAGTCCCCCCATCCCATCCTGTGCGAATCCTCATCAGATGTACACAGACCCTTACAGGTCACCAGAGGAGGCATGAGTCCACTGTTGCACACCAGAGGCCTGGAAAAGGCCACAGTAATGCTTGCAGGACAGACTGGGAGTTAGTCAAGGACACCTGGGTGGACCCCAGGGAAAAGGGATCTTGAACCAAAACAAGGAACCCGATCTTGCCACAAGGAAAAACACCCTGTAGATGCCAAGGGTGATGACAAGGCCTCTGCTGTGGGCAGAGAGAAGCCACACAAGTCCCTCTCAAAAGAGGAGACCCGAAGGCCACTCCTAGGGGACAGTGCCAAGGAGAGACCATCTTCCAGTGCTGCCAAGACAGAGAAGGAAAGAGAAGGCAGCAGCCTCAAGAGGAAGTTTTCACCCTCCTCAGAGGTTGCTTCAGACAAACACCTTAAAAAGCCAAAGCACAAGGACTCTGCAAAAACCAAATCAGACAGAAGCAAGCAAAGTGCGGACAGCTTAGACACCCGAAAAGGGGTGGGGGCCTGTTGCCCAGGACGAAGGAGAAGGTTTCTAACAACCTAAAGACTCCAGAAGGGAAAGGAAAGATCTCTAATTTGGATAGAAAGTCACTGGGCTCACTCCCTAAGGTAGAGGAGGCAGAGGTGGAGGATGAATTTGAGCAGCCCACCATGTTGTCTGAATCATACCTCAGCTATGACCAGCCCCGGAAGAAAAAGAAGATCGTGAAAACTCCAGGCACAGCTCTTGGAGACAAAGGACTTAAAAAAAGTGATTCTAAAAGCACTAGTAAAAACTCGAACTTGGTTCAGAAATTACCCAAGGTGAATGAGAGCAGGTCAGAGAAGCTGCAACTGGCTGGAACTGACTCAGCCAGGCTGAGAAAGGTCTCCACCTAGGCACTGCCAGTATTGCCAGATCTCCCCTTACCCACCATCCAGGCCAATTACTGTCCACTTCCTTTCCTTGAACTGATGCCCTCCTTCCAGCCAAAGCAAAAAGCATTCTCTTCACCCCAGGAAGAAGAAGAAGCTGGATTTACTGGATGCAGAATGAATTCCAAGGTGCAGGTATATTCCGGTTCCAAGTGTGCTTATCTCCCCAAGATGATGATCTTGTACCAGCAGTGCATCCATGTACTTAAGAACAATATCAATTCCATCTTTGAAGTAGGAAGAATCCCGTATTCTGTTCTTGAACCCGTTTTGGAGAGGTGTACACCTGATCAGCTATATCGCATAGAGGAATACAATCACGTATTAATTGAAGACACAGATCAATTATGGAAAGTTCATTGTCACCGAGACTTCAAAGAAGAAAGACCAGAGGAGTATGAGTCTGGAGAGAAATGTACCTGCGGTTTCAGGATGCCCAAGAGCAGCGGCTACGAGTGCTAACGAAGAACATCCAATCTGCACATGCCAATAAGCCCAAAGGCTGGCGAGCAAAGATGGCCTTTGTCAACTCTGTGGCCAAGCCACCTTGTGACGTCTGACAGAGGCAGGAGAAGTTTGACACTGGAGGAGCAGCTGTTCCTGAGAAAGTCAAGATTAAGCCAGCCCCGTATATCACAAGAAGCAACCATGTTCCTGCCAGCAGCAACAGCTTTAACCCCAGCTCTGAGGAGCCAGCCTATGACGGCCCCAGTACCAGCAGTGCCCACTTGGTGCCAGTGGTCAGTAGCACTGTCTCCTATGATCCTAGGAAACCTGCTGTGAAGAAAATTGCACCCATGATGGCCAAGACAATTAAAGCTTTCAAGAACAGATTCTCCCTGCGATAAACCAAGCACTTGCTTTGGAGATGGAATCTGGGGGGGGGAAGAATACCGGGGTGATGGGGGCTGGGGAGTGGTACTTCCAGAGGAGCCCAGAAGCTTGCTTTGTGGAGCCTCTTGGCCTAGGAATCCCGCACGGTGGCAGATACTGCCCTGCACACCTACCTGTGCCCACAGCCCTGTGCCCTGCCTGGAGCACACTTCAGAATTCTGAAGACGATGTGAAGCCTCAGTCTCACTGAGGATTTTAAGGTCAATTATTCTTTTGTTGTTAATTAGCATCTTTGTAAACTATAAGACATAGTTTTAATTAATAAATATTGCCCTCAGATTGTAAAAAAAATTCTATGAATTTATAAATATTTAGATTTCTCTCTTTCTGATATGATAAATATCAGTAGACACAATTTACATAAGCAAAGAATGCCAAGAAAACTTAGTGCTTTTACCTTTCTATTCCAGGAAATGTGTGCTTGAATTTTTGCCCAACATCCTTACCATTGCAATGACCTCACTACATTTTTTGTTAATGGATCCCATGTCTCCTTAAACCACACTCTGCTAGCTACAAATTCACTGCCAACTCAATTACCTTGAATCCTGAATTTTGGGAGTTCTGAATAGTTGTAACAACTTGGTAACTTGGGAGAGAAATTACTTGGAGAGGTAAGAAGAGGTAAGAAAAGGAAAAAATGAACTCCAATGAATAGAAGTTTTATAAATAATACTTCTCCTATAACCCCACGTTTATGTAACCAAAGCAGGTACTGACCAGAGCTAGAACCTTGTCAGTTATGGGCAGTTTGAAATATGGTTGACATTCTGTTATGAACTGTATGTCTTTTCTTTTTAATCCTTAGCTTCTTGAAAGATATGCATAACTGACCTATTTCATGGATAAGGAATCCTAGGCTGGGAAAAATGAAATAATCGTTCAGGACAACATAGCTAATTGGTGACATTAAGATTCCCAGCTGGGCTTGACTTGGTCCTGGGCCATGTGAGCAAGAGGTGCCTTTCAATTTCTTTGTGATAGTTTTTTCTTCTTTGGATTTTGCATTGGCAGGTCTGGACCATAACATATTAGTAAATTCATTTTTGTAGAATGGAGGCATAAATTTGACCCAAACCAGGACTGGGTCCTGCTTAGCTGTTGGAATACTTCCTCTTTTCTCTCATTTCATTCCATCCCTAATTAGAATCAGAATTTCTAATCATTTTTTATATCCATAAATGTGTGACTTGTATTGTAATTGAAGATCTTTCAGCATGGAGAGCTATGAGAACTAATGAGACAGACCTGTTTCTTTTACAATAGAAATTGAAATTAGTCTAACAGGAACTTAAAACTAAATTATTGGTAGAGTTATTAGAAATAAACCACAAGTAGGATTTTTTTTAATGTAACAGGAAATATATATCCTCATTCACATCCCCATATGCCCTTCTGAAATGAAATTCTGTCTTGCTTTTCTTCGGCTATCTGGACCAATTTGGCTGGTTCAGTTCCACTTTGGTAATCAGCTTAAACGCATGAATGAGTTCATATTGTTAACTTTCATTTCTCTTTGCCATTATAACATAAGTCTTAAAAAGTAATAGTTATTCTTTCAGAAAGTACTCTGTGTGATTTTCCCTGTGAAAGATCATAGGGAAGAGAGTGAATAATTTGCACCAACCAAAAGTAATGCCTTGTAACTATCACCAATTTTCTTATTTTATTCCTAATAGGAAAAGACTTGAACTTAACTCAGTCACATTAATGGAGTGTGGAGGGGGGCGTGCAACACCAACTACTTTTCTAATAGTTTAGATCAACTCAGACCAAATTCTTATTAAGATGGCATATGATAGTAAGCTAAGAGAATTCTAAATAACTAGAAAATGGTGTTCAAAATGATTGATTTGATTTAATATATTATTCATATATTACCTTAAGCCAAAGTATCTTTTTTCATAAGCTTTAGAGTTATGAAAAACAAGACAAGTCCCTATTTTCTCTGCCACATATTAATTTACTGCACACATTTTATGATGTGCATCACAGACCACCTTCTCTATATATTTCTCTTCTCCTTCACTTGCATGTGAGCTAGTAAGGGCACAGAATTGATTATTTATCATTGACTACTTCACTAAAAGCAGCACAGTGCTTTGTATATTATGTGTGGCAAATAAATATTGATGGAAATAAATTATTCATTCACCATACCTAAGTTTTTCTCAAGATTTAAATTTTCATCCAATATGAGTTTCTCTAAGAGGAACCTAGAACCTTAGAACCCCAAATTTAGCCATCTTCCTTACTTTTAAAAAAAATTTATTGTATTCTTTAAATACGTGTTAACATAAAATGCAGAAATCACCTAAGGAATGAATAGAACTGATCTTGTTAGTGTTATCTGGATCAGTTTGTTTTGTTGCAATAAAAGCTATGTTCTTGGATTATAGACTCTGGAGACCACATCTTTGTCTGGTCTTTGAAGGCTGCTTAGAATAAGGATAGGGACAGTCAATAACTGGTTTGGGATAAATCTAGTACTCTAATTATTTGGATACAGTTTTAAAAGATAAACCTTAACATTTAGGATGAAAAAAATATTACTAAAACAGAAGGTCAGGAAGTAAACTGAATACTTTTGTCAGGAAAAGTATTTTCTTTAATGAAAATTAATTGGGATAGGTAGCTCATGAGTTAATTATTTTTAAATGCAAAAACTGCCCATAAATATTTGCTGTATGTTGTATTTTGGAGATGATTAATCCTCTGGAGTCAGGTGTCCTCACAATGCAGCTAACTGAAGAGTAAGTTGCTAGTTTTTATTTTTAGGAAATGTGGCTTACGAAGGTATTAGTGTTAACCTTAAGAAGAATAGCATAATGACACGAAGGTTGAAATAGTGGTTTGTGTCATGAAAGTACTGTTAATAAAGAAGGGAAAGTTGAAGAATGAAGTCTTGCTCAGTTTTTCCAGGAGAAGAGAATGGTGAGATCTCAGTCGTGCTGGCAGCAGGGTGAGCCTTGTGGTTAAGAGCAGGAATTAAAGGATGACGTGGCAGACTGGGGTGGGGGTGGGAGGGTTTGAATGCCAGCTATAACATCTTAGCACTGGACAAATCGATTAACCTCTTTTCTCCTTATCTGTAAAACAGTCATAATTCTTACTTATCTCATAGGCATGCTTTGAGAATTGTGAAACACTATGTTTTTTAAAAAGCCTGGTACATAATAAGCATTTATCAAATGGTAACAATAAAGAAAAATAAACTTGTTCCTTCTACCAAAAAAAAAAAAATATTCTTAGAGCAGAGAATGGTATTTCATCATGCTATTTTTGGTTGAGGAAAATATTTCCTAAGAGCCTGCAACAGTCATCTAAAATTCTGCATACTCAAAGTAACCTCCTCTATCCTATTTTTTTATGAAGAAGAATTAAATCAGAAGATAATATGTGGCAAACTTGATTTTCTATCAGTATCTTACAAAATATATTATTTGCATCAAAATCACCAGTGCTTTACTATTCCTTCAGTGAATAGATAAAATAAATTTTTGGAAGCCCAATAATAAGAAAAAATTCAGTTCTGAAATTTGTTATATTTACTAGAATGGACACTTTCTGGACCTGAAACTATCAGTATATCTTACCCATCTCTTGACTGGAAAAAGGACTAGAGTGAATTGCCTCCAGAGAGTGGACAGTCAGTTACTAGAAGCCTTAGTTTTCCTGATGAACACAACTACTCTGCTTTCCTTTATGAAGTTTCAGGGTGTGGCCTGGGGCTGGAATATTACCACATATTCCTTTTTCCTTTATTATGATCAGAAGAGATTTGAATCAAACAGGGGTCAAGACATAATGTATTATTATGAATAAAGGACTATGCCAGAGATAGACATGCAGTCTTTAATACTTAGGAATAATATATTACTGTCTGACCCTCCTGTTAGTTGACAAGCATTACCAAGTGCATTTTCCTTGGGAACTCAAGGTTTCAGGGCCAAATACACTGTGTTCTCATGTTCTCCCACATAAATATATTTAGAGATGAAATCAGTTTAAAATGAACATTATGAACATTAAGGACAGTCTTAAAGGGGGAACAGCATTGTAGCCAGGTAGTTTTCCCTTTGCCTTGGAGTTGGGGTATGCAATGTGCTCACTCTATGCAAATTTCTCTGGGTCTTCAAAAGAAAGATTTGTCCATGATAAGAATAGGTAATAAAAAAGAACAGTAGAAAAAGGAAAAAAAGTGTTCCTATACATCACCAATAATTAGCACTTTTCTGTCCATCATTTGGTTTTTATATAAAATAAAAAATATTGAAAGTATTTCACTCTGTTCTATTTACAATCATAAATATCTTCCAGGTTGTAATCTTTATGAACATATTAAATAATGCCATAGCACTTATATTTTTCAAAAGAAGGATTTGTATAACCTAACCTGTCACCCATAATCATTTCCAGTTTTTGAAGTTGTTTTCAGATTTTCCTCTAAAATACAGAGTGCCGCTGTAAATGTTATTCTGCTGATGTAAGAATTTCAGATTTCTTACATTAGGGTAGATTCCCAAAAGTTTTACTTCAGAGGCTAAGAGTGTAAGGTACCTTCCTACGGGACTTTTTTCAGTAGGAGGTATAGAACCGCTTTCTCCTTATAAAAACCTAACCTGCTCTCTAACACCTGATGGGTGAAGGTCGTCCTGAGGAGCCATATTTTAGGAATGGTGACTTCCATCGGGGTGTTGCCTTTTGTTCCTGATGAACATCTTAGCAGCACTAATACCAGGAGAAAATGCCGGCCTTCAGTGCTGTTCTCCTGATGCCTGAGAGTTTAACAGAAACAACATACTTTCAACTTGATGGCTTCCTCAGAGAGGGGAGAGGAACTACCACGTACTGAGTGCCTATCTGGCTCCAGATGCAGTGATCATTATTTCACGTTTATTGTTGTTGGAGTGTCAGAGTGGGGTTTGTTGCCTCATCCCCTGGGGCCTGATCAGTACAGCAGAGACCTGAATCAAATAGGGCTTGAGATCTTGCCCTGTTCCTGGAAAAACTAGACTAGGGTATGTGAAATGCCTCCTAGTTCCCTCCAAGCCTAGACTTCGGCATTTATCTATCTCTGATACATCTACTGCTTACAGGTTAGAAGTTAGAGTTGAGAAAGTAGGTTCACCTTGGTCAGCGTATCACATAAAAATTAAAAACACAAGTGCCTACTGTGTAAGGGAGCAGGCAGACCAAAGAGAACAAGAGAGAAAAAATCTCCTGTCTGCCTGGCAGGGTCATGCTTTGTCCTATGGAAAGCTGCCTCTTCCCACACCCAGTCAGGTTAGTCATTCTGGAAGGGAGTGGAGCAAAGGAGAAGTGCCCTCAAGGAGACAAGAGGAAGGGAGCTAGCATTCAGATTTCTCACTCCCTCAAATTGCCATAAATAGTCTTTAAAAGAATACCATGAGAACTAGAATGATAATTACAGTAAGGAACCTGAGGTTCAGATATGTCAAGCAAATTCTTGAGGTCACACAGCAGAGTGGCAAGTGGTTAAGCCAACATTCAAACACAGGTGTGTAAAACCCCTGTGGGAGTTCTTTCCATTGTGCTTCAAGTGCTTTTGCTTTTCTGGACTCTGCCTCCCTCTAGTATGTTTGAATTTTAATACAGACTTTCTGCAGACATGAAATCTTTAGGGGTGGAACTGACTCACATGGTGAGAATCAGATCTCCTGATTGACCATAAGGGTCAATTTGGGGCAATTTGGACTTTAGACATTTCTCAAATGATGAACTCATCTATCATTATTTGGACCAGCTACAATGACAAGCTTAAATTCTAGACAGAAAAATATGAAAGAAAAATTCCTAGAATCTCAGACAACTTTTCACCATGAGAAATAACTTTTAAAATGAGCTTTATTGTTATGTAATTCTATTATTTAAACCTAAAACATGACTTTATAACATGATCTGTAAGAATTTTATTTTTTCATACTTCATATATTTCATAGGACATTTTAAAATACATTTCATTGCCTACAGAATGGGAGAAAATCTTGGCCTTCTATCTCAGATAGAGTATTAATCTCCAGGATACATAAAGAGCTCAAAAGACTTAACACCAAAAAAACAAATAACCCAATCAATAAATGGGCTAAGGAACTGAACAGGCACTTCACAGAAGAAATTCAGTCTACATACAAACATATGAAAAGATGTTCATTAAGTCTTGCAATTAGAGAGAAGCAAATTAAAACTACACTGAGATTTCATCTCACTCCAGTCAGAAAGGCAACAGTCAAGAATACAAGCAACAATGAATGTTGGTGAGGATATGGGGAAAAAGATACACTCATACATTGCTGGTGGGACTGCATATTGGTGCAACCACTCTGGAAAGCAGCATGGAATTTCCTCAGAAAAGTTGGAATGGAACCACCATTTGATCCATTTATCCCATTCCTCGGTTTATATCCAAAGGACATACAATCAGGATACTACAGTGACTCGGCCACATCAATTTTTATAGTAGCTCAATTCACAATAGCTAAACTATGGAATCAGCCCAGATGCCCTTCGACCAATGAATGGATAAAGAAAATGTGGTATATATAAACGATGGAATATTACTCAACCATAAAGAGAAACGAAATTATGGCATTTGCCAACAAATAGATGGAACTGGAGAATATCATGCTAAGTGAAAATAAGTCAGTCCCAAAACACCAGAGGCCAAATGTTCTCTGTGATGTGTAGATGTTAACTCATATAAGGGGAGGGAATAGGGAAGAATAGAAGTACTTTGGATTAGACAAAGGGGAATGAAAGGAAGGGAGGGCAATGGGAATAGGAAAGACAGTAGAATGAATCTGACATAACTTTCCTATATTCATATATGAAGACACCACCAGTGTAACTCCTCATTATATACAACCAGAAGAACCAGAAGTTCTATTCCATGTACGTACAATATGTCAAAATACATTCTACTGTCGTGTACAACTAAAAATACACTTCATTATGTAGATTAGTTTTAGGTTCACAGCAAGATTGAATGGAAGCTTCAGAGATTTCCCATATATCATCTTCCCCCACACAGACATACCCTCACCTCTTATCAATACCCGCCTCAGAGTGGAGCATTCCTTACAACTTATGAACCAGCATTGATATATCATTTTTATGCAGAGTTCATATTTCACATTAGGGCTCACTTTTGGTGTTGCACAAATGTATAGCAGATGTAGCCACCATGATAGTATCACAGAGAGCAGTTTTATTGTCTGAGAAATTCTCTGTGCTTTACCTATTCCTTCCTACTTATCTTCCCCTCCTCCAATTCCTAGCAACCAGTGATCTTTTTACTGTCTCATCAGTTTTGCCTTTCCAGAATGTCGTGTGGTTGGAATCATACAATAAATAGCCTTTTCAGATTGATTTCTTTCACATAGTGATAACATTTTCTTCCATCTTATTCCATAATTTAATATCTCTTTTCCTTTTAGTGTTCAATAATTCTCTTGTCTGAATATGCTAGAGTTTATTTATGCATTCACTATTGAAGGTATCTTCATTGCTTCCACACTTTGGCAATCATGAATAAAGCTGTTAAAAAAAAATCATGGGTAGGTTTTTGTGTGGATGTACATTTTCAAATCCTTTGAGTAAATGCTAAGGAGCACAATTGCTGGATTATAGGGCAAGAATATGTTTTTTTTTTTATAAGAAACTGCCAAACTGTCTCCCAAAGTGGCTGTACGATTTTGCATCTCATTAGCAATGAACCTATGTTCCTGTTGCCCTGCATCCTCACTGTCATTTAGGGCTGTCACTGTCCTGAAATTGGGCCATTGTAATAGATGTGGAATGATAACTCATTGTTTAATTTGGATTTTAGTGAGGTGTGTGTTAAGGTCTTTGGCCTATTTTTAAATTGGGTAGTTGCTTTTCTTATTGTTGAGTTTAAGAGTTCTTTATAGATTTTGGATAACCATTCTTTATTTCTTTTGCAAATATTTTCTCCCAGTTCTGGCTTATCTTTTCAATCTTTTAATTTACTGCAGAGTAAAAATTTTTAGTTTGAATAAATTTTTAAATTCCAGACTTGTTCACATTGAATCTTTGGCAATTAGCAATTATAGTTTAGGTTTTCCTATCCTGACACTGAATAGGAAACTCCCCATGGAGGTTTCTGCTTGTGGTTTTTAGGTCTGGTAGTTGTGATTCTCTGTATTTGCCTGTCTCCCCGGTTTGGGGAGCAGTGGTTTGCCCTGTGACCTCACTTGTCTTAAGATTCAAGAATTGTGGGTTTTTTCAGTTTGTTCAGATTTGGTGACGTCCAAGCTCCTTAGATGCCAGGCTGGCCATGCTTGTTTTTAAAATGATGTGAAGAAGAAAAATTTAAAAGATACCTTGCACAGAAAGAAATAGAAGTACTTTCAGTTATAGCTACTAAATTCTTTAATTTTATAATACAATATTTTTCCTAATTTTAAAAGATGTCCACTTTTTACATTATAAAAAGTTACTTTCCAAAAAATGGAAAAGTAAATGAAAAAGAACATCAATAATTCCATAATTGCTTTAATATATTTTTTGATGTCTTACACTTTTTAATAAAGGGGAAACTTTGCCCATCTTTTTCTTTAGGCAATATCAATTGTATTTCATTTTTTTAATAATCAGAACTCTAGATTCCATAATTCATTGTTTTCGGAATCTTCTTCCATCAACAGCACATTTTCATCCTGAATATTTAAGCGTTCTTCTCTGGTTTTTATTTTTCAGCATATAAACTCACTGTATTAGTTAAGGCCTTTCTGTAAACATTTGTTTGAACACAGACACATCTGTCCTATCTAGCTCTAAGTAAGAGCCTTTCCCCCTGCTGGGAGAGACTGCTCTTCATGGGTCTCTTATGATCCTATCTACCTTCCATATGTGCTAAAAGTTAAAGGCTCTGATTGATCTTTCGTTTGGGTTACTTTTCAAACAAAGAGAAGGCTTGTTTACTGCTTTCTGTACAAGTGGTGGATTCCACAAACTCAGAGTCCTTCAGGTGCAAAGCAGAACCACTGCATGCACTGCATCCACCTGAGTTCATTGTATCAGACTGTGTGGGATAAAGGTATCAGTCTAAGAGAACTGAGAGTTCAGAAATGAACACATACATTTATGGGCCATTGATTTTTGGCATAGTTACCAAAACAATTCAATGGGAAACCAGTCTTTTCAAACAATGGTGCTGGGACAGCTGGCTGTCCACATGCAAAAGAATGTAGAGGATCTCTAGTCACACCATATTAAGAATCAACCTAGAAAATATCTATCTATATATTTATCTTAGAAGAAACTGTAGTTTTTTGAAATAAATCTTCATGAGCTTAAATTAGGCAATGGTCTCAGATATTTAGATATAGTACTAAAAACAGAATGAAAGGAAAAAACATCAGGCTAAATCAAAATTAAAGTTTTGTGTTTATAGGGACACTGTCAAGAAAGTAAACAGACAACATTCACAATGGGAAAAATATTTATAAAACATACCTGATAAAGGCCTGGTGTCCAGACTATATAAAGAATTTTTCCAACTAAAAAATAAAACAATAAACTAATTTAAAAATATGACCAGAAAAATCCCTCCAAAGAAGGTATACAAATGTGCTTATAAGCACATGAAAATATGCTCAAAATTATTATTAATCAGGAAAAAAAAGAAAAATACAATTTCATATATACTAGAATGGCTAGAATAAAAAAAATATATAGTTAATGAGTGTCAGCATGAATGTAGAGAAATTAGTGTGCTTGGATTTGCTGGTGAGAATGTAAAATAAAGCAGTTGCTTTGAAAACCAGTCTGGTAGTTCCTCAAAAGTTTAAACAGTTACCATATGATCCCATAATTTGATTCTTCAACATAATCCAAATACAATGGGATGTTATTCGGTCATACAAAAGAATGAAGCTCATATGATTATCTCAATAGATGCAGAAAAGGCATTTGACAAAATACAGCATCCATTCATATCAAAACACTAGAAAAACTAGGGATAGTAGGAACATATCTCAACATCATAAAAGCTATATGTGCTAAACCCAAGACTAATATCATTCTAAATGGAGAAAAATTGAAAGCACTCCCTCTAAAAACTGGAACAAGAAAGGGATGCTCTCTTTCACCATTTTTATTCAATATTGTCCTTGAAACTCTAACCAGAGCAATTAGACAGAAGAAAGAAATTAAAGGAATACAAGTAGGAAAAGAACTCAAACTATCAGTATGTGTAGATAACAAGATTCTATATTTAGAAGAACCAAAAAACTTTCATCAGGAAACTTGTAGAACTCATAAATGAATTCAGCAATATAGCAGGATATAAAATTAACACCCATAAATCGAATGCATTTCTATACATCAGTGATGAATCTACTGAAAGAGAAATTAGGAAAACTAACCCATTCACGATAGCCTCAAATAAAATAAAGGAAAAAACTTGGGAATCAATCTAACAAAACAAGTGAGAGACTCTACAATGAAAAGTATAGAACACTAAAGAAAGAAATTGAAGAGGACCTTAGAAGATGGAAAGACCTCCCATGCTCTTGGATAGCAGAATTAATATTGTCAAAATGGCCATACTACCAAAAGTGCTATACAGATTCAATGCAGTTCTCATTAAAATCTCAATGGCATTCTTCATAGAAATAGAAAAAGCAGTCATGAAATACACTTGGAAAAAAAGAGACCCAGAATAGCCAAAGCAATGCTTAGCAAGAAAAGTGAAGCAGGAAGCATCCCAATACCAGACCTTAAATTATACTACAGAGCAATAGTAACAAAAAGAGCATGGTATTGGCACCAAAACAGGCATGAAGACCAGTAGAATAGAATAGAAAACACAGAGACAAACCCACATAAATACAGTTATCTCATCCTAGAAAAAGGTGCCAAAAACATACATTGACGAAAATATAGCCTCTTCAACAAATGGTGCTGGGAAAACTGGAAACCTATATGCAGTAAAATGAAATTAAACCCCTCTCTCTCACCCTGCACAAAACTCAACTCAAAGTGGTTCAAGTACTTAGGTCTTAGAATAGAGACCCTGTGACTAATAGAAGTAAAAGTAGGTCCAAATTTACATCATGTTGGCTTAGGAATTGACTTCCTGTATTTAAAATCAACATACTACCATGAAACAGCCACATCAAACCAACCTAGATGCCCTTCAACAGATGAATGGATAAAGAAAATGTGGTATATACACAATGGAATGTTACTGAGCCATAAAAAAGAACAAAATTATAGCATTTGCCAGCAAATGGATGGAACTGGAAAATATCATGCTAAGTGAAATAAGCCAAACCTAAAATACCAAAGGCCTAATGTTTTCTCTGACATGTGGATGCTAACTTCACAATAAGTGGGAGATGGAGGTGGTTAGGGAAGAATAGCTGTAGTTTTGATTAGGAAAGGGGGAATGAGGGAAGGAAGGGGGAATGAAAATAGGAAAGATAATAGAATTAATTGGACAGTATCATCCTATGTGCGTATATGTTTATGCAACTAATGTAATTCTTTATCATGCACAACCAGAAGAATAAGAAGTTATACTCCATATATGTATAATATGTCAAAATACAGTTTACTCTCATGTATAACTAATTAGAACAACAAAAAAAGAAAAAAAAACAATGAATCTCTAATGCGTAGTACAACACAGATGAACTTTTTAAGTGAAATAAGCAGGACACAAAAGGCCAAAACACACAAAAAACTTTGCTGGGCTATAGTCCAAAATCAGGTGAGGCAAATTAATGGAATTACATGGCACACATTTTATTCCCTCATAGGAAAGGAACTTTGAAAGAGAGCTAAAGCAGGAGTCTCTTTGATGGGGGGGAGATCAATATATAGAGCTATACTATTAATTATATACATATAATTAAATATATTATAATATATATATATTGTTTGATATAGCACACAAATTCTTTTGTGAGAATGGAAACTGAGGTCTTTTATTTTTCACATTTTACTTTGAAAACCAAAAGGGTTTACAGTGAAGGAGGAGATGGATACTCCAAGATGTCATGGTTATGACTTTCCCTGGTAACCACAATCTAGGAGAAGGAAAGCCAGTTCTCTTCCTGAATAATGTCTCTGGCAAACATCAAGGACTAGAGCTAACCCCTGACCTGTTGGCATTTTAATGGGGTGTTGCTACTTCATTCCATTTAGAGAGTATAGCAGGGTGTGCAACTCTGGGTAGCAGGAACTGGGTCTTGCTGATTTATATTCTGTGGGTATCATAACAGATTGTTGGCCATGTCCAAACTAAAATTCAACCTATTTGTGTGAGTATAAAACCTCATATTTGTGGTCTTTAGGGGTCCTGCATGTCTCTAGTAGAAATACCATATGAATCTTAGCAGCTGCATTGGTTCTATCTGGTAATTGGGAACCTCTTTAGTTACCTGAAATGGTTTTTTACTGGAAAATTTCAAATGCATTCCATCTGTTAGAAAACACTGGTTTAATCTAATATGTCCCTATTGTCTCCACCTGCCCTCTCCCTTCCGTAATTGAAATATATTTTTAATTTAAATTAATTTTAACTGACACATAAAGATCTAAACATTGTACATATTTAAGGGTACCGTGTGATGTTTCAATATGAATTGTTGAAATTTATCTACCAGATTGTTCGACTGCCAGCTTTTCTTCTTGTATTTCATTCTCAGTGAGTCAAATGTGCAAAGCATCTGCTTTTCCTCAGATTTCAGGTTAGTTGGTCACCCTGAGATCTCCCATCTTTGTTAAGCTCAAGAAAATATTTACTTTCACATATTATCTAGATTTTTTTTATCGTTAGTATAAGAGGGGAGTTCTTTTCAGTTCTTTTTACATTCTAAATGGAAGGCAGAAGATGTATAATATGAAATAATTATTTTCTCAGTAATAATAATTGAAAGGATATCAGCTATTTCTAAATTCTCATTTATACTTAAGACATTTTACATAATTTTCTTATAATGGATTTTAAAGGACTATTTTGGATTTTAAAGATATACAAATGGAAATAAAAGACTATTTAATACACTATTTTATTCAATATTCCACTTACAATCAGTCCTTCCCATGGGTTCTGCATCTTCAGACTCAACCAACCACAGAACAAAAAATTTGAAAAAAAACTGCATCTGTTCTGAACATGTACAGACATTTTTCTTGCCCTTATTTCCTACACAGAAGAACATTTATGTTGTATTAGACATTATAAATAATCCAGACATGACTTTACATATATGGGAGAATTAGCATAGGTTATGTTCAAATGCTATGGCATTTCACATAAGGGACTTGAGCATGCAGGAATTTTGGTATCCTCAAGGGTCCGGGAACCAATCCCCTACAGATGCTGAAGGGCAACTGTATGTGGTTTAAATTATTATCTAGGAATTTCAGGAGGTTGTTGAATACTATAGGTGCTGACAGTTCTTACCTTTTTGTTGATTTCAATGGTAATTTATTATGTTACTGCTAACATCATAGATATCAAATACCTCTTGATAGAAGAATACAAGTCCAGCTACAGAGTGTTATTGCCCCGAATTGAAAAGCCAAATTTCAACAACCTCAGATATAACTATTAATTTACAGCAAACATAACTAAGGACGATGCTATACTATAGCACTGACACACAATCAACAAAATACAAGTAAAAGCCATCCCTATAGGACGATCTGCTTTTCTCAATAAAAAAATTTCAAGGGGCAAAAAAAGGAGATAAAAGTAGTAACTTACGGATTAAAGAGTTTTAAGAATGGGAAGTTATACTCCATGTATAATATGTCAAAAGACACTCTACTGTCATGTATCTCAAAAAAGAACAAATTAAAAAAAGAATTTTAAAAGGCACATCAACTAATTATAATCTGTGGGCCTACTGGGATAAAATCTATTTTAAAATTATGACATTTATTAGGAAAATGGAAATTTGAACACTGTACATTTTATATTATTAAGAAATTCTTATCAATTCTTTTCATTGTGATAATGGGGTTACGGTTATGTTAAAAATATTTCTTTTTGTAGATGAGGAATATAAATATTTATGATGAAATGATATGGTATTTGCGATTTGACAACATGTGGTGGAGGGTATTGGGTAGAAGTTCAAAGAATAAAAGTGACCGAAATGGATAACTGAAGTTGCATGATAGACATATAGGAGTTCACTACACTCCTCACTGTTTAATATATATATGAAATTTGAAAGAGAGGTTTGTAGGCTTTTGGGAAATTGTTCGAAGCCCCAAAACTCTGTCAAATACTTAGGACAATTAAAATGCAAAAGGATTTATAAAAAAGACCAACAAATTAGGTAATCTCTGATTAAGTAAAATACAATCACAGATAGTAAAATATAAATTACTTGAAATGTTCCAAGAGGAGAGATGTATTTATACCTATTGTGTATAAAAAGTAGCAAACATTAAGAAAACCCATAAAGATCACCAGGTCCAGATTATTTAATACCTGGATTCAATCTAACTTTCAAAGAACATGCAATTCCTCTATTATTGCTATTTCAGACCGAAAAAGGGAGTGGGGGAAGATGCAAAATGGCTACAATTAATTTTTCAAAAAATAACATTAATATTGAATACTAGTAAGGATAAACAAAAATATGCATGGATATAAATACAAAAATAGTATACATAAAATATTAGCAAATTAAAGTGAGCAATGTATTAAGAATATAATAAATTATAAACAAGTAGTGTTTTGGCTTTTTGTTTTCAAGTTCAAAAGACTAACATTTGGAAATTCATTAAAATAAATCATTATCTTAGTAGATTAAAGGAGAAAAATCATGTAACTTTGTTAATAGATATTTTCCAATTTTGGTACGGCTAGGGGAAGTTATATTGGGAAGTTATGTGGTGGTGATCAGTTAATATCTCAACTCTTACCTATTGCAGAGGGAGGGAAGGAAGATAGAAAATCTTTTGCAGTCCCTCTGGAAAAACAGATTGCTAAGTCCATTCTAATAAAGTTCAAACTGGTTCAAATCAAGCTCATTTATGTGGTACAGAATCATTGTATAATATAAGATCATTAAGATTGCTGTAATAACTAATGGAAATTTTATGTTTTATTAAAATGCAGATTATCTTGATAGGAATGATGCATTCAGCTTCTTTTGTCAATTTGCAGAGGAGACTTTGTTGGGGAAGTGGAAAGGAGGGAAAATTCATTGGATACATAAGATGGGGAGAAAGCTAAGTGGTCAATAAGACCACCCCAGAAGATAAATTTTGCTGACTTAACACTTTGGGTTATAGTGAGTCCTGAATGTCTGTTCTAATCACAGATTAGGAGGCCAGATCCAGAATAAGAGCAGACAGGAGAGGAGTTAAGCATTCAGGAGAGCCTTTCATGGTCTCATCCTTCAACAGACATTTTATAATGGTGAGTACTAGGATTGTCCACATTATGAGGAAACTGAATTCTTAAACACATTAAATCACTTACATGAAGTGATGCAACTATTACAATGTTATGGCAAACTTTAATTCCAAGTTCAAATGACTCTAAGATCATGACTGTTTCCACTGAAATAATTAAAGGAAAGAATAGCCAGTTATTAGATCAGCATGTTATATGTAGCATCAAAATAATTTATTGACTGATTTATTAAACCTCCAGTGAGATTCAGAAGCAGAAAATGACCTTTTTTATTAAATACAAAGAAGAAAAGTAACCAGTGGGAATTATTTTATTTCTCTAGTATATATTTGTTTAATGAAGCATTAAAACCAAGCAAGTCATCTGTCTCCCCCCTTTTTTTTTGTTTTGAACTGGGTATTGAACTCAGGGGCACTTGGCAACTGAGCCACATCCCCAGCCCAATTTTGTACTTTATTTAGAGACAGGGTCTCACTGGGTTGCTTAGCACCTTGCCCTTGCTGAGGCTGGCTTTGAACCAGCGATCCTCCTGTCTCAGCCTCCTGAGAAGCTGGGATTATAGGCATGCGCCATCGGCCCGGCCTGTCTCCCTTTTGATAGTCAGGGTTTTAGATATTTATTGTCTGCTTATTTATGTATATCCCTCTCTCTTGGAAAAAAAATGTATGAATGATACAGATATATCCTCTCTAATATCATATTTAAGAAGGTACATCTTTTACATCCTTTAAAATAATTGTCCCAGATCCTTCTTCAGGAATATCTGTCTTTAAAGTGATTACTCATGCAAGATTTGCAGGTTGGGTTTTCAGTCTTCAGTTTATAGCAAGGCAAGAAAGAACTACTGCCATTTTTTCTGGTGAGAACTGATTAGCTAACATATCGATTTTGTAGCTTATTTTTTCTCATATATTTAATTAGCAATATTGGCCAGGAAATGCTATAAACACACACACATACACACACACTATATTCAAATACATTTTGCTAGTATTTTTGGAGTGAAGTTATAGAAGTTTTGATGTATCATTTATATTCTTAATTCTTTTTGAGTGTTGGACATTGAAACCAGGGCCTTCTCTGTACTAAAGAAGTACCCAGTCACTGAGCTACATCCCCAACCCCAATATTTATAATTTTTAAAGAAACTGTAGCATGATGGTCTGTTGAACCATTTAGCACTCAGAGTCTTACTAATAGACGGTGTAGTCATACTTCTTGATCTTCAAGTCTTTACCTAAAAAAGCAGTTAAGTCCTTTTCCAGGGAAGAAGTCTAAGTTTTTATCCTTGTTTGCTAATTTTTTCATTGACTTTGCATTTTTGTCATAATTTAAAAATACTTGATAGAGTCAAATTTGACAATTTTTTATTGCTTCTGTTGAGTCAGGTTAGAAAACCTTCTCCACTCCAAGAATATGTAGAAATTCTTCTAGTCTTGTATTTGTCATCTTCCAGTACTTGAACAGATTCACATTTTTACATTTAAATATGTGATCCATTTGAAGTTTATTTTTGTGGACCCAGTGGTATCATTTTCCATATTTAGAAAATACAGTTAGTTCTGCTGATATTTTGTAAGGGACTGAAAAAGATTTTCTAACTTCCTTTCCTCCCTTTCACACAGGTTTTTCCAATAAGATTGATGTATTAGGGAACAGTAATTTTGCAAGGTTTCATTTGAGAAAAACACTTGAAGGATATAGAAAACTGTACCTACGTAGGACTGAACTACTCTGTGTAGGAATACACAGAATATGCGTGCACGTGCGCAGGGAGCCATCGTGACTGGTGTGAGAACCAGGTGAAGTTCGAGGCATTAACCAGGAATATCTGGCCTCAGGAATTCACAGGCAGGTATTGACTGTTGGACACTGCTGAGTCACGTGGGATCCTGCATTAGGTTCAAGTATAGTCGCCGGGAGATGGGAGTGACCCCCTAGAGCCAAACGACGTGCTTACCTCCACCCCTGCATCCTGTTTTCCTTGTAGAAGCTCCTAAGGGTCCCCTTTGATTTGTACCACCGTAAATAAAAAAGGCTCCTTCGCTGGTTCGAGCCAGACCCTCTGGATGGCTCAATTGGTCACACCCCTGCTTCAAAAGTAGTCTTGACTTTTTGTCTTTATTTCTGATATGAATATTTCTTAGCTTTTATTTTGCAGCCAGCCCATCCCTTCCACAGGAACCCTTTCCCTTGTCCATGCAGGACGTGTGCAAGACACGCGCTCACACAAGCACACACTTCAAAACTCTTGCTACCTCATTTCACCACCTCTAATCCTACAAGATTGTGTTTGGTATTTCACACATTTGTAAACTTTCTGGTATTAAAAAATGACCATTCATTCAACATTGCAAACGTGCCTAGGCTTTCTGGTTCAAAAATGCCAAGCAGTGTTATGTGAAAAACTAAATGTAGTTAGGTGCAGTGGCACACACCTGTAATTCCAGAGACTGGGGAGGCTGAGGCAGGAGGATCCCAAGTTCAAAGCCAGTCTCGGCAACTTAGGGAGCCCCTGTCTCAAAACACACACACACAAATAAATAAAAGAAAAGGGCTGGGGATGTGGCTGAGTAGTTAAGTACTCCTGGGTTCAATCCCTGGTACTAAGAAAAACAAAAGATAAAGAAAGAGAAAAACAGGAAAAACTAAATATAGGGTAAAACCTTGAAATAATAAAGGTTTGGAAAGAAGTGAGAAAGTATGTGATATCTTTCAAGCAAAAGGCATAGCAGTAGTTTACATTATTGACAAAGACTCTACAAACTGCATTGAAAAAAATACATTTTTATGATCATAAATTATAATGTATATACAAAGGCCTTAAATAGACATTGTCAAGTCCTGAAGGAGATTCTTTTTATTTATAAGTTCTAGTTTAGTGATTTTAAAATATCACTATAGTTTTCCAAGTCTTCAGCTGTTTGTTTGTTTTTGAATAACCCTCAAAAAAAGAAAATGCCTGCAGAGAAATACATGTTAACTGAAGAAGTGGGCTATATTTTGCATCCACTCGCAGTTTGATAAAATAGAGATGCATATCTTGAAGGAGCTACATCTTAAAGGCAGAAAAATGGTTCCAAGGATCTATGACTATGAAATATCTCACACTGTGATAATTCTTCTTTTACATACTTCACAATTAAGTTACAAGCAGCAACCTTTCCTCCTTGCACCTCTGTGAGCAAGCTTTAGGTCTTTTCAAGGCTATGTGCTATTATAAAAATAGTATTTGTGAATTTCTTAACCATTTACTATATACATATAAAACTATGCTATACTTTTTATAAGATTCCTATCTATTCCCCTCCCCCATATATGAATCAAGCTCTGTTTACCACTGAGCTACATCTTTAGTTCTTCTTCATTTTGAGACAAGTTCTCTATAAGTTGTTGAGGCTGGTCTGGAACTTGTGATTATCGGGTCTCACCTCCTGAGTGGATGAGGTTACAGACTCGGGCTGCCGCATCTGGCAGATTCCTAACTTATTAAAAATGTGTCAGTAAGAGGATGTTGAATGTTGAATACTAGCCCCATTTTCTCCATAAGCCCTGTGGTTTTTCTCATGTGATTTTTGCATAATGGGGTGACTTTTGACAATGTTTATTTATGGTTATAGCAGAACCAACGATTCATATTTTCCCTTGACTTGAAATGCTGTTTTTATTTTAAGCTAAATTTCCATGTGTACTCTTTCTATTTCTGAACATTTAATTTTGTTTCATGGTGTGACTACTCATGTGCCAATGCCCATGCTATTTTGATTTTGAGGCCTGATAATGCTTTAATATCTGGAGGCATGGGCTCCTCCTGCTTCTTGAGTTTACTGCCTTCTTAACCACAGTTGCTACATTTTAAGGTTTCCTCTCCTGTTTTTGCTCACAAATTCTTCCATATGGTCTTCAGAATCAATTTCATTTGTTCTAGGAAAAATGATGTTGATAGAAAGGAATAACATTAAATTCAGAACTTAACAGAGAGAACTGACACTTTTCTAATATGAAGTCTTCCTTTTCACAAAACACCTTCAGAAAAGAGCTTCCATTTGCTCAAGTCTACAAGTATGCTTTTCCAAAGAGTTTCAATTATTTTTAGAAGTTTTTATAGTTCTTATTAGGTATACTTCTAGCATTTTATACAGTTTTTGTTGCTATGATATGCATTATATCATTTAACTAGTTATTGTTTTGGTTAAGTCTGTAATTTCTATAGATTAATTTTATATCCTGCTACCTTACTAAATTCCTATATTGTGGTTGTTTTTCCATTGATTTTCTTGGGATGTCCAGGGATACATTATATTACATTATACGATTTTTTAATTTATTAACAAGAGAAAGCAATTAAAGGCATTTTCCAATTCATTTGTCTTAAATACCTTTTTCTTTTTTTTGTACTAGGGTTTGAACCCATCTCAGTCTAGGTGTATTGGATGAGAAGGTGGATGCCTGTAGATGCTTAACCACTGAGCAATATCTCTAGCCCTGTACTTTATTTTGAGACAGGGTTTTGCTACCTTGCTTAGGGCAGTCACGAAATTTCTGAGGCTGGCTTTGGGCTTATGCTCCTCCTGCTTCAGCCTTCCAGGCAGCTGGGATTACAGGCATGTGCCACCTTGTCTGGCTTTTCCTTTTTCTTCATGGTGCTACAGTGAATACCATTATGAAATTGTAGTGATGACAGTGGTTTTCCTTGTTTTGTTTTTGCTTTTACAATGAACAATTCTGATATTCTCGCTGGATTTTGTGCCAAGATATATTAAGGAAGTTTCTATTATTATTTTACTGAGTATTTTCTCACTAGAGAGGAATCCTGGGTCTTATTAAGCCTTGATCAATAAAATGAGATCCCGAGTATGTACAGAAATG
>JAJEJO010001097.1:280795-337071 GCA_020662805.1 Glaucomys volans
TGCAGGGGGAGTTCAGGCAAAATCCTTGACCAAAGACAAAAAGGAAAAAACTTGCTTACTAGGAAGATATGTAGTTTAGTGAAGGTGGTTGTTTTAAGGAAAGTAAGTGTTTTCATCGCTGTGACCAAAAAAGACCTGACAAGAACAATGTAGATGAGGAAATCTTTATTTGGCACTCATAGTTTCAGAGGTCTCAGTCCATAGGTGGCCAACTCCATTGCTCTGGGCCTCCACCTCTGGAGCTGAACATCATGGTAAAAGAACCTGGGGGAGGAAAGCTGTTCAGAACATGGTAACAAGGAAGCTGAGAGAACATCACTCACCAGGGACAAAATAAAACTCAAGGGCATGCCCCCAGTGACCTAAATTCTCTAACCCTACATACCTACAGTTACCATCCAGCTAATCCATCATTGGATCAAGCTATTGTTTAGCTTAAGGCTCTCTTAACCCAATCATTTCACCTCTGAAAATTCTTGCATTATCTCACACATGAGTTTTTCTGGGACTCCCCATTTCTAAACATAATAGTAAGATCCACACACCAGGTGAAGTCAGAGAAGAAATCAAAGATAGGAAACAAACCTCCAAGCATTTTTTTGAACAGTAAAATTATAGACAAAAAATTCAAGAACTGCTATTTGGTGATATTTGTCTAAAGGTGGTATGGCTTAAAATAAAACCCAAGAACAATTTTAGAGGCAAAGGACCACAACAAGCAATGTCCTTCTGTTTTGAGAAACAAGCTTTCTCTGGCATTTTGTGAATAGCGGATCTGGGGAGAGCGGAAGATCAGGATACTTAATCTTTCTTTAGTAAAGTTTTTTTTAGTTGCTTTAGTCTAGAATAGCCTCTTTGGGGGAAATGATCAATTAATTAAAAATTCACACTTTCCAAAAGGCAGACTCCTTATCAAAGTCTTCTCTTCTCCTTTGTCCATTTCCAGAGTGTCTAGGGATGTGTGTGTGCCTTACATTTCTCATAGTGCCTCTTTATTGGGCTGGACATTGCCCTTTTCTGTCTCATACTAGTTCTCCACTAAAGCAAAGTTGATTGGTCTGGTCTAGTCCTGAAGACGTGTGTTTATACAACCTGGATTTTTGACTCATGGGTAAGTCCCTAGATCCTCCATTTTGTCCCCAATTATGATGTGCCTACTACCATCTTCCATGTTGCTTCAAGACCTCCAGTTGTTCAGCATTCTCTCAGCACCTCTCCAGTCTCAAGGTCTTTTGACACTCAGTAACCACAAGTTATTTTTAATGAATCAGGATGTATCTCCTGTCACTCTTAGCTATTGTTATGGATTGGATATGAGGTGTCCCCTCAAAGCTCACAAGTGAGACAAGGCAAGGAGGTTCAGAGAAGACTCTGGGTTGCAAGAGTGTTAACCCAATCAGTGAATTAATCCCATCATAGGGATTAATTAAGTGGTAACTGAAGACTGGTAGAGTGCGACTGGAGAAGGTGGGCATTGGGGATGTGCCTTTGGGGTATATATTTTGAATCTGTTAAGTGGAATCTCTATATGCTTCCTGATCATCATATGAGTCACTTCCCTCTGCCGCACTCTTCTGCCATGATGTTCAGCCTCACCTTGAGCTCCAAGGATTGGAGTCAGTGTCTACGGATTGAGGCCTCTCAAACCATGAGCCCCCAAATAAACTTTTCCTCCTCTACAATCTTGCTAGTGGGGTCTTTTAGTTGCTGCAGTGAGAAAGCTGACTGAAGCAGCTACTCATTGCTCTTTGATCTTAAACTTATACCTGTGAGCCATACTACATTCAGAAGGAAAGGAAAACAGCCATCCCTATAATTTTGGTTTCTTTTTCAACCATTTCTGGATGCTCTTTACCCTTTGACTGAAGTTCAGGGGTCCAGAAGGGTGTTGATTCTCCTTCAACACTTTTCCCATCCCCTAGTTTTTTCCCTCAATAGAGTCTAAATTTCACTTTCTCTCTAGTGGAATTTGCTTTATCTTCTTTATACTATGGCTTCTCATAAAACCCTATTTTCATACACCCAAGCTTTATTTTTCATATGCAAGAAATAGATTTTTGAATTTATAAAACTCTCATTTGAGTTGTAATATGCAGTCTTGGAAATTAAATATTGATATTGTTGTATTTTTTCCAGATATAGCATTTTTAATCCTCCCTATGACAGACTATCCTTGATTCTCTTCCTGATATACATGAAAGAATCTAAAAATTCAGAGATCCAGAGTCTTGGAGCAGGAATGTCAGGATAGGTTTGTTACCTAGGCTCTGTGTTACCAGCCCGCAACTTTATTCTCTGAGAAGACCTAAAGGACACTCCTATAGAAACCCCTAAGAAATACTTCAATGAGGGGGCACACTCACACCCTTGAAAAGCACTGCAGTGGCTGTAAGCCCTATGGTGATGGGTTCCCTGATGTCAGTGGGGATAATGGGACCCTGGGAGAGTAAAGGCCAAGTGGCAACACTTAACTGCCAAAGATAAGGTGATAAGGTATTTTTGTTATAAAGGGTAGTGGCTTCTGATTATCATAAAAGTAATCAGACTATTTTAACCTGCAGTAATTTGTCACTGAGTAATTGGTCATGTTCTTTCGAAGACTGAGAGAGATGAGCTGCCTACTCAAACTATTGGTGAATTTAGAAAACAAGAAAAAATACAGGTCCTGTGGCAAAAAGCTCAGTTTGAGTCACCTAGTGGAGAGTAATACATTTTACCTAGTTTCTAGATCTAAACCAGCTCACAGAGCTAGAGTCCCTGGATCGCAGGTGACACCAGTTTCTTTTGAGAAAGGATGCTATGACAATCATAAGTATATACTATAAAATTTCCCCTGAGTCTTTTTCCAAGAACAGCTTACTAGTGTGACTGTGTACTGGGGAAAATGAAACATCCTGACTCTTCAGAGATTACTGGATATGAATTGATGGCATTCCTAAGTACCTTGAGTCCACTGTGGTCCACCTATCAAATGCAGACTTTGTGAGCGCCAAGTGATAGATCAAGACTTGGTCCAGGTTTGAGTGAATAGTAGAAACTATCTATCCCCACCCTCATTCTTGATTGTATAATTGAAATAGACATACTTGGTAATCCAGTGTGTCCTTTATAAATTTTTAAAATGCAGTGATATATCCTTCATTAAGCCACATTTTTCATGCTAATTAATGAAGTATGCACTTTTTATGATAAAATGTATATTTCTGAACCGCTTTTCCTTTTAACTTAAATTTAAATTTTTTTAAAATTTAAGTTAAAATCAAAATGAAAAATCTAATTCATTGCAGTATTACATCAAATTTCTCTGTGTTTGAAATTTTTTACAATAAGAAAGTTGGGAAAATAAAAAATAGACGTTTGATTTGATTATAATTTGTCAAGAACACATTCATTCCACATCTCTTTCATTCTTGGTAATAATATGCTGCAGTAGTCACTGCCCAATATCACTGCAGGTCAAGTTAGTCCTCTTAACTTTAGAGTAATCAGAAACTTTTGACCTTCACAGAAAATGTTCCCACCTTATCTTTGGTAATAAAGTGTTTTTACTTGGCCTCTACTCTTCCTGTGTTCCATCTTCCCTACTGAAATCAGGGAATACAATACATGACCTACCAAGAAGAGCCACACAGCACTTGTTAAGGGTTTGGGTGTGCCCCATCTCTAAAGTAATTCTTAATTTTTTAATTTTACAAAGTTATGCAAAGAAGACGTCCTTTAAAAATAACTATTGTCAACAACTACCTTGCGTTTTGGGTTGACTTTTTCTTTGAGGGGGAGCAAATGACAGTTCTACAAGCCATTATTGTAAGGTTTTATGGCACTAAAATAAATGCCTTATTTTTAAACCTGAGAACAATACAAAAAGCACTATGTTATTTATTTTTATCATGTGATTTAGCATTAGACAGAAGAAATGCAGAAATTCATTCTGGATATCACTTCCTTGGCATTAGGAAACATTTGTTCTTATTAATCCAGAGGGTCCACTGACCCAAGTGCATTGTTCCCCTTCTGACTGGTGAAATCTCAGTGTAGTTTTAATTTGCATTTCTCTAATTGATGGAGGTGTTGAACATTGTTTCATATATTTGTTGGCTGATTCTATTTCTTCTTCTGTGAAGTGTCTGTTCAGTTCTTTAGCCCATTTATTGATTGGGTTATTTGGCTTTTTTGGTGTTAGGTTTTTTGAGTTCTTTATATATCCTGGAAATTAATGCTCTATCTGAGGTGCGGGTGGCAAAGAGCCTCCCATTCTGTAGGCTCACTCTTCATGCTCTTGATTGTTTCCTTTGATGAGTAGGAGCTTTATAGTTTGATACCATCCTATTTACTTCTTGTGCTTTAAGAGTCTTGTTGAGGAAGTCAGTTCCTAAGCTGACATGATGGAGTGTTGGGCCTATATTTTCTTCTAGTAGATTCAGGGTCTCTGGTCTACAGCCTGGATCCTGTATCCACTGTGAGTTGAGTTTTGTGAAAGGAGAAATATAGGGATTAAATTTTATTCTGCTTTATATGGATTTCCATTTTTCACAGCACCATTTGTTGAAGAGGCTATCTTTTCTCTAATGTAGGTTTATGGCACCTTTGTTTAGTATCAGCTAATTGTATTTATGTGGATTTGTCTCTGTGTCTTCTGTTCTTTTCCAGGAGTCTTCATGCCTGCTTTGGTGCCAATACCATGCTGTTTTGTTGCTAGAGCTCTGTAATATAATTTAAGTTCTGGTATTGAAAGGTCTCCTGCTTCACTTTTCTCACTGAGAATTGCCTTGGCTATGCTACACCTTTTATTTTTCCAAATGAATTTCATGACTGCATTTTCTATTTCAGTGAAGAATGCCATTGGAATTTTAATTGAAATTGCATTATATCTGTATAACACTTTTGTATTATTAATATGTATTTTTTTTTGACAACATTAATTCTGCCAGTCCAACAACATGGGAGCTCTTTCCATATTCTAAAATCTTTTTCAATTTCTTTCTTTAGTGTTTGGTGGTTTTTGTTGTAGAGGTCTAACACCTCTTTTATTAGACTGATTCCCCAAAATTTTATTTTATTTTTTTGAAACTATTGGGAATGGGATATTTTTCCTAATTTGTCTTTAGCTAATTCATGGGTGTTAATTTTATATCCTGTTACTTTGTTGAATTCATTTATAAGTTGTAAAACTTTTCTGGATCTTCAAACTATAGGATTATGTCATCAGCAAATGGGAATAGTTTGAGTTCTTCTTTTTCTATTTGTATTCCTTCAATTTCTTTCTTTTGCTTAATTGCTGTGGAGAGATTTTTAAGGAATATGTTAAGTAGAAGTGCTGAAACAGGGCATCCCTGTCTTGTTCCAGTTTTTAGAAGTAATGCTTTCAATTTTTCTCCATTTAGAATGATGTTAGCCTTAGATTTGATGTACATAGCTCTTACAATATTGAGGTATGTTCCTACTATCCCTAGTTTTTTCTAGTGTTTTGAACATGAATGGATGCTGTATTTTGTCAAATGCAATTTCTCTATTTATTGAGATAATCATGTGATTCTTGCCTTACATCTTTGTTGTGGTGCATTATGTTTTTTGATTTCTGTATACTGAACCAAACTTACATCCATGGGATGAAACCCACTTGATTATGGTGCACTATCTCTTTAATGGGTTTTTGTATTTGTGTATTTTGTATTTGTATTTGTGATTTGCCAGTATTTTATTAAGAATTTTTGCATCTATATTCATTAAGGTGGAATTTTTCTGTCCTTGGTGTGTCTTTATCTGGTTTTGGTATCAGGGTGATAAAGCTTCATAGAATGAGTATGGAAGGGTTCCCTCCTTTTCTCTTTCATGGAATGATTTGAGGGATTAGTGTTAGTTCTTCTTTGAAGGTCTGGTAGAACTTAGCTGAGAATCTGTCTGTTCTTGGGCTTTCCTTTCTTTGTTAGCTTTTGATGATCTCTTCAATTTTCTCACTTAAAATTGATCTATTTAAATTTTCTATGCCCCCTGATTCAATTTGGGTGGGTCATATGTCTCTAGATGTTTGTCAATATCTTCAAGATTTTCAAATTTTTTGAAATATAAAATTTCAAATTAGTTTTTGATTATCATTTATATTTTAGTAGTGTCTGTGTCGATATTTCCATTTTTAGCATGTATTTCAGTAATTTGAATTTTTCTCTCATTCTTTTGGTTAGCTTGGCTAAGGATTTATTAATTTTATTTGCTTTTTTCAAAGAAATAAATATCATTGATTTTTGAAAATTTTGCTTAACATTCATTGATTTTGGCTCTGATTTTAACTATTTCCTATCTTCTACTGCTTTAGGTGCTGTTTTGATCTTTTTCCATGGCCTTGAGATAAAATGTTAGGTTATTTGTTTGTTGACTTTCTATTCTTTTAGTGAATAAACTCAATGCAATGAACTTTTCTCTTAGAACTGCCTTTGTAGTGTCCCAGAAATTTTAATATGTTGTGTTACTATTTTCATTTGCTTCTAAGTTTTTTTATTTCATCCCTTATTTCTTCTGCTTTCCATTTGTCAATCAATAGTATATTATTTAGTTTCCAGATGTGAGAGTGTTTTCTTTTTTTTATCATTGATTTCTAATTTCATTTCATTATGTGCTGATAGAATGCCAAGTATTATCTCTTTTTTTGTATATTCTAATAGTTGCTTTGTGGCCTAAGTTATGGTTTATTTTAGAAAATGATCCAAGCTCTGCTGAGAAGAAAGTATATTCAGTCACTGATGCATTAAATATTCTATATAAGCCTGTTAAGTCCAAATTGTTAATTATATTTCTTAGTTCTATAGCTTCTTTATTCAGTTTTTGTTTGGAAGATCTATCCAGTGATGAGTGAGACATATTAGAGTTACCCAGCATTACTGTGTTGTGCTCTATTTGATTCTTGAAATTGAGAAGGGTTTGCTTCATGTACGTAGATGCTCCATTGTTTGCAGCATAAATATTTATGACTGTTATTTCTTGTTCCATAATTCCTTTAAGCAATATGAAATGACCTTCTTTGTCCCTTCTGATTAATTTTGGCTTGAAGTCCACTTTATCTGATATGAGGATAGAAATCCCTGCTTGTTTACGAGATCCTTGTGAATGATATGGTTTTTTCCATCCTTTCACCTCCAGTCTCTGATTATCTTTGACTATGAGGTTAGTCTCTTAGAGACAGTGTATTGTTGTGTCTTGTTTTAAAATCCAATGTGCCAGTATATGTCTTTTGATTGATGAGTTTAGGTCATTTACATTCAATCTTATTTTTGAGAAATGATTTTTATAACCTGTCATTTTGATTTATTTCTGTTTGTTAATTTGAGTTAGTTTCTCTTTTGATTGCATCTTCTTCTAATATAGTTCCTCTCTTTTCTGGTTTTCACTTTTAAACATAATAAAATATTTCTTCTTCATGAAATATTTTGTTATGTTTTGTATTGTAGATTTTCTAGTTGTGAATTCTTTTAACTTTTGTTCATCATGGATGGATTTTATATTATCAGTTCTGAAGTTTAATTTTTCTGGGTGTAGTATTCTTGGTTGCCATCCATTTTTTTTACAAAGTTTGGTATATAGTATTCCAAGACCTCCAACTTTGAGGGTCTGGGTTGAGAAATCAGTTGAGAAGTTGATTGGTGTACCTCTAAGTGTGACCTGTCATTTCCCTAAGGCAGTCTTTAAAATTCTATCCTTATTCCTTATGTTATACATTTTCATTAAAAAGTGCCTTCATATAGGTCTGTTGTAATTTTGTTAATTTGTAGTTTTGTAAGCCTCCTGTATTTGATTTTCCATTTCATGCTTAAGGTTTGGGAAATTTTCTCTTATTATTTCATTGAAAAATTGTGCATACCTTTTGTTTGTATCTTTGAGTCTTCATCTATCCCAATAAATCTTAAATTTGGTCTTTTTATGTTATCCCATATTTCTTGGAAGTTCTGTTCATTGTATTTTAACATCTTTTCTCCATGGTCAGCCTTATTTTCAAGATTATACATTTTGTCTTCATTGCCTAAAACTCTGTTTTACAAGTGGTCTAGTCAGGTTGTGATGCTTTCTATTGAATATTTAATTTGGTTTATTGACTCCTTTATTTCAAGGATTTCTGCTTGATCTTTTTTCAGAATCTCTAGTCTATATTTTATCTTTAATTTCACTTCTCACATTGTCTTTTGTTGTTGTTGTTATTGTTGTTACTGGGGATTGAACTGAGAGGCATTTGACTACTTAGCCATATCTCCAGCCCTATTTTGAATTTTATTTACAGACAGGGTCTCCCAGAGTTGCCTTGCACCTTGCTTTTGCTGAGTCTGATTTTGAATTTACGATCCTCCTGCCTCAGCCTCCTGAGCTGCTGGGATTACAGGTATGTGCCACCACACTCAGACTCACATTGCCTTTTATGTCACAGATCAGTTTACATATAAACATTCTAAACTCCTTTTCTGACACTTCTTCCACTGTGGTGTTGATGGATTCTGTTACTGAAGTATCTGATTTTGTTTAGATTTTTTTCCCCTTACTTTTTCATGTTGCTTGTGTGTCTACCCACCTAATAGTATGGATCTGAGGCAGTAGAGTTTCTACCCTGTTGACTTATAGTGTCCCTGATGGCTTCCAGTATTTCACAGTTTAGGGGGAGACAAAGGATAACAACTAATGTGAAGAATATACAGCATTAAACCAAATAGTTCCTACTTTGACATCTACAATGTTAATTGTCATAATAAACAGAAATGATGTGATCAGTTATTACCTACAGTAAAAAGAGTAGTTTGCAAAATGGTTTACAATTTGAATGGTGAGCAGGGAAAGAACAGAGGAGATGTAGGTTGTAATGATTATGAGGGAGAAGGAGAGAAAGGAGAAGTAAAAATTAAAGGAAGAGTGAAAGAGAGAACATTAAGAGTTTGTTAGCAAAAGAAAAGAAAGAGAATCAAGGGAAACAAGTGAGAGAAAAATACGTTTAAGAAAATTTTTTTAAAATGCAAGAACAAAACTGAAATATACTCATCAAATATCCTACCCCTCCAGGCTGAACCATGAAAAATAACTGCCTTCACAAAACACTAGAAATGAGAAAAAAGACAAATATGTATATGTGTAAGTGTCCACGAACCATTGAGCTCATAATTGAACAGAGAAAAGAAAACAGAAATTTGATGAAAAGTTTAAAAATTGTTTCTGTTGGAGTCCAAATACTTCTCCAGCATCCCTTGTCAGCAGTGTTAATTGGGGTGGATTGGAGTGTGATGTTTGCTTACCGTTAGGGTGGAGTCACTGGAGTGTGACAGGGGATCTTGGAGGTAGAGCTCCTGGAGGTGGAGTTGAGGCCTAGGTAGGCTCCAGTTTCCTTTTTGAATGGCAATTGGTCTGAAGATGTTAAATCAGGGAACCTCCAGGACCTAGTGGTTGCTGGTCCTAGCTAAGAGACTACACCTCTTCCCCCCAGTTACACTCATTCAGTGGAGGTGCAAATTCTTTGCCTTCTTTGTCACTCATGGACCCCACATTTTTGTTCTTTCTGATTCAATCTCCAAACTCAGTCACTCCACTCCTGCTCTGACCCTTTCAAATTCCAGGCTGGGTACATTCCTCCCAGCCAGTCCGGTGAACTGCCAGACTCCAAGGGCTGGGAAAGTTGGATGCATTTCTGTGACCTCTATTCTCCTGTGTGAACCCCTCCTCATGTCTGATTTTCTCCTGGTGACTTAGACATGCTCTATGTTGAACAGTTGGGTTTGCCAGGCCTGTATTTCAAGCCCAGATCAGGTTTTCTAGAAATCCCACAGCTGCTGGTACCCCACAGCATGACTGCAAAATGGCTCTTTCTTCTGTCCTCCATGGCAACTGGGAACGTTGCAGCTTCTTTCCTGCATAAGCATATTGTGCAGCACACCTTTCAGGTTAGTTGGGCAGTGTTTGATCTCTTAACTCTGTACCCAGACATGCCACAGACCTCCTAAAAATGTGGGTTCCTTTAATTCCCTTACCCCTCACTTTGCTCATGGAGGACTGCTCTGGTTGGCACTGGTGACAGTAAGGGGAATTCTCTCTTATTTTATTATAGCCAACCTCCTATGTCCCCAGTCTGCTTTGAATGTCTGGTATTAATACCCAGTAAAGTTTCTTTCTTTGTTTTGTTTTGTTTTGTTTTGTTTTTGTTTTAGTTTTTCACCCACCTTACTGAGAAGCTGCCTATCTGCTTTCTTGGTTTCACACCATGGAACAGCCAGGAAGCAACTTCTTCTATTCTGCCATGTTGTCTCCTCTTCTTACATGTCTATTAATTCCTAAACAGTACAGTGGTGTTTTAGAACTTTACATAAATATTAGTAGACTTTTGCTTTTCTTTTGCAACTGTGGGGTTTTTCCATCACAATACCTGTGATCTGATGTTACTTATTTCA
Organism: Glaucomys volans; assembly: GCA_020662805.1. NCBI lineage: Eukaryota > Metazoa > Chordata > Mammalia > Rodentia > Sciuridae > Glaucomys > Glaucomys volans. Next base: position 291,205 of record JAJEJO010001097.1, read on the forward strand.
TATCCATGTGGTTTCCAAAGAACAAATAAACCACAGTTTACATATCTTGTCATTGATGGACATTTAGATTGTACCCAAAGTTTTTGCTCCTATAAGTAGTGCTTGTATCTGACTCCTGGATCATATTTGCAAAAGGTTCTGTAGTAGAATTGCTGAGTTAGAAGATCTGTGCTTCTTCAACTTTTTCCAGATATTGCCAAACTGCTCACCAAAGTACTTGTACCAACACAATTATTTGATGTCTTTGTCTAATTTCCAATTTTTTTTTGAGGTGGAATTCTTGCTTTGTTGTTGCCCAAGCTGGACCTGAGCTTGTGATCCTCTAGGTTCTACTTCCCAAGTATCTGTGATTGCAGGTGCATGTTGCTGCACCTGCTAGTTTCTAAATTTTTACTCATATTTATGTGATATATGTGAAAAGACGTAACTTTCATTAGTGTTTCCTTCATTACTGATGAAATCAATCACTGTTCTCAAATTTTTGCTCATCTTCCTGTTGAGCTGTTTATCTTATTAATTTTTCCTTGTGTATTTGGAATAATAATCTTTTGCCATCAAAGAGAGTTGAAGATATGTTTTCTCAGACTGTATTTGGTCTTTTCCCTTTTTAAAATGAGGAACTTTATTGTTTAAACATTTTAGATCCCAATGAATTACTTCCTTTGTTGTTTATCTTATTTCACAAAGATCTTGTTCAAAAGTTTTATATTTTCTTCAGGTCACTCAAATTTTCTAATAAGTTTCAAAATTTTGCTTTTAGTATGCATGCTTTTAATTATTTTGGAATAGATTTTTTCCATGTGGATAATCAACATTATTCTGGGTACTTTAACACAAAACATTTCTGTGTTGTGAAATATTATGTTTCCCAAAACATACCATTCCCTGTTCTCTATTCTGTTCTGCTTATCTACTTCTGAGGTCATTCTGCACCATGTAGTAAGTCTTGGTATCAGGCCAATAGGCTTCCCCCACCTCACCTTATTTTTTGTATATATATTTTCAAAATATATATATTTTGGATATTTGTGGGCTTTTTATTTTTCATATAAAATTTAGACCAGTTTTTCAAATTCATAAGGTGTTCTTTAGATTTTGGGCTAGAATTGCATTAGTTTTATAAACTGATAGGGAAGAATGTGGTTTTTTTTGTTTAGTCCTTTTTAATGTATTTTCATAAAGTTTTATGGTGTCTCATTAATCCTTTGCTAAATTTATTTTTAGGTATCTTATATTTTTGTTTCTATTAGTACAAAGAGAATCTCTTTAAATTATATATTCCAGATCTTTATTGCTAAAGTGTAGGAATGCATAGGGCAAATTATATTCAAATAATTTTAGTAATTTGTTTATAGTTTATTGTAGGATTTCGTTTTTCAGTGCTGGAGATTGAATGCACATCCTGGAAAAGCACCTTATCAATGAGCTGGACCCCCATACTCTTCTGGTAGTACTTTAATGTAGATAGCCATATTGCCTGATAACAATGTCTATTTTGTTTCTCTTATTTCCACCATTTCCATCTATTTATTTCTTCTTGTCTTTCCTCATGGTCAGGATAACTTCTAGTACCAGGTGAAATAGCATAGTGATAGGGAGAAAATTCCATCTTAATGGCAATGTTTTTAAAATCCTATTTACCAAGCTCTCTTTGATCCTAGCACTTCACCTAATAGCTGGTATACAAAAGGTGCTTATGAAATAATTATGGATTTAAGTTTTTATGATATTCTTCCTAGTATATGAACATATATTAAATAAGAGCAGTTCTGTCAGGCAAAAAGCATCTCAGGATGTTACATGCCTAAATGCAAAATGATTAAAGCTTCCAATCTGGTGTAACATCTTAAATTATCCAGAGGAGGTGTCAACTTGAGTGTTTAAGAGTCTTTTTAATCTCTGTCATAAACATGAAGGAATTATTCTGGGACTGAGAAGATTTAATTTATGGCAATCTTGCTGTTTTTAAACATCTGCTAATGCTGACCCACTGGGCATAAACACTGAGTGTTAAACATGCCATTCAAAGCTCTTTAGGAGCTGCCTCTGTAAGCCAAGACTAGGCACCAGGGCAGGGAAGTCAGGTTCTGAAGTTCTGCTACTGCATTCATTTTCTATTGCTGTGTAACAGCTTATAACAAAGTTACCAGCTCAAAACATCCCTGTTCATTACTCAGAGTTTGCATGGACATGACTGTGGCCACAGGCCAGATTCTCTGCTCAAGTCTACAGTGCTGCTCTCCTGGTACCAGCTGTGCTGCGGTTCTCATCTTGGAATAAGTTCCTTTTCCAGACTCATTCATGTTGTTGGCAGATTCAATTCCTGGCAGCTCTAGGACTGAGGTCCTCATTTTATTTCTAATTGTCTTGGGCAGCACTCTAAGCAATCGGAGGCCATTTCTCTTTAGACAATTTGCAACATGGCTATTTCCATCTCTTTCCTCATCTAACCAGAGAAAACTCTTGCTTTTAAGGGATCAACTGATACTGATGAGGTTAGGACCACGCATAACTTAAAATCAATTGATTTGGTACCTTTATTAGCTCAGAAAATCCTTTTTTCCATGTAATGCACAACCACAGGGGTGAAACATCGTATTCACAGGCTGTCCCCACACACAAGTGGAGAGAATTTTACAAGATGAGGGTCAACCGGGGCTAATTTTAGGATTCTGGCCACCTCAACTACTGTTTCTATGTAGAGAATTGACTTTCTTACTTCCTTTTTAAAAATTTGTTTCAATTAGTTTATATGTGACATTAAAATGCATTTATGCACTTTGATATATCACACATGAATGGAGTATGTATTGTACCTGTTGGAGAATTACATCAGTCATGCATTCACATATGTATATGTACAGACATATGTATATATACATATGTCTGTACATATACATATGTCATATACATAATGTCTGTTTCATTCTACTACCCTTCCTATCCCCATGTCCTCTCCTCTCCCTTCACTCCCCTCTTCCTCATCTAAAGTAACTCTATTCTTCCCTAGTGCCTCACTCCTGTACTTATAGTGAATTAGCATCTGCACATCAGAGAAAACATTTGGGCTTTTGGTTTTTTTGATTGGCTAATTTTGCTTAGCATGATATTCTCTAGTTCCATTCATTTACTGGCAAATGCCATAATTTTATTGCTTTAGGGCTGAGTAATATTCCATTGAATATATATAATACATTTTCTTTATCCATTCATCTATTAAAGGGCATCTAGGTTGATTCCATCATTTAGATATTATGAATTGAGCTGCTATAAACATTGACATGGCTGTGTCACTGTAGTATGCTGATTTTAAGTCCTTTGGCTATAAACTGAGGAGTGGGATACCTGGGTCAAAGGGTGGTTCCATTCCAAGTTTTCTGAGGAATCTTTACACTGCTTTCCATAATGGTTACACCAATTTGCTGTCCCACCAGCAATGTTTGAATGTGCCTTTTTCCCGTACCCTCACTAACACTTATTGTATTCTTGATCATTGCCATTCTGACTGGAGTGAGATGCGAACAATTTTGATCTGCATTTCTCTAATTGCTAGAGATGTTGAACATTGTTTGATATATTTGTTGATTGATTGTACTTCTTCTGTGAAGTGTCTGCTCAGTTCCTTAGCCCATTTATTGAGTAGATTATTTGTGGTTTTTTTGGTGTTTTTTGAATTCTTTTTATATCCTGGAGATTAATGCTCTAACTGAGGTGCATGTGGTAAAGATTTTTTTCCCATTCTGTAGGCTCTTTCTTTACATTTTTTATTGTTTCTTTTGCTGAGAATCTTTTAAATTTGAATCCATCCCATTTATTAATTCTTGATTTTACTTCTTGTGCTTTAGGGGTCTTGTTAAGGAAGTCATATTCTAGGCTAATATGGTAAAGATTTGGGCCTAATTTTCCTTCTAGTAGGCCCAGCGTCTCTGTTCTAGTTCATAAGTGTTTGATCCACTTTGAGCTGAATTTCATGCAGGATGAGAGACAGAAGTTTAATTTCATTATGTTGCATGTGGCTTTCTGTTTTTCCCAGCACCATTTGTTGAAGAGGATATTTTGTCTCCAATGTAAGTTTTTGGCACCTTTGTCTAGTGTGAGATAACTGTATTTGTGTAGGTTTCTCTCTGTGTCTTTTATTCTTTACCATTTGTCTACATGTCTGTTTGGTGCCAATACCATGCTGTTTTTGTTACTATGGTGCTGAAGGATAGTTTAAGTCTGGTATTGTTATGCCTCCTGCTTCATTTTTCTTGCTAAGGATGGCTTTGGGTATTCTTGGATTCTTAATTTTCCAAATGAATTTCATGATTGCTTTTTCTAGTTCTATGAAGAATGTCATTGGGATTTTAATGGAAATTGCACTGAATGTGTTCAATGTTTTTGGTAGTATGGCCATTTTGACAATATTAATTCTTCCTACCCAGGAGTGTGGGAAGTCATTCCATCTTCTAGGGTCTTCTTCAAATTCTTTCTTTAGTGTTCTGTAGTTTTCATTGCTGAGTTCCTTCACCTCTTCTGTTAGATTGATTCACAAGTATTTATTTTATTTTTTTTTAGACTGTTGTGAATGGGGAATTTTTTTCTAATTTCTCTTTCAGTGAATTCATCACTGATGTATAGGAATGTGTTTGATTTATGGGTGTTGATTTTATATCCTGCTATTTTGATGAGTTCATGTATTAGGTCTAGAAGTTTTCTACGGGAAATTTTTTGAATCTTCTAAATATAGAATCGTGTCATTGGCAAATAGTGATAGTTTGGTATCTTCTTTACCTATTTGTATCCCTTTAATATCTTTCTTCTGTCTAACTACTTTGGCTAGAATTTCAAGGATAACATGGAATAAAGTGGTGAAAGAAGGCATTTGGGTATTGTTCCAGTTTTTTGAGGGAATGCTTTCAATTTGTCTCCATTTAGAATTATGTTGGCCTTGGGTTTAGCATATATGACTGTTACTATGTTGAGGTATGTTCCTAGTACCCCTAGTTTGCCTAGTGCTTTGAAGGAAGGGGTGCTGTATTTTGTCAAATGCTTTTTCTGCATCTATTGAGATGATCATATCATTCTTGTTATTAAGTCTATTGATATGATGAATTATTTTTATTGATTTCCATATGTTGAACCCACTCTGCATCATTGGGATGAACCCCCACTTGATCCTGGTGCACTATCTTTTTAATGTGTTTTTATATGCAATTGCCAGAATTTTATTGAGAATTTTGTTATCTATGTTCATCAGGGATATTGGTCTGAAGTTTTCTTTCCTTAATGTGTCTTTGTCTGATTTTTTTAATCAAGGTGATATTAACCTCATAGAATGAGTTTGGGAGGATTCTCCCCTTTTCTATTTCATTGAATACTTTGAGGATTATTGGTGTTAATTCTTCTTTGAAGGTCTTGCAGAACTTGGCTGAGAATCTGTCTGGTCCTGGGCTTTTCTTGTTTGGTAGGCTTTTAATGGTGTTTTCTATTTCATTACTTGAAATTAATCTGTCTAAATTGTGTATGTCCTCCTGATTCAGTTTGGGGGTCATATGTTTCTAGAAATTTGTCAATGCATTTGATATTTTCTATTTTATTGGAGTATAAATTTTCAAAATATTTTCTAATTATCTTCTGCATTTCAGTCATGTGCATTGTGTTACTTCCTTTTTCATCACATGTTTTATTAATTTGTGTTTTCTCTCCATTAGCATGACTGGGGTTTATCTATTTAATTTATATTTTAAAAGAACCAACTTTTTGTTTTGTCAGTTTTTTGAATTGTTTCTTTTGTTTCAATTTCATTAATTTCAGCTCTGATTTTAATTATTTCTTGTCTTCTGTTTTTTTGCATGGATTTGTTCTTCTTTTTCTAGAGCTTTGAGATGTAATATTAGGTCATTTATTTGTTGACTTTTTATTCTTTTAATGTATGAGCTCAATGCAATTAACTTTCCTGTTAGTACTGCCTTCATAGTGTCCCAGAGATTTTGATATGTTGTATTGGTATTCTCTTTTACTTCTAAGTATTTTTTTATTTAATCCTTGATTTCTTCTACTATCCGTTTGTCATTCAATAGTGTATTATTAAGTCTCCAGGTGTCAGAGTAACTTCTATTTTTTATTTTATCATTGATTTCTAATTTTATTCCATCATGATCTGATAGAATGCAGGCTATTATCTCCATTTTGGGGGGATTTTCCAAGAGTTGCTTTGTGGCATAAGATATGCTCTATTTTAGAGAAGGATCCATCTTCTCTCAAGAAGACAGTCTAATTGCTTGTTGATGGATGAAATATTCTATACATGTCTTTTAAGTCTAAATTATTGACTGTATTATTTAGCTTTATTGTTTATTTAGTTTTTGTTTGTAAGGTCTGTTTAGTAGTGAGAGAGATGTGTTAAAGTTACTCAGTATTATTGTGTATTGGTCTATTTGATTCTTGAAATTGAGAAGGGTTTATTTGATACACATAGACCCTCCATTGTTTGGGGCCTAAATACTTACAATTGTTATGTCTTGCTGATATATAATTCCCTTAAGTAGTATTAAATGTCCTTCTTTTTCCCTTTTGATTATCTTTAGCTTGAAGTCCACTTTATTTGAGATGATAATGGAAATCCCTGCTTGTTTGTGCAATCCATATGAGTGATATGTTTTTCCCATCCTTTTACCTTCAGTTTATGGATGTCTTTTCCTATGAGGTGAGTCTCTTGGAGACAGCATATTGTTGGGTCTTGTTTATAAATTCAGTCTGCCAGTCTATGTCCTGTGATTGATGAGTTTAGGCCATTAACATTTGAGGTTATTATTGAGATATGATTTTTATTCCCTGTCATTTTGATTTATTTCTGGTTTTTAATTGGACTTAATTTCTCCTTTGCTTAACTATTCCTTTAGTGTAGTTCCTCCCTTCGCTGGTTTTCACTTTTTTTTCCACTTCATTCTCTTGGAATATTTTGTTGAGAATGTTCTGTAGAGAAGGCGTTCTGACTGTGAATTCTTTTAACATATTTATCATGGAAGGTTTTTATTTCACCTTCAAATCTAAAGCTTAATTTTGCTGGATATAATATTTTTTGTTGGCATCCATTTTATTTCAGAGCTTAAAATATTCCAGGACCCTCTAGCTTTGAGGGTCTGAGTTGAGACATCCATTGAGATCCAAGATGGTTTTCCCTATACATCATTTGATTTTTTTCTCTTATGGCATTTAAGATGTTATCCTTATTCTCTGTGTTAGTCATTTTCATTATAATGTGTCTTGGTGTGGGTCTGCTGTAATTTTGTACATTTAGGGTCCTGTAAGCCTCTTGTATTTGACTTTCCATTTCATTCTTTAGGTTTGGGAAATTTTCTGATATTATGTCATTGAAAAGTCTGTGCATTCCTTTGATTTGTATCTCTGTTGTTTCTTCTATCCTGATAACTCTTAAGTTTGTTCTTGTCATGTTATCACATAATTTTTGGAAGCTCTATTCCTGGATTCTTACCATCTTCTCTGTATGGTCAACTTTATTTTCAATATTATATATTTTGTCTTCATTGCCTGAGGTTCTATCTTTCAAGTGATGTAGTCTGTTGGTGATACTTTCCATTGAATTTATAATTTGGTTTCTTGATTCCTTCATTTTGATGATTTCTTCCTTTTTTTTCCCCAGAATCTCTAATTCTTTATGAAATTAAAGGGATACCAATAGGAAAAAAAGAGCTCAAACTATCCCTTTTTGCTGATGACATGATTCCATATTTAGAGGAGCTGAAAAATTCCACCAGCAAAGTTCTGGAACTCATAAATGAATTCAGTAAAGTATCAGGATATAAAATTAATGCTCATAAATCTATTGCATTTTTATTCATAAGTGATGAACCCTCTGAAAGAGAAATTAGGAAAACTACCCCTTCACAATAGCCTCTAAAAAAATAAAACACTTGGGAATCAATTTAACAAAAGAAGTGAAAGACCTCTACAATGAGAACTACAGAACACTAAAGAAAGAAGTTAAAGAGAATCTGAGAAAATGGAATGATCTCCCATGTTCTTGGATAGGCAGAATTAATATTGTCAAAATGGCCATGCTACCAAAAGCGCTATACAAATTCATATCTTGTATTTTCTCTTTGATTTCACTTTTTATACTATTCTTTACTTTGCAGTTTAACTATGTACCTTCTAAACTCCTTCCCACATATTTCTTGTACTGTGTTTTTAGTGGATTTGGTTATTGAAACATCTTGGTTTGCTTGGGCCACTTTGTACCCTTGTTTTCTCATATTGCTTATTTTCCCATCTGAGGCAGTACAGATTCTACCCTGTAGACTTACATTGTCCCTAAAGGTTTCCAGTACCTTGCCTTTAAGAGGGAGACCAATATCAATAGCACCCAGTGTAAACAATATATAGCCTTAAACCTAATAAGTCCCACTAAGGCATCTACTGCTTTCTTGCAATAAACAGAAATGAGTTCAATTACTGTGTGCAATATAAACAAAAAAATTGCTAAAGGCTTTGCAATTTCAAATGGTGGATAAGGAGATAAAAGAAGTAATGTAGGACATGATGTTCATGAGGGAGGAAGAGAGAAGGTAGAAGGAGAAATCCATAGGAAGAATGGAAGAGGAACCAACAGATATTGGCTGTTGGAGTTAAGGTAGAAAAAGAATCCATGAAAACAGAGTGAGAGGAAGAATACATACAGAGAAAAAAAATAATAATATAAGAAGAGAGCCGGGCACAGTGGCGTACGCCTATAATCCAAGCGACTTGGGAGGCTGAGTCAGGAGGATCGTGAGTTCAAAGCCAGCCTCAGCAACTTAGCAGGCCCTAAGCAACTCAGTAGGCCCTAAGCAACTCAGTGAGGACCCTGTCTCTAAATAAAATACAAAATAGGGCTGGGGATGTGACTCAGTGACCAAGTGTCCCTGAGTTCAATCCCTGGTTCCAAAAGAAAAAAAAAATAATAAGAATATACAACAAAACTACAAAACACCATTCATATATCACTGTTCTCCCCAATCTGATGTATAAAAAAATACTTTTTTATTTTGCTTCAAATATGGTAGAGATGTTAGAGAATAAAAAAATAATATAAATAAAATAAAATAAATCTCAATGGAAAACTGAACTGTCTTTGTCAGTGTTCAAAAGTTTCTCAGCCCTGTCTCTGACTTCTTATGGGATTGCCAGGCCCAGACCAGCCCTCGAATACCCAGTCACTATCCCACTGATCTGGGCTTCAAATACTAGCAAGCTTGGCCATGTTGCAGTCTCAAGATCTCAATGCTGCTCCAACTTGCAGAGACATCACCAGGGATATGCTCACATAAAGGAGCAACCGTGAGAAGCAACAGCAAGATGGCAGCCACCAGAACTCCCAGCAGGAAGACCCAAGTGCAGCCAAACCCATAGGCATCCTGACACCTGACCTCCAGGTCCTGGCTGGACTCCCCAGAGGTGATTGTGCCCCAAGATGGCAGGAGTGGCAAACCAGCTGTCATCCCCCCACAGCATCACAAGATTCATGCAGTCACATGCACCCAAACCTGAAATCTCCCTGGCAGTGGACCTCTGGGCAGTGGTAGCAGCAATAGTGGTGGGGGTTGGTAACAGTGGGCAGCTGGTCAGTGGAAGCTGTAGTGGAACAGTGGCAGTGGAGACAGCTATGGCTGTGGGGGCAGTTTCACCCAGAGAGAAGACCTCCAGGTGACCTTGGGGGCAGCAGCAGTGCTATCAGCTGCAGTGGTGTTGGTGGTACCTGTGCCCCGGGAAAAGACCTCCAGGCGACTTCTTCCTTTCTTGAAGAAGCATTTTCTTTCTTTTAAAATGGCATCATTTTTTTAGCCCCCAAGGCATCAATTTTTGAAGGTGTTAATCCTTTTCTTTTCCAAATATTTGCATGCACCTTAAAATGCTATCTGCTTTAAACTGATAGTTTGGTTTCAGTGCCATTTCTTAGGTAAGCCTGGGCATGATCTTTTCCATGGGCTCTTCAAATGTTGAATAATTTATGGATTTTAATCAAAGAAACTCTGGGTTTCAGCTATACTCAAAGCCACATAGACACACACATATACATACACACACACACACACACACACACACGGAGAACCATATCTGTGACATATTTGGTAATTTACCTCAAAGTTTTGTTATTGTCTTGCTATGATTCAATAGTAGCTCCTGGTATAAGTTATTTCCCAGTTTGAACATGTCAGAGTGTTTAGAAAATTATGAGGGCATTTGAAATCCCAAAATTACAGGAAAAAAAGACTTTCATGATGTTTTGTTTTACCTTTGGGAGAAGTTTTCCTTATGGGGAATACCGACACTTCAGCAACATTTTACAGTTCAGAAAGTGTCATACCACATGCACACATCATGAGCTGAGCAGTGAGGCCATAGGTGAGGAAAGCATATTGAAAGCATATCCAAATAACAGCAATTGAATTGGGTAGAACTGAAAATTCAATGCAGGACTTTTGACTTCCAAGTATAGAACTTTTTATCTGCTTCACTACCACACAAGTAGAGATATAGATATACCTAGTATTTGCATAAAATAATAGAGTTTGATGGCATCGGAAGAGCACAATCTTATTTTGTGCAACTCTGAGTTGGTTCCAAAGGATGAATCTATCCTTTTCCTGTAGATTTATGTGTAATTTTCTTGAATCAACTTTATTTTATGTTATGCCCTATCATTTATAATTTGGCATATGTTTCTTGTCTCCATTATGTTTTCCTTGCATTTTTATGAGACTGTATATCTTCTAACTTATAAGAGGGAACACATATAAAACATGCCACTTAGAAGATTTATTCAAGGGCTTCATTGCCATCCATACTTACAGTGTTCCTTAATCACATTTCATTGTCTTGAGGCAAATTTTCTAACAAAACAATGACAATAATGTCCAGAATGGAAATATTTATGAGGTTTGGAAATTTATGAAGACATTCTGCTACAAAAGCAGCTTTTGTTAAATAGGTGGTCTTAAAAAAACAAGTAGACAGACTTTCACAAATATGACAAGACATAGTAAAACAGGTGACTTGTAACATTCTATTATTTTGAGTAGGTAATATAAACACATGATAGAGTCAAACAGGTCCAAAGGATGTGAGGTAAGAAGTGAGTTTTCCTCATCCTGAATTCTAGTTTCTATCAGAAGTTTGGTGACTTACAGTGAGAATTTGGTTTAATTTCTTTCCAAAATGGGCAAGAGATTTTTTTTTTTTTTTTTGGATTTGGAGAATCAAAGAATTTAAGAATGATTGGGAAATAGCAGTAAAACACTTTCGTATGCAGAAAATTTCTAAGTGTTGTTCCATGTTCAAGTGTGTCATACCTTTGGACTGACATACTACTGAATGAGAGAAAATATCACCAAGCACATTTGCTGTATTAAGTAAAAGATGACACCCATTCATCAGTATCAAGCTGTTTCTACAGTTTTCACTAAGCTTGTTATCAAGGTATTACTCCTCCAGTTCTCTTTACTTGGGCTAGTCTCTCAGTTATGGTATGCAGGACACATCATTGTATAAACAGGAGGTGTTGTGGATTGAATTGTGTCCCCCACAAAAGATATGTTGAAGTCCAAACCTCTGGAATTTGTGAATGTTATGTTACTTGGAAACAACATCATTGAAGATATAATCAAATTAAAATGAGGTTATACTGGAGTGGGGTAGGCTCCACATCTAGTGACTACTATCAGAAGCCATGTGAAGACACAGATGCACACAGGGAGAATGCAAGGGGATGGCAGAAACAGAGATTGGAGTCACCTAGGTGCAAGGCAACAGATGCCAAAGATGGCCAGAAAATAGGACAGAAAGATGGGATAGAGTCTCTTTAGAGCCTCTGGAAGGAACCAACTTTTCTGACACCTTGACTTTGGACCTCTAGTCTTCAAAAAATGTGAGACAATAAATTGTTGTTGTTTAAAGCCACACAGAGTAGTTATGGCATGCCGGGGTCCAGCCCTAGCACAAAGGGTCGTGGTGCTCTCTGGTGATTGGGATGGCGTCAGCGAGGTGGAGAACGAGGCAACACAGACTCAGTGATCTGAGGCTAAGTTGTGTTCTGACTTTATTTTTTCCACACACCATTTTTATATGTTAGCATCTAGCTTGAGTACAATATCTTGAGGTCACACAAAAGGAAACTGATGCAAACAACAAGACAATAGGCAAAACATATTAGCAGATTAAATATTATCAACTCTTCATAATATTTTTAAGTATACTTCTATATAATCTTTTACTGGTAACATCGTGCACTGAAGTCATTTCTATGAACAACATATAAGCTTACACTATGTGGTTAATAATTAGTTTAATAGGAACAATAGCTCTTGCTAGGTTACACCTCCTGCTTTTGCCCAGTAAGCATTAGCCGGTCCTGCCCAAGAAAGCTGTTCAGAGCAACTAAGCAAACACCAGCGTTTTACATGTTTTAAATATTCTAAAAAGGGGAGATGAGCCTTCCATGTACATTTTTCATTATAATATACTTGATGCCAATCAAGGTATATACTGCCAGTGGGAGATAAAGGGGGTCTAAATCTAAGGGACCAGAAGCTGGTTTCCTAGGAGGATACCATAGTTCTCCATTAACCAAGTAAGCATTACCAAATGATGTCTGAATTGTTGGGACTATTTTTCTAGCCTTAACAACTTTGTTTGTGACTTGTTTGCCTGGAGTTAAGGTGGGAACAACGTGTTTTTCTGCCCTAGGTCATCTAGAAGTAGTCTCCATCTGCAGCGCCATTTAGCATAAGTTGCTGGAAATGAGCACAGCATTCTTTCCAAGTTATACTTTTATCACCCCAGAACAAGGGCCTTTCTTGGTTATATCCAGTATGATTAGCTGTTTGATTCTTGTGTTCTAAATCCCCTAAGACCCTAGAATTCCCAGAAATCCAACATAATATTATTCCCAAGCATAGGCAAATTAAACAAGACAACAGGAAACAGCGGCCCCAATTCCCGGGAAGATGAGACCTTGCAAACATCTTTGTAACTCAGTGGAATCTTTGTCAAGCACTGAGGGGAACTGAAGAGGGCGCAGCAATGGCAGCCCTCAGAAACTAATGCAGGAGGACAGGCAGAATGAAAAAATTTTCATCACCAAGGAACTATTTATTGACTAGGCCTATGCAATACACACAGGATCTCATTACTTGTCTCACAACAGCATTGCAAGGAAGATTTTGATACCTTTCTTACAGATGCAAAAAGTCAGGCTCAGAAAGTTTTAGATAACTATTCCAAAGTCACACTTTAGATAGTTTCTATCTAATAGAGAACTCCTCACACTGCATTACTACCGATGATCTCCTTTTCATAAAGGAGCAGCTCAATTGAGAAATGGTTAGCTATCTGGGGCTAATGTGATTGATTTCAGGAGAAAGAGAAGCAAAACTTATATCTCCCACCAATGTCTGAAATTTCGTAATTTTTAATCATTAATATTTATTTGTTTATTTTTATTTTTTAATTTTTACAGACTGTATTTTGATTCATTGTACACAAATGGGGTACAACTTTTCATTTCTAAGGTTGTGCATTCATGTAATCATACATATACCTAGGGTAATGATGTCTGTCTCATTTCACCATTTTTCATATCCCTTCTCCCTCCCCCTCTCATTTCCCTCTACATTATCTAAAGTTCCTCCATTCTTCTCTCACCCCCCTACCCCCAAACCCGATGATCTATCATCATCCAATAATAGATACTGGCATGGCTGTGGGGAAAAAGGCACACTTTTACATTGCTGGCGGAGTTGCAAATTGGTGCAGCCACTCTGGAAAGCAGTGTGGAGATTCCTCAGAAAACTTGGAATGGACCCACCTTTTGACCCAGTTATCCCACTCCTCGGTTTATACCCAAAGGACTTAAAATTAGCTTACTACAGTAATGCAGCCACATCAATGTTTATAGCAGCTCAATTCACAATAGCTAGTCTGTGGAACCAACCTAGATGCCTTCAACAGATGAATAGATAAAGAAAGTGTGGTATATATACAATGGAATATTATTCAGCCATAAAGAAGAATAATATTTATTTTTGCAATGTAAATATTCCTAGAAGAAATAACATTGTATGCTGAAATCATAAATATATGAGACATTTTTCCCTTGATGTCAGAGAGGCTCTGCAGCTTAAGAACATTTGACATGGCGGTGAAAATATGAGTGGAGAGTGAAGAGAGCATGGGAAAAGAGGGAGGGTAGCAGTGTAAAACACAGCCTTCCCATTCAGGATTTTGTTGGGATCTGGAAAATACTTCTACACATTTTTGGTTCTTAATTACTTTTATTGCTTGAGCTGACACTGTCTTCACTAGAGGTTTATATTTGTAATAGTGTTAAATATGAGGACTAAGTTGAAATCTTTGGTAGATGTAGGACAACATAATGTATGTTTGACACATTATCTGGCTTAAGCAACTGTTTGACATTCTAAATAGAGTTACCAAATTTTAGTTTTTATAAGCTTCACAGAATATATTTTCATCATAAAGAACTTAGAAAACAGATAAAATCAGAAAATGACAACTGATCTCAATCATTCCATCTAATTTGGTATGTTTTTAGAATATGTTGTATAAAAACTTCAAAAAATGGGATATTTCTGATATACAGTTTTCTACTAGTGAAAAATTTCAAATAAGATGAAAACTTTTAATTTAGGCTAGATGGAGGAATACACATTTGGTATGCCTCATACAGTTTAAATATTACTCAAATTTGTTCTAGTATGCTTTTCAAGTTTTAGGTGCAATTAGTCATGGCAGACTAAGAAAAAGAACATTTAAAAGATTCATTTGCATTTTCAAGTTCACAGAGAAGAATCTGATTTACTGTATTTGTTGTCAATTTATATATCTGATATGGCTGCATCTAGTGTAGATAAATAATGATTTTCTTGTGCTTTTCCCAGTTCAATTCCATTAAAATAATTTAAAAGTGAAATTATCATAGAATGCACATTAGTGGTAACCCACAAGGGGTCTATTTAATAAAAATAAGATACAGTCAAACCACTCAGATGTTCAGAGATTTTTATTATAATGTGGGTTGTTCTCATTACTGTCATCTTTAGTTCTGCACCTCATGTATTCAGGTCTTTTATAAGAATCTATATGTTGATGGTAGTGGGATGATGATAACTCCTGAGGTGATGTGGTATCATCTCACCTGTGGTAGACTGAATTTGCTACATTTACAAGGTGAAATACTGGGTCGCTCTAGTAATTGAATGATGTGAAGGAAATATGGCAGTTTAAGGAGAGCTAAAAGCTCAGATCATCCAAACATCAATTGATGACACTGAGAAACAGATGCTTTCACAGGATTTAGATTCATCCTATCTGTTGCAGCCAGAGAATGGAAATGGAATTTAATTGTGAGGATGGTCAAGATGCAAACAAGAGCTATGAGCACCAACTAGCTTAGTCCTAAATTAGAGTGGAAATTACAAAACAGAAAGGAGGACATAAGATGGATGTATTAGGGAATTTTGCACCCTTTATTTGCATGTTGACAGAAGTGACATCTTTGCAAAGTTCTGTTAAGTGTTGTCATCTGTAGTCTTCAGTTGACAACTTGAGTTGCCGTATGTGGTTATCTAGAGAAAATGGAAATGATAGGATTCAGAATTGCTGAGACCAATGGTGGCACCTTAGAAATACCTAGTGAGCATCAAGACTGGAGTGGCAACAAGGAGACCTTGACTCATTGGGATCCGTAGAAAGGATTTATACATCATGGTGCTCAGAGGAGGGGAGAGATGGGAAGCCCATCAAGGTACAGTTTGTTAGCAAAAGTAAATGGAAAAAAGTGAATTGTGAACCTAAGATTGATGTCAGATGGGACAAAAGACCATGGAAAATTAATTCCAGATTTGATCTAGGTCTTGAATCCAGAGCCCAGTGATTGAAAGGAAGGCTGGGTTCACTTGAGAAAGGACCCACATAGGTTCCTTCATGTATATACCATAAATATTTCTTTAATCCTCCCTCAAAATGATTTAAAGCCAGGTATCAGACTGTGCATTGGATAAATATTTTTCAAGGGGTCTTAGATAAATGACTTTTAGGTGGCACTCAAAATAGGGCACCAGAAGTATAAGCCCTTGTTAGAGTGAGACTTTGCAAGAGCAAGTGCTAAAGGGAGTCCTGGGCTAAATATGCCTTATAGTGATCCTAACTTCCCATACCAAGAAAAACTCCAAAATGAAATTGCAACCTAGGAAAAATTGCAGGGGTTAATGCTATCCTCAGATTTAAAGAATGCAGGGCTGTTTCTAACATATTTCCTTTCAATTCACCCTTCTGACCCATGCAACTGCCATGGAGATTTTGGTACATGATGGACTACTATGAACTTCAACAGAAGGTGGGCTCAACTGCAGCTAAACTAGGTATTTAATCTCTATTAGAATCAATCAATATACCTCTGGTACTTGGTATTAATCTAACAAATGCATATTTTCAATCTCTATCCATCAAGAGTTACAACATAAACTTACTTTTATGCTAGATAGATGGCAATATGCATTCACTGTTTTGTTCTAGGGCCACTGTTAACTCTCCAGTTTTATAAAAATATTGCCTTCACGGGCTTTAATCATCTTAACTTTTAACAAATCAAAATACTGATTCACTATATGATGCTATTGTGCTAACTGGATCTGATGTGTAGAGAGAAGAAAGTACTCTATTTGCCTCAGTAAGACTCATATGTGTCATGGTGGGAGAAAAGCACTGTGAAGTTTCTGTGGGCTGCTTTATTGTTAACAGTTTTAGGGGTTCAATCACCTTGGATATTCTAAGACATTTTCTCCATAGGAAAGGGTAAGCCATTGTAACTTTCACCCATTACAACTAAGAATTTATATTTACTTCACAGTGCTTAGTAGGCCAATTTTAATTCATGAAATCTACATATTGCACTTAAAAATACTGCTTAGACCCATTTATGGGTGACTTGATGGTTGCCAATTTCAAGTTGCCAGACTATCATATGAGCTGCCCTATCTCTCAGGTCAAACCAATCATGCAAGAGGTGAATAATGACTTAGGGACTTCATACGGCTGTCTGGGATCTCAGTGGGCAAGGTGTAGCACAGACTCCTAGGACTTGGAACAAGGTCATGTCTTTCATAGGAAATACTTTCCAGCAGCAGTTTCTGGAGCACCACTGAGTGATAGTATAGACCAAAAACCTGTCTATCATTTGCCCATCACAATCTGGGACTTGTTAGGTTGCTAAGTTGTAAAGTTTGAATGAACACAATGACAATTGAAATTGAAACTAAATTGAAACTAAATTCAAGAGGGCACATTAAATTATGTCAAGATTCTGTGTCACCTACATATATTGCACTAATGTGCTTTTCTTGGTTTATACTTATGAGACTACTTCACAGATTGGCTTTATATGAGGAACCAAATATGGATTGAGCTCTCAATATGACCCTACCTAGAAGAGGGGAGGTGGGGAATATTTCCCAGGAACAGGGGTGTAAATGTTAGGTATGTTGTTCACTTTGTATGAAGGAGAACTGGATTGATATAAGGATATGCCTCCCAGGAAGGTAGTGGATGACTTGTCTTTCAGGGGACAGAAATGGGCAACAGTAAAAGATCAAGGACCAGAATGTCGGACAAAGAGTCATGGGTTATACTTATGAAAGTGTGTGGCTCTTCCTAGATCATGCTGTTGTTTACTGGGATGCAGCCAATAGAGGAGGACTGAATAATCTGATGATGTTACCTTCTGTCTCAAGTTACTCAATGCTTGCATAACGGGCTGATAAATAGACTAGCAAAGGTAATAGAGATGGAGACTGTACAAGAGCTCAATAGCATGAAGTCCCATTCACCATGGCTGATCTAGCTACTGCTGCTGCTGAATGCTGGATCTATCAGAACCAAAGATGACTGGTAAATTCCTTATGTGTTAGTGTTATGGTGTAGATATATGAGGTACCCCCCAAAGCTCATGTGTGAGACAATACAAGAAAGCTTATAGATTAAATGATTGGGTTATGAGAGTCTTAACCTAATCAGTGTGTTAATCCCCGAAAAGGATTAACTGGTAACTACAGGCAGGTAGGTTGTAGCTAAAGAAGGTGGGTCATTGGGGGTATGCCCTTGGGGTTAATATTTTGTCCTGGTTGAGCAGAGCACTCTCGCTCTCTCTCTCTGCTTCCTGGTGCCGTGTTCCTAGTTGCTTTCCTCTACCACATCCTTCTTCCATGGTGTTCTTCCTCACTTCCAGTCAAGAGCAATAGAGTTAGTCATTTATGGACTCTGAGAACTCTGAAACCATGAGTCCCAAAATAAACTTTTCTTCATCTAAAATTGTTCTTGTTATGTATTTGGTCACAGCAGTGAAAAAGCCGACTACAACAGTTATCTCTCAAGGAGATCAATAAGTCACTCGGTGGCAAGCTGATTACATCAATCCCTCTTTCATCCTGAAGATAAAAGTGATTCTGCCTTACTTGAATTGATATATCCTCCAGATATGAGTTTCCATGCTAGCAGTGTTTCTGAAACATCATCATTCAAGCACTTAGAGAATGCATGATTTACAAAAGAGAAACCATATGACATCTTTTCAGATCAAGGAATTCATTTGATAAAGCCCTGTGAAAGTGTGTGGTAAGATGTCCACATCACCTGGAACCTACTCGATGATTAAAAGTTATGAAGTAGCTTAGCCAATGCCCTTCAGGATTGCCTCAAATTACCAATGACATACAATGAGGTGTCCCCATGACTAGAGCACACAGATCCAGAAACCAAGACATGGGAACAGAATTTGTCCGTCTCACCATTACTTTCTGAGGTTCATCCGTGGAATTCAGATTTCCCTTTTTGACAAATTAGCTCTAATACATTGGGGGGAATATTTTTGCTCAGCATTACATAAACTTTGAATCCAAAGTTGTGACTACTTCAAAAGAGTCAAGAGTGACTTCTATGTTATTATGGGCTTCTCATGACAGCAGAGCAGCAACCAAAGAAAGGAATTACTATATGGTAAAGGAGGAGAGCCTGATGATCATGAATATCAACACAGTAAAACTCAGGAGTTACTCCAGTGCTATCAGATCTGGTGAAAGTGATGAAGAAGCAATTACAGTGACAGTAGCATGGTAAGAACAAAGCAGGTAAGAGCTGAAAGTCTGAGACATTTCATTAGTCAAGCAACCTGGATCAGCTGAGGAGGGATTGAGCAGCTTGGCAAAGATAGGGGAGAGAGAGGGAGAAGGAGAAGGAGAGGGAGAGGGATAGAAGGAGATAAAAGGTGATAGAGAAGTTAGAAGATAGATATGAATTATGGTTTGGGTATCAGATGGAGTATCTGTGGCTTGTGCCTCTAACCCTTGTGTGGTAAGCATTTTGAAGAGGCCATCACCTGGAACACTGAGCAATGGTTTGCATTTAATATAGGGCACAAGGGGATCTGAGTGATAAGGGAGGTAGACTGTATCAAGATGAATTTGGTGCCCAACCTCATATCCTTCCAGCCATACCTTCATGACTGTGGCTGGGGAGGACAGTTCCAGGTATGTTTTGGCTCATTTTGAACTGACATCTTGCCTCAAATCTGTGTTGGATGCCTGTGATTTCAGCCCTAGGGCTCCTCTGAAACTGTGGATAAAAGAGGTGTTAACATAGGTAAGTGGAATATGGATATAGGTTTTAGGACGTCGATCTGGGGAGGTAAATTTAAGTGTTTCCAGATTGCAGAGGTGTTGAAGACATGGAAAAAAGATTACCCTTGGAGAATTTTGAGTGAAATTAGATCACAAGGAAGACTCCCAAAGAAAATGTAAGATATTTATATTTGAGGAACAAGTGCTAGGAGTAAACCTGGCAAAGCAGCTTCAGAGCAGTCTTAAGTATACTATAGGATGCTTAGTGCTTTTATTAAAGGAGGTCTCTCTTTGAAAACCCTCTTGATTTTACACAGAAAATAAAAATAATATCTTAAATGCATAGTTGTTTGTAGTTAATAAATTTGTAAATTTTCACATTTGATATAATAATGTAATGATCTCAGTTATCAATATTATCCCCATTTTAGAGATAAGAAAGTTGGATCCCTGACTTTATTGATAAAGAGTACATAGATGGATTTTTTTCACTGTTTGTAAGTGAAATTTATTTTTGACTGCTACATAAAAACATAAAAATTATACATAATAGCACAGTAGCATAAATGAATGTTAAAAGCATGTCTCGTGTTAAACTGCAGAAAGTAACTCTTCCTTTTAGACTCTGAATTTTAGTTTCTGATTACAGGTTTTCAGCTTCAGATTTCATATTTATTTACAAAGGTATTCCTATTGTGTCTGTCATTACAGCCTGCTATTGATATGTGTCTAAAACAGTACAAAGACGTTTCTAGCTATGCCTTTAATCAGTGTATATTGATTCACTTAGTTGTACAAGCATCATCTAAGTTTTATAGAGAAGCCTGAACATTAGGTTAACATGTTTCCCCTTTTTGGAACTTACAGACTGAAATGAATGTGTAAAATAAATATATGCATATATATGTTGAAAGAGTCCTGTTGATATTAGATACTTCAAATAAGTTTGTAGGACAGAGAGAGTGGAATAAAAATTAACACATTTTAAATAAAAATCTTTTTATTGTTCTGACCACATAGATAAGTAACAAAGATGTTTCTCTTGGGAAAAAATTATGCTAAGTTTTGTCGATATATACTTTTCTTTGTAGCAACAATAGTCAAATTCGCCATGTTTCTAAATTTCAGTGAGCCTTGCCAGAAATTTTCAAAATGAAATCGCCTGTCTAATTTGTCATTAAAAATACAAATAAGACTCTAGAGGGCACTCTACTCCCATTGTGTTTTGAGTTGGAGGAATGCTTAAATGAATGCAGATATTTAAAATTCTTCCATAATAGTTTTAAGAAGTTAGAATTCTTATGCCATGATTTAAATGGCAGTGTTTACCAGCAGGAATTTTGTGTTCTTTGTTAAATGCCTCATTTGGGATGGTTTAAGTTCTTTAATACCTATGATACAATTAAATTCTCAAGAGAGAATACCTACATTTACACAGTTGAATTATAATATGTATAGGTGTAATTGGCTTTCCAACCTTACTTAGTATCATCTTCTTAATTATCTTGATTGTTAATACTAATACTGCTATTACTATTGACTCTAAGTCAGAACTTTGGATTTTTTGGGGGTAGTCATCATTATCAAAACGCTTTTGTTCAAGTAGGCTGGCTCTTCCCCATTTCCATGCATCTTAAATCTACATAGACTGACTCATAAAGTTCTAGGTTATAGAAAGTGCAAATTGAATCTTCCTTAAGGCTAAATCTGAAATTCAAAAAATTTAATATTAATGAATACATCACATTTAGATCAGTGCCCTCTTTCCTGAACCATTCAGAGACTAGGTAGAGGTAAGAAACAGGTCACCTAGGATTTAATTTAGCCCAGAGACCAGTTTTGCCTTAGGCTTTATAAATCTGAATTTGACTACATTTTTTTTTTTGCTCTTGTCTTCTAAATTCCAAACAATACTCACATTCCTTCATTGTCTCATGCCCAACTGTTTTATACATTTCTACATCTGCCTGATACTAGAGCTGTATGTATTTAAAACCTCTGGATAGAAAGAACTAGGATCTTCTGCAGTCAGCAGATGTCACTCTTGAACACCATTTCACGATTGGCTAAGTACTTTCTGTTTAGTTCGGTTTACTGGCCCTTGTCTAAAACTTCTTAGCTTCTTGCATCTCTTTATGCTTTATAGTTGGTATTTTATTTCTGTTTGTGGGTTCAACTTTCCCAGACCTGATCAAAGGGAATAAAGTTTTCAGGAAAAGACAATTGCTGCTTTTCCTGTTCTAACTTTGCTTTCAGTGTAATGACTTGCGTTGCAAGTCCTGTTTCACTCTTTCTAAACATGGAATCTTTGATGAACTCCAGGCCAGTAGCGGGGACTGTGGTACCTACTGGCACTTAACACATTTTAAAATTCTTTCACGTCATATACCCATTGCAGTGTTTCTTCACCCATCTATAAAGACACCCATCTATAAAGTCTACCAATTGGACTCCTGCTACCAACTTGGGCATCATACTCTTTACCTAGGAAATAATACCTTATAATTACCTAGCACTTAAAAGCACATTATTTCATTTACTTATTTTGGCTCTGATATTAATCATCTATAAATTGGAAGTCATCACTTCTTTTACATATATGATATAAATGTGACTCAAAGAGTCATATTATTGATATCAGGGTGCTTTTTGTTTAAAGTAACTGTAATCCATAATAGACTTTAACTGCCTTGTTTGGACTTTGCTATTTCTGCATCTGCCCCACATTGTGTGGCCCCAATGCTTTTGTTCTGCTTATCTGAATCAGAGCTCTTATTTTGACTTCAACAACTGGGCTACCTTATTAGGAATGAGGCTCACTACTCCCAGAGCTCAGAATGTCAGGAGGCGCACATAGAAGAGTCTTCTTGGCTAGTAACCTGACACTCTTTTAAAACAATGCATCCCAAATTTATCCGACTAGAATTACCCAGGGCTTTTGTTTTATGCACAAATTGCCAGATTACCAAGTTTCTTCCCTGGACACACTGGCTCTGTAGGTCTGAGCTGAGGCCTGACAGTTTTTAAATAAGTGCTGTAGACAGTTCTACCTTCCAGCAAACTTGGAAATCAACTTCATAGAGTAGAGTCTTTCAGAAGGGTGAGGAATTAACCTGGCCATGCTCATTTCCTTTTCTGTACCATTTTTTTCTCAGGAGATACATTTGGGCAGTGTTGTGGTTTGGAGTTGGGATGTACCCCAAATGTTCATGAATTGGTCCCCAGCTAGTGGAACTATTAGGAGGTGATTAAAACATCAACGGGTGTGCCTTTGAAGGGTACGTGTTGTCCCCAGCAACCCACCCCACTTCCTGGCCACCCTTTGAGGAGCAGCTCTGTTATGTCATGTACTTCCTGCCATGATGTTCTGCCTCACCAGAGGCTCAGAGTCCATAGGACAAAATGATCATGAACTCAAACTTCAGAAAAGGGTGAATAAAAATAAGTCCTTTCTCCTACAAGTTGTTTTTCTCAGGTATTTTGTCACAGAGATAGAAAATGAACACAGGCATCTTTGTAATTTCCCACCTCCTCTGCCTAGCTCCTTCCTTCAATGACAGAATCATTTTAACATCTCCCTATATAATTTGGGTTTGGAAAGTTAATTGATCTACAGATGTTCCTTATCCTAAATTGAATTAGAATAATTGAATTTAAAATTTTTTCTCCACCTAAGAAGATTTAAGCTTTACTATAGCATAGTATTTTTAAAAGCTTCCCAGTAATGAAGGGGTTTTAGAATCAGATGATATTGGTTTGGAGTAAGTTTGCCTTAGTCAGACTTAGATCCTTTTCTAATCTTAGGAGATGACATGTCTTTCCTTACGTGATCCCATTCCATCCATGCAGAAACTATCAAACTATCTCCATAACTCCTGAGATAAATTGCATGTATGTGTTTAAAACCTCTGTATTTAAAGCCTTGGTACATTATAAAAACAAAGCACACATATAAAGATACAACAGGAAAAATGAAAAATTGCATAATGGTTATTTGTGTCAAGAAATAGATCTTCTGAAAAGGCTCACCATGCTCTATTAGAAACAGACCAGATAAATTCTGATCTTAAAAGCTGCTCATTCCCCTTCCGGATTCTGTCTTGGCATGTGCCCTTGTCTGTGGGAGCATCAGCCTAACCCAGCCATGGGAAGGCAAGGCTACATCCTCAGAGAAGAAGCCTCATGTAGTAGACTAACTCTGGCAGATTTACCATGGCTGAGGGGCTGGTCCTCAGCTAGAGAGGCTTAAGATCCTAATTCAGTCAGTTCCCAGGGTGGGTTCAACTTAAAAACTGCCAAAACTCTGAAAACTATTGTGTAAAATCAGAGTGCCAATGTTTACTTTAATAGTAATCTACGATAAGAACTAGAATCCTCCTTGTAGTTTGACCAGAATTTCTTTTTTTCTCCATGTTGATCTTCTTAGGAACCAATTTTGTTGCCAGAAAGTCTGATGGCTAAATTTTCTGTTTTATCTTGACACAATCTGCGTATGCACTGCCAATTTTTTAAAGAATCTATCATAATTTTTTAGCTGATCAATTTTCTTTCTGCTTTAGGTGCAATTTCTTCAGCTATATTTTGATCTTTAATGAGCTATGCTTACTTTTCATGAATGTGGGGACTATTTCCAAAGGAATAATTTTCCATGACCAAACTAACATACATTCTTATCAACTTAGCTACATTAAAGAGTGACTGAAAGGTTCTTTTTTTAATTATACTATTTCTCTTATTTTTCTTATATCCCAAACAGCCTATCAGAAGTTATTCTCAACCAAAACATATTTTATTTTCCAATTTTGGAAGACATGAATCACTAATTAAATATATTTATAAAAAGAAAATTTACTTTAGGCAAATTTTGCAGATGACATTTAACATGAATAATAATTGCATTGTTAGGGAGGAAATATTTAAAACATGAATTTCTTTTAATTGTGGATTAAGAAGCTGACATCACCTATGTTTTACCCTTTCATGTTGACAATTTTGATTAGGTTATACTTGAATTTGGCCTATTAATTTTTTTCTTTTCACTAGGAATTGAAGACTTGAGGTAATCTGAAAAAAATTAACTTTTCATTTACTTTAGATCCCTTAGATTTTATCTGTTTTTTTTTTTTCTGAGCACAATGATTTTGATCAGTATTGTTCCACTATTATTGGACTATCTGACAAGTTCATTATTAATACTCAAGATAGCACAATAGCTGGCTTCAATTTGACAGAAAAAAAGATATGTGTATCCTGGCCTCCAATATTATTGATGTGTTTTAAATAAGAAATGCCAACCACACTTGCCTGGTTTTATACAGATGAAGAAAATATGAAAAGAAATAAATTACCAGAGATGATTTTATGATGACAACTTTATTTTGAAAAAATCTCAAATAATACTTCATCAGGCAAGAAGGAATATTTACAATAAAACAAAAATCCATAACAGAAAGCAGTTATAAAAAGATGAAGACATGGGTGCGTTTGAAGAAGCCATTTCAAATGACGACTTTTCCAATTGAGATAATTCAATACTATTATTTATCTTTGAAGTACGTGTACCTATTATTTTTCTTTGTCTAGAATCCACTTATGTTCAGATATTTCAGTGAGTTTCACTGATTTTGCACGGGTCTGAAGTGGGTTGGGAAGGAGAACCATGCACCAGCCACTCTGACCTCTTGTACTGCCTCCCTGTCACAGTTAATCATCACCACCATCCTCTGATCCAGTTGTATCCTTCCCACTCAGAGATGTGAAAATGAGTCTTGGAGAGATTAAATCATTGCTGAAGGTCACAGCCTTAGTAATTCCAGCAAAATTGATGTTAGAACCTCACTGGTTTAGTAATTCATTCCACACCATGCAGTATACTTGGTAAACCATAAATCATGCACTTGGAAGAGTTTTAATTATTACCTTATAATAGAGTTTTGATAGCATCTTTTACTGTAATCCCTTATGCCAATTAAATTTAGTAGAATCTAAGCAAAACATAATTCACGAATCAGGCAACTCTCAGAATCAGAGCAGATTCTAAAAACTCCAACCAATAATTCGATATGACAGCATTTATTGGCTACATCCAATAAAATATATATAATACCACCGAATGAAAAAAGGATTTTAAAATGGGGTTAAGCTAATGTCTGTATGTTCTTTGTTAGAAAGATAAAAACAATTTAGTTGTTATTGCTTAATTAGTTAATTGTCCACAGTGCCTCCTGTAAACTACCTAAACTCAGTTATTTTTTTACTTTATTGGTATCAGGGATTGAACACAGGGAGCTTAACTACTGAGCCACATCCCCAGCCCTTTTATTTTTTATTTCGAGACAGGGTCTCACGAGGTTGCTTAAAGCCTCATTAAGTTGCTGAGGTTGTCTTCCAACCTGCGATACTCCTGCCTCAGGCTTCCAAGTCGCTGCGATTACAGGTATGTGCCACAGCGCCCGCCTCAAAACTCAGTTATTATGATTAAACTCTGTACTGATTTTGTTTGTTGGGACCAGTGCAGGTGCCCAGTCTAAATCTATGACATCCCACAAAAATTTTTTAAAATATTTTTTTAGTTGTCAATGGACTTTATTTTAGTTATTTATATTTACATGTGGTGCTGAGAATCGAACCCAGTGCCTCACACATGCTAGGCAGGTGCTCTATCACTGGGCCACAACCTTAGCCCCCAACAAAATTTTATTTAGCAATTCTCCCCTTTGGCCCAAGCTCCTAAGTGAGAGTGTAACCCAAACGGGGCATCAGCACCACTCTGAGTCATTATCATCCTGGATTGTGTCTCGTCTCAGTACATCATTGATAGTTTACAGTATACTCATAATCACACATTCCTTAAAGTTGTCATTCCAGTTAAAGAGACCATTTAGCATTCAACAGAAAGCTGCACAGAGATGGTTAAGACTTTGAGAACACAATGCACCAGTGAGATGGCTGTTAGGGCCATTAGAAAGATAATATCCAGAGTTTGGAGTACGCTTCTTAGCCAAGGTCCTCATACATCAAATTAATTGAAACTGAATAATCAACAAATGAGCCAGATGCAGAATCTATGTTAGCCAAGGAGCTTATTTGTTAATTTTCTTATAATTTGAGTATTTGCAAAACTCAGTAGTAACAAAAGTGTTAGTAATGGCGCAGACTCCTCTCTGTTCAGTTAGTAATTTAATACTTATACTGGGCTAAATGCAAATAGAGTGAGGACAAGTATTATCTAGAAGTCTAGTTATGACATACCCCAGCAAGAGAAAGAGATGGGAACACACAAGGATAAATGAGGAGTGAGAGTCCCATGATGGGGAGGCTTGATCTTACGATGTCTTGGGGAAGGCTGCTCACATCTGTGATGCCATATTTCGGAGGAAACTTTTCCATAGTCAACCTTTCCTTGAAGTCTCTAACAGGTGCACAGCTCCAGGAGTGGAGCATACACCCTTAATGTATAAGATACAGGTTTGAAACATACACCCTTAATGTATAAGATACAGGTTTGAAACCCTGACACTTTACTGTAGTGTTGGTGGTGAGAAGAATTTAGAACAGTTATCATTCTGCCATTTCTATGTAATTTGTATGATCCTGTTCACTCCATGTAGAGTATAGAGCCTCTAGTAATGGAAGCTCTAAAGACTCGGGAAAGACCAGGCAGCCAGATCATCCATGAGCCCAAGCTTAATATTGAAGTTTTTTCAAATACCAGTTTTTTTTTCTTCAACTGAGGCATATGACACTGTCCATCAAACAGGTCACCACAGACTGTTTGATTTGGATGAAACTTAATAAGTTCCTTCAAGTTGTGATACTTCCAGTTATTGGGGACAAGTTCTGCTTCCTCAAATGTTGAACTCTGAACATTAGAGAAGCATGCTGAGGCAAGCATACAGAGCAGGTTTTACTTAAAGGTAGCAACGCAGACTGCTCCTGGAAGGGAGAAGGGGACCATGACCGGTATTCTGATATCCCCAGATATGAGAACACCCTGCCCCCTCCTTTTTCTTTTTTTGGAACCGGCGATTGAACTCAGGGGCACTCGGCCACTGAGCCACATCCCCAGCCCTATTTTGTATTTTATTTAGAGTCAGGGTCTCACTGAGTTGCTTAAGGCTTCACTGAGTTGCTGAGGCTGGCTTTGAACTCTCGATCTTCCTGCCTCAGCCTCTGGAGTCGCTGGGATTACAGGCGTGCACCATCAGGCCCCGCTCACCCTGCCCCTTTTATAGTCTAAAATTTCCTTTGTTTTCCTCTTCTCTTCCTCCTTATCTTTCTCCTTCCTGCTTACATGACCAGGCCCAGGAGATGCTGGTGGGATGGCCAGGGGGTGAGCAGTTGGGCTGAAAGGGCTAAGGTGGAGTGTTGGGCTGGAAGGGAGCAGCAGCCCAGGAGCCATGGATTAGTAGCTCCCATCTGTTTAGGAGTTGCTTCATTAACAACCTTTTTGGGAGGGGTGGTATCAAAGGGCCCTGGAGACATGAACATTCCAATCTCCCAGGGGCAGTTTCCAATTTCCCGGACTCAGATTGGCCTCCATTTTATCCATTCAATCTGATTACCTATTCTCCATTAACTGCCTGTCTTTGATTCTGGCTTCATTTGTACATCAATAATCTCAGCACTGGCTTATGCAGCATGAAAATCTGTGAAAGCATTTCCTTGATATTCAATAAATTCCTGTTCTGCCTAATGTTGGAATATCAGTATTGTGAATAATAGTCTTTCCATTAGAGTTTTAGGAATTCTTATCCTGTCTAATTATATGATCACAAAATTCTCAAAAACCTGTACTTGTCAGAGTCCTTTCCATGAGCCTCCTTAAAAATGAAACACTTCAGGCCAGAGTAAGCAATTAACTATGAAAGACTTAAAATGGCCATGATTAAAGATTTGATGAGAGTTCATTACAATAACAATTCAACTGACAAGGAGATTCAGTTATTTCCATTGCACATAACATTTTAAGATAACTAGAAAGAATTATGACTGACAACATTATGTCAAATCTGTGAATTTCAATTTTTGAGACAAAATTACAACTTATCTATGTAAATACAACTCAAAGATCCAGTAAGATCTACTATTCAACAATGATGTCATGTAATAAACAATCCTAATCAGTTTATGTCCCTTTTGGACATCCCAGGGCCCTTCATGGAAAGTCCCAAAGTAAGTTTGAGGTTAAAAGACCCAGTTTAGACCTTGAGTTTTTCTATTTGTCAAAGGTTCAAAACTCTTGACAAATAAGATTACAAATCAGTGTAAAATAGTCATTCATCTGACCAAAATGACAAGACCTCAAAAGCAAATACAAAAGCCACGTAGCAATAGGGAAGACCCCAGACCTTCAACAGAGAAGAATCAGTTTTCCTGAGTAAAAGATTTAATAAAACTGTTTTCCATTAAGAGATTAATTTTTCTGGAGAACTTTGGTTTACATAGGGAACCAAATTCTTATATTGCATAGTTATAATCATATATTAATACTCAACTCCTAGAAAAAATTTTAATTCCTTCCTAATTTTAGACAGCCTGATCATATAAAATTTCTTCTACACATTTTCTACAACCTTCTTATATCCTTTCAGTTATTTGTCTTATACTTGTATCATTTTGGAATAAACATTCTCCTTTAGACCAAAATTTACTATTTTTCCTTAAAAAATCACATTTTTCATATCTTATAACTTTACCCACTAAAAATGTGTCTTTATTTCCTTCCATGTTCTCAGCAGTATATAATCACACAAGAAGACCTTTTCCACAGATGTAGATGTCCTCCTGTAAAGATAGGTCTCAGAATAACGAAAAATAAAGATGGCTTTTCAGCCTGGGCTAAGAAATTCTTTTCACCAATTTCGAGCTCGGAGCAGGGCCCATTAATGACTACAGTAGACAAAGCATCTTCCAAGTGGACTAAGATACCTTTTGTTTTTCTTCTAAACTTAACATTTTAACCCAGGCATAAAAGTGGTTAGAGAGGCAGATCCCGTTGATGGAAGGGCTCAACTTCTATCAACAACTCCCCACTTCCATTTAATTTTCTAAGGGCCTCTGTATACTAACTAAAAAAAAAAAAACAAACCTTACTATTGTTTCTATGGAACCTTTGATCCTTGCTTTTCTAATGTACCCTACAAATATCAATTTTATCCAAATTAAAAGTTCTTCATCATGGCCACTGTAATTTCAAAAATATTTCTGGCAAGATTTATCCATTTCTCTTAAAGAAAGCACCTGTTCTAGGAATTCTTCCATGTGAAACTGGCAGGGGAGCTTTATACTCTGGACCCAGACCAGTGACTTTCTGACTAAGACAGCTGCCACAAACCCCAGAAAGGTCACATGGCCTGTCAAGGCACAAAACAACCCCTGGTACCACCTCCTCACAGCACAAATTAATCCTCCATGGAGTTCCAGGAGTGGAGCTCTGGACTCTCTGGATCCAGATGAATCCATGATTCCCTGTTGTCTAGTAATCTTACCTTCCCACAGAACCTCGTGTACTTTTTGTCTAATCAAGTCAGAACCCCAAGACTTGGTAGAGGACTTAGCCCTATCTCTCTTTCAACTTCCCAAACCAGTCTGTACCAAAAAGTTAGCTCAAACAAACTCATTGCTCAAAACACAAACCCATGGAGCTTTGGAGTCTGAGCATGAACTCACCCTGGTCCCCAGATGCTATGAGACCGTGACCCCAATCAGCTCAGTGCTACCTGTGTCTGGTTACCTGACTCTCAAAGGATTGCTGGAGCTCTGCTTTGGATCCTGCTGCCTCCACCAAAATTGTTAAAAGAAAAAATCCTTAGACCAACCACATTTAGTAGAGTTTGAACAAAACAAAACATGATTCATGAACTGGACAGCTTCCAGATTTGAGCAGGTTGTGAGAACTCCAACAAACAACATGATTTGATAGCACTGACAGAAAAATGGAAGTGAGGTAGAGAAAACAAAATTGACTATAGCTTAATCAACTAGTCACTTGGTTACAGCTTATCCATTTAGTTGTTTACAGCTTAGTTAATTGTCTATAGATCTACAACCAACCAAAGGTTAGTTATTGTGGTCAAATTTGACATTGATCTGCTCTGTTGGGAACAGTGCAGGTTGGTGCTCAGTCCAAATCTATGGTCTCCTACAACATTTTTTTAAAAACAGAAGCATAGCATTTGACTTCAAATCTGATGAATGTTTGAACTTAGTTTTTGATTCATTAATTCTAGAAACTATTACCCCAAACTCCATCGTTGTATCTAATAACATTTGGGTTTCATCATAAATGTTTTTGTATATGTGAACACACAGGGCTTTATTCTCTGGCCTTGAAATATCAGGAATAAAATCCCACACTTGAGTGTGGTGTTCGGTGGTTGGTGAACCTTCAGGTGTATAAGCTCATTACAGTGTGCGTGTGTGTGTACATAATTTCTGAGTAGAGAAGATATCTGTGACTTATGAATTAAATATGACCACCAGGCTTCTGAGGAGTCAATTTACTTGAGGCAAACTGTAATTTCTAAGGGGTTAAATAAAGAGGGAAAATTACAACAGATTAGTCATCCACATTTATCATCTATCATAATCTAAACAGAATTTTTGCTTTATAAGTCAATGGGAATTAGCTGAATTCCCAGCCTGATTTAACAGGCAATCAACATAAGCAGCCTAAATATATAGTACATAAGTTACAAACCCCATATCTTGTTTTCCCAGACTTTTCCAGTACGTGCCAAAGTCAGTACCCTCATGTCAACTTTTATTTAATCAGACACAGAGTCTCATACTGTTTCTTGTAGTGTCCTCTTAACTGGGAGCCATTCTAGACTACCATTTTCATTTTCTCATTGTGAGAGGGAAGAACATTAATGGTTCTGGCGTAAGAGCTCTCTTTTTCATTACTCCTCTTTTCCAGTTCAACATGTGTGTTAGTCAGCTTTTCATTCTTGTGAACAAAATGCTTGACAAGGATAAGCTAGGGGCTAGTGGAGGAAAACACTATTTTGTCTCATGGTTTTGGAGGTTTAGTTCATGTCTGGCTTCAAGGCAGAAATATCATGGTGGAAGAGCATGGCAGAGAAAAACTCCTCAGCTCAAGGCGGCAGGGAAACAGAGGGTGGGGGAAGGAGAGGAAGGTGCCAGGGACAGATATCGTGCCCAAGGCCATGCTTCCAATGTCCTACTCCTTCCAGCCATGCCTATTGTTTTTAGCCTTCAGTAAATTCATTCATTAATCCACCGATGAGGTCAGAGCCCTCATGAGCCAATCTTTTCACCTCTGAACATTGCTGTACTGCCTAACATATGAGCTATTGGGGGACATTTCTGATCCAAACCATAACAATATGCATTTAATTACTTCTTGAAAAAAATAACCCAAACAAAAGCATACCTCACTGCAAAAATAGTACTTTTGTTGTACAGCAAAAATATTGGGTAGAAAGTTCAGCTCTGTATGAGAGTTTAGGAAGGAAGCTGAGATGAGAAGACAAGATGAGATGAGACAAAGTGAGACTGAGAGTAGGGACAGGATGATCATACCCAGAGAGAACCTGGAAGGTGAATTCAGGGGGGAAAGCACAAGACCTTGGCAGAAAGTCTGGTTGAATACTTACTTGTGTCATTTTGGGTAATTTATTAACCTCTCTGAGCTCCAGTTTATAATCTCTAAAGAAAAAACAAATTATATCCACATCAACCAGGGATTACAAGTAAATGAACAAGCTTGGTCAGTTGTAAGGAAGATCACAAGCAAAAGGTCATTGAGATGCAGCCTGAGGTATTGTGGCAAAGAGCCAGGAGTTGAGCAGGAGTGGGGATCCTGAGGAACAACACCTGGTTGTAGTAGTTCTTGGTTGTAAAGCAAAGGTCAGGACTGACATGCAGAGTTGCTGGTGAAGGGCACATTTTCTAAAAGGAGGGCGAGGCCTGAGAGAAATGTAGGCATCAGGCCCTCTTGCAGCTTTCTGATCTTCCATGTTTGTTAATTTAAGAAGGCCAATTTATGTTGCTTGCCCTCTGCTTATAAAAGTGGAAGGCATTTCTTTTGCCAGTTAAAGGGAGAAAATGGGAGTCACTGGGGAATCTAAAATACCACTGGAAGACCCAACTCCCAGGATGCTACCTAAAGTAACTTAGGGTTCTAAAGAATGATTATCAAAGTCTTCTAAGAAGTCCTTTTTAGAACTAGGTATTTCAGCATTAGATGTAAGTGAAAGGAAAGGCATATTGATAAATTTCTTCAGCATCTCTCTTTTAGAGTGCCTCCTCTTCCCCTTTTTCATAATAATCAGCTAGGTCTGGCTATGTATTTATGTTTCCTAATCCTCCATAGCGTGTTCCAGGCCTGACCAGCACTGCATCCTATAGACATCAGTGACTGTACAGGGGAGGCTAGTTACTCACTGGCTGTTCAGTTTCCAGGCTTGTGAATTCTACAGTCCATGTGGCTTCAGGAATGGTTGCAACCATTTTCTTGACACACTGATGAATCCTATCTGATTCAAAGCAAAGCAGAGTAAGCAGAACCAAAGTCAAGGAGTAAGAGAACAGAGTTCTGAGAACATTGTTTAAATTCCTGGATTCAGCAAGAAATGCTCTTTTGATTTTTTCAATTTTCCTGTCATGTGATTCTGAAAGTGTTTAGGCTTACACAGAATGCATGGTGTTAAGCTTGAAATAGTTCATGTTATGTTTGACAATTTGTGATTTAGTAAAGCAAAAAATTTTTTTTTCTTGACAAAAAATAATTTACTTTGAAGGATACCATACCATGTGTAAGTGCTGCTGAAGTGTTTGATATTGTTTTAGAAATAACAGGTAAATTTGTCTCACAAATCCTATTATGAAAACTTTTCTCATGCAGATCTTTGTCTTTATCTGAGTGGATTAAATGCAATTGTTTAATAAAAGAAATAGTTCCTAGAATGACTTCAAATAATAGATCTCAAGTGACCTTAGTTGGTATGCCATAGTAAATTAGAAAAGGTGCAGTTATTCTTTCTTACATGTATCTATTGGCAATTGAAGATTGCTTAAAATGTCAACTGTAAAGACATATATTGTCTCATAACTTGAATATCAGCTGTACTTGAGTTCTAAAATTTCCAAATGATCATCATGCCTAAGAATGGTGATAATAAAATTGTTACAGAATCAGCAAAATTGCTTTGTTACCTTGGAAAAACTTTGCAAAGGTCTTTTATCTCATTATTCAAGGTTGTAAAACTAACACATGAAGATGTGAAAGACTAATCATTTTCTGAGAACATAATATTATATTAAATTGCTGATTATAAATTCATTACCTTCTTGTTCATCATAAAGGTTATTTTTTAAAATATGAGATGAATAAAACCTCAATGAATTCATCTGGGTTATTGATTTGCTTTGAGTTAAAAAAATTTCTATTTATATCTGCTCTCTTGAGAAAAATAATGAAGTGCCCAAAATTTAAAAAAAATATCTAAAACTTACTCTTTATATTTGTTATAGAATATGGGCTGAGCATAGTAGTACCCAACTGTAGTCCCAACAGCTGAGGAGGCTGAAGCAGGATTGTGAGTTCAAAGCCAGCCTCAGCAATTTGCTGAGACTCTGTCTCTAAATAAAATATAAGACAGGGCTGGGGATGTGACTCGGTGGGAAGCGCCCCTGGGTTCAATCCGTGGTACCCCACCCCCCCAAAAAAAAGTTGGGGGAAGGGATTAACTTAACTACAATGATAGATTGAAAAGGTCTAGTTTTTTATGGTTGAATATGTATTTTATATTATATTATTTCATTTTTGATTAGACAATACTAAATTAAAACGTTAAAAATACAATGGAAAGTATATCCCCTCCATTTACTCCTTATATCCAACAGGCATCCTGCATTCTTCCTCCCACCCCTCCTCTCCCATAGGCAGCCACCTTTTTAGGTTTCATGGGAGCTATGAGCTTCCAGAGTTTCCTTTTTTGCATATACAAGGGAATTATACAAAGCAAGAATATTAATTTCTCTCATTTTATGTTTGAAAACTTACTATATATTCTCTTTTCTCTGCTTTGCATGCTTTGTAAATGTTCTAATAGTTAAAAGTTTTCTGTTTTCACCCCTGGTTGTTACCTTTTCAAGTATAATGGCATAGAGTGCCCTAAGTTCTATGGCATTGATCCTACTAAGAGAATCACAAGATTAACATGCTTCATCTTTCTCCATGCATGCTCTTTTACATCGATCATCTGATGTTAGTAATAAGATCATTTTTTCTTAGTATTTACTCTAATACTGTTAAATTTACATATATTTCTATTAATTGGTCAGCTTCAAATAATATTTCTAAATGCCCAGCTGTTGTAGACAAGACAATCAGCATATTTATTTGTTTTCTACCTTTTTCTTTCTACCATTTTTTTTAATGGGTTGGACATCTTCAGAGCTTTATGATCATTCACCCCTATCCCCACTTTTATTTAGAGTGGCTTCCACAAGTAAATATATTTCAGTCCTTATTTCCGGTCTCCTTGTTGTAGTTTTCCTGACCTTGTCTGGGTGAAGTTCGTACTTTTGTCTTTTCATTAAGAAAACCTATGGGGCCAACCTTCCCTTAGTTCATGTTTTCAAAACTGGTTGTACAAAACTTTCACACTCGAAAGACACCTTGGCAGAACTTAAACTCCTTAGCTCATACTAAGATAAACCTTATAAATAGTGTTCTGATGTCTTCTAGTATTATGGGACATGATGGAGATTCATCAATCCAATCTGATGTTGCTTCCCACTGAGGAGATATTTAAATTTGTTGCTGGACTTCAGAAGTAATTCTTTCTCCCACTCCTCCTCCTTCTTTTTCCCACTTCTCCTTCTCCTTATTTTCCTATTTTAAATGCCCTTAAGCTAGGGAAGATCATATAGTTGAGCTTCCTGGTTCAATTTTCCCTGCTTATATGAAATTTTCTATGAATTATATCTTTCAATACTTGCTATATTCCATTTTGTTTGTTTATTCTCGCAGGCCTCCAGTTAAATGCATGATTTCTCTCCTTTGTCTGTGTTATATATAATATCTTCTTTCTTGTTATTTAAAATTTTATTTTCATGTCATTTACTTTTTGAGCTGGAACATCTCATATTTTTCACAGAATTTATTCTTAATTTTCAATTTCATTTTCATTTCTATGATAGATTTGTTTTTATTTTCACTTTCTTTCCTGAGTTCTTCTACATCATGATTCATCTTCTGTTCTGTTGCTCCCATTGCTTAAGTTTTCTCACCATCTCTTCTTTGAGTTCATGTATTTCAAGTTTCTGGTTTATATTCACAGAGGTGATTGCTTTATTATGTCCTTAAAATTCATGGCAAAATGTTTTATCTATTTTTGATGCATGTCCCTCTTTTGGCAATTTTTTCCTGCTCTTTTCTACTGTTTCTCATATTGAATTTTATTTTTTAATCAGTGCCATGTAATATCCCCCAAAATGCTGAGTTAGATTTTCCTGCCTCTGCTGTTGGACAGAGGTGTCTTGCAGGTTTTTTGCTAGCATGTTCTGTGCTCTTCTCAGAGGAGTTCAGAGTATTTTTGTCATACTTGACGTCATAGAGTAGCTTCTGTTTTTTGTGCCCTATCTCTCCTGATTGGAACTCTCTGTATGGAGAGTGAGACCCTATGGTCCTAGAGTGAGGCTCTAACCACTGGAGGAAGCCATAGCCTTGCCTGCCCTTCCCTTCTGTCCACACTGTTCCTGCTCTCCTCCCTCCTGTGTCATTTCATGACTTTAGCTGTTTTTCATAAATTTCTTTTTGTGGATTATATCTGATACTTTTTAAAGGGGGAAACTGAAAATAGTTTCTGGGCTCTCCTTTGTGTGACACTTGGGGGAAAGGAGAAAAAAAATTTTTTTTACTATGCCTGATTTTTAATTTTAACATTTTAGTTTGATCTATTTGATTTATAGAAAAACTTTAAAAAGCCCCTATATATCCCTCATCCTGCTTTCTCTAATTTTACCATCTTATGTAACCATGTTGTAATTATCAGAAACAAGAAATTAATATTAGTATAGTATTATTATAGCATCATATAAACCAAACTTAGAATTTCATTGATTTCCCCAGTAATGTCCCTTTTTCCTTTTAGAATTTAATGCAGGATTACATGTCTGATTTAGTTTTTATTTCTCCATGGTTTCCTTTAGTCTGTGATAATTCCTTGGTCTTTTCCTGTCTTTCTGACCTTGACATTTCAGAATAGTATTGATTAGTTATTTTGCATACAGTTTGTCAGTTCATTTTTGCCCAATATTTACTCATGGCTAGAATGAGTTTATGTATATTTGGCAAGAAAATTCAGACTCTGATGCAAAAGTCCTAACCTTCATATTTAACATTTTTATAAATTAGCCTTCTAACATCTCATATGAGAAAGACTATGTCTTTATGGAAATTATCCCAAAGTAGACAACAAAATTAAAAGAAGAACCTCCCTGATTCCATTTTCATTATATATAGAATATAGTTACTATTGGCAGACTGCAAATTATATTAAAGCTGCAAACTTCAGTTGAGGTTGAGCAGCAGCTTTATGAAAGGAAGTGAATAAAAATAAGAAAAAGTTCTCTCACTCTGAGACAATTGAGAGAATTCAGTGACATCAGATCTCATAAAATATCAACCAAAATTCACTTCTTAAGTGAAGGACAATCTTTGAAATTAAAAAAAAAAATCTCACATATATAAAGGAGTGGGGAATGGAGGGCAAAGAGAGGGGCAGTGGAGATCTCTAAAACTAAGTGATGTAGAAATGATTAAATGAAAGTTTGGACAACAAAGGATGTGGGCATTAATTGAGTTGGTGGTGGAAAGTCTCCTAAACTGAGTTTGCTTCAGTTCATCATAAAGACACAAAAGAATAAGCCAGCCAGAACATATTTGAAGGAAGCAGAGAAGAATAGTACCTTCAGGTCTTGAAATCCAGAGAACCTGAGAAATTACCCTGGGTCCTCAATCCTACACACTTCATAGGAATTTTGTGAAAATTGCTAATTGAGCAAAATTCAACCCGTTCAATGATAACAAATTGAAAACAAACTGGCACTACATTAATGTAAAAGACCAAGCGATTAAAAGAAGAAAAAAATCACTAAAACTTATTGGCACACAAACTACTCTGTAGGAAAAGATTAACGCAGAGCAGATGAAAACTGAAATGAAACATTTGGCCATGAATTTTAAATCAAAAGCTTAATAAGGCAATTACTTCTTTAAAGGAAAACCAAAAAGCAAAAATAAAAGAGGCAAGGAAGGAGATTACAGGCTAAAATGAGTTGTTAAAATTACAACTGGAAGAGCTTAGGAAAAAGTGGATATAAAAAACAAAACCATCACAGAGATGAAAATAAAACGAAAACAAAAGAGAACAGGCATAGAAACCATGGTTGGGGCAGAAAAAATAGAAATAACAATCATGAGCTAAAAGATCAGAGAAGGATGGTAAAAATAGGAGACAGGCAAGAACGTTATGCATAATTTTGAGGCCTTGGGGAATGAAGGTATAACTCAAGACAACCTTCTTGAAACAGAAGATTTGAACTGATGGAATGAAAGGAAACACCATGATCCAGGGAAACTTAAACCAGAATGAGCCATTAATGAGATATTTTCTAATGAAAATATGGAGCTTTATGGATAAATAATGAACCTTTTGAGTATCTAGACCAAATGGTCAAGTAATACATAAGGAAGAAAAGTCAGGTTGATATGAGTTTTCAAGTAAATTCAACTTTAGAAGACCAGAGAACAATTCACACAAGTTCCTCAAATTATGTATTACCAAATAATTTTCTAAATAGTCAAACTATTCCTTAAAAATAAAGGCTAAAATGAATCTGAGAGAATTTAGGGAATATTTTCCTGTCCTTTTTTTAAAAAGTCCTTTTTTTAAAAAAAGTAATTGTTAGAGAGCAAACAAAAACCTTATTTGAAGATGATATTATTGTACATTAAAAAAGAATCTCAAGACAAGTAGTGAAAACTTATTGCAAATAATGTTCAGGAAAGTAGTTGGACATGAAATTAATATATGGAAATAAATAATATTTAAATAAATAGGCAATAACTAGAAAACATATTGGAATAATTGACTCCATAAAATATGTAGAAATAAAGAAATCAAGAGATACTTAGAACTTATATATAGAAAAGTTTAGAAGACTCCTGAAGGACACAAAATAATTGAATTAATGAGAAGATAAAACCAGATTTTTATAAAGATTCAAAATCATGAAGCTACCAGTTCTATATAAGGTAACTGATGAATTTAAAGTGATCCAATAAGAATATCAAACATTTTTAAACTAGAAAAACTAATTATAGGTTTTATGTAGGAAAAAATACATGAATAAGAGTATTAAGAAAATCTAAGGAAAAATGAGAAATGCTGAAGAGGTTTATTTTAATCTTCTTTTTCACCATTGTGATCAAAAGACCTGCCAATTTTAGAGTAGGAAAAGTTTATTTGGCATTCACAGTTTCAGAGGTATCAGACTATGGACAGTCAATTCCATTGCTCTGGGCCAGAGGTGAGGCAGAACATCATGGTGGAGGAAGGAAAGCAGCTCAGGACATGGGAATCAGGAGGTAGAGAGCTATGCTCATTAGGGACAATATGTAGACCCCAATGGCATGGCCTCAGTGACCCACCTTCTCCAGCCCCACCTGCCTACAGTTATCACTCTGTTAATTTGTATTAGTGGATTAATGCACTGTTTAGATGAAAGTTCTCATAATCAAATCATTTCAACTCCAGACTTTCTTGCATTGTCTTACACTTCAGCTTTTGGGGGACACCTCATATCTAAGCTATAACACTCTACTCTGGCCCATAAAAACTCCATTTTCAAGAGTTCCCATAGTCTTAACAGTTTCCCAAAAGTCCAAGTCCAAAAACTTGAAGACTCCAGGCAAATTCTTACTTCTTTTTGCCTGTAAAGATAAAAATCAAGTTACATATATCTATTATATAAAGGCACATAAACATTTCCATTCCACGAGGGAGAAATAGGGGTATAGAAAGAACGGATAGGACCAAAGCAAGACCAAGATTAAGCAGGGAAAACAAGTTCTGTAGCTCCATGTTCAGCATCTGGGGTAGAAGGCATCAAGATGTTCTTTCCAAAGGGTCTGTGCAACTCTATCACTATGACCTTTCTGGTTACAATTCAGATGGCTTCTCTCATGGCTTGCTTCAGCTGGATTCCTATAGCCTTCCTCAGCAGGTGTCCCATGTGGCATTCCTTAATCTCAGGGGTCTCCACTGCAGCTGTGTCTTCCTTCTCACATATTCACCCATTGCCCTCTCAGAGGCGACCCACAAGGTTTCTGACTCTGTAGCACTTTGCCTGGACTCCCAGGCTTTCCTTTGAAGTCTTGGTTGAAGCCTCCATGACCCCCTAACTCCAGTGTCCTGCACTCATGCAGAACCAGAGAATGTGGTTCGATGCCAAGGTCTGCCACCATCTCTAGCAGTGGCCAAATCTCTGGGGACCATGGCTGCACCAGCCTCTGAGTTGCTGAGTATAGTGAAGCTTCCAAGGACCTCCTGAATGACTCCAGTCTCTTCCCAAAAGAATTTTTACTTTTACATCCTTGAGCTTAAGATAGACATGATCTTGCTAATTCTTGAGATGACCTCAAGCCATCTTTCCCAATATTTCTGGGTAAAATTTCTTTTGTGACTGAAAAGTCTTTAATAACCACAACTTCTTTAGCTACAGTTGTACTCACACTTTCCTGGCCAAACTGCAATTTTTCAAGCTCTTTTTTTGGCTCTGTTTTCTACTCCTGATTATCACTTTGCTGAAAGCTGCTAACACCACTCGTGCCACCACCTGAATAGTTTGCCACCTTGACATTTCTTCTGTCAGATTAAGGAATCCATCAACTTTACATTCAGCCTCACAAAAAAGTCTTAGGGCATGGACAAAATTAGACAACTTCTTTGCCAGATCATAACATGAATAGCTTCTAGTCCAATTTCAATAGTCTTCATTCTTCTCTCAAACCTCATGAACCAAGTCTTTACTGTCCACAGTTTTATCACATTTGGGTCTTCTGAGCTCCCACATAATTGCCCATTAAACTCCACTTATAACATTTGAAAGCTTTTCCAACTTTCATCTCTAAACTTTTCAAAATTCCTCTTCCCCCAAATCAGCTCCAATGTCTCCTGAACCACATGATCAAGTTAGTCACAACAATGACCCCACTTATCTATACCAATTTCTATTTAGTCAGCTTTTTTACCACTGTGACTGAAAGATCTGACCAAAGCAAATTTGAGAGGAGAGAGTTTATCTGGCATTCATGATTTCAGAGACCTTAGACCATAGCTGGCTCCATTGCTCTGGGCCAGAGCTGAGGCAGAACATCATGGCAGATGGGCATGGAGGAGGAAAGCAGCTCAGGACATGGCAATCAGGAAGCAGAAAGTGTTTGCTCACCAGGGAGCAAATGTCTCAATATTTATGTCTCAATATTTTAACAAACAAGTGGTACACGAATAAACAAACTGAAAGTAAATGACCCAGAATCCAGAATTTTACAAAGTTAAAATTATCCAGTATTAAAAGTTATCTAGTATTTTACTCTCCAAACAAGAGGGTAAAAATGAATTATCAACAAATGGTCCTGAGATGATGGGTAACTCTCTGGAAAAATAAAACTGAGTCCACAGTATACATTGTATATCATGAGAAATTCCAAATACATCAAGGATTTACATGTAAAAATAATAAATCAGTTAAAATTCTAGATGAAAATTCATTTTTAAGGGAGATTTTTCTAACTATGAACCAGAAGTCATAATAAAAAATAGATTGGTGATAAGTGAATTAAGAAATATTAAGAAATTTTTTTTTCATGGCAAAATCTCCAAATGGAGGTTAAATACAAATTGCAATCTCTGGAAAAAATTTCAACCCATATCATAGGCAAAAAGTTAATTTCACCATTATACAGAAATGTCACATATGAGCTCTGACATAGATATTTGTCACTTGTTCAAGGGAAGGGGACAGTTGGAACTGGACAGGTAGAGACAGGCCTGAAAGGACTTTTGAACCTTGTAATTTTTGGACTGTGTGAATTATCTACTACATTCAGAATAAATTTAATTAAAAGCAACATTGAGGAGTGGGATGTAAGTCAATACTAGCACTTACCTATTGTGTGCAAGGTCCTGGGTTCAATCCCCAACACTGTAAACACAAAACAAAAGAATCAAAAAAGCAACCAACCAACAACATCAACAAAAAAAAATTCTTAAATAAAAAATAGAGAAACAGTATTAACCAAATTAAAAAAGAATCTTCAAAAAATACAACATAGCTATGTATCCAGTTCCTTCCTTCCCATGATCAGAATATGGGAACAGGTTTTTATTAGGGCATCCAATTGACTTCTTGTTCTGCAATTTTGAAACAGATTATACTATTGAGATCCTATAAATTGTATGATATTTCATATAATAATTGCAACTGCAGATTATTTTCTCAGGGAATGACATTTTATCCTATCTTTTATTTTGCACCTGTTTTCAATATTTCTGGAACAGGTTCCAATCGTTAAGCTGAATGTAATAATTAAGATTTGACTGAAGATGAATCATCATCCCTATATACTGTGTGAATTTTGATCACTCTATAATATCTGCTACTGCTGTTGAAACAATTCATTTGCATTTCATCAAGTATTCTTGTAGACTTTCTTCCTTTAGTCTTTACATTAGAAAGTTGTTTTTCTCTCAGAGTACCACAAAGTGCTACTTATGTGAGACGACAGTTTTGCATTTCAAGGCGAGGGTTACATTATTCAGTGAATAATAGTGACACCTGCAATCCTTACTGTCTCAGGAAATGTTAATAGAACCAGCCTCACACTACAAAAAATGACAGTTGAAAACCTTTTTCAGCAAAGTAGAACTCTCACTGCTATTGCTTCGCTTGTTCAACTACTCGTGCTCTCCTTAATCTGCCTTGTTCATGGAGTTATTTTCATTCCCTCTAATAATTATTATCTTAGTATGATAAACATTTTTGGAGATAGTGATAGTATATTCTCCCTTTATGAATTTTTCTGCAAAAAACATACATGAGAGGGCTCTCCATATTTTCTGAATTTTCCTGAGTCTGGTTAAAGCTCTACTGAGTTATGTTGGTGTATGAGGTCACGTTATACTTAGTAAAGGCTCTTTCAGCCTATCTCAATGTATCCTACTTGCATTTCTTCAGCAAAACATCTCAATGTTCAGAGTGAGCTGTATGTGAATGGCTAAGGATTGTTCTCTTATGCATTCTGCTCATCCTAGCACATTTACAGACTTTGTCTCCACACTTTTTCTTATGACAGCTTTTTTAAAATTAGAATATTGTAATTTTAATAGTTAATTAACTATTAAACTATTCCCTAAACTGACATGATTAAAAGGAAATTTATGGTGTCTCCATAACTAAACCTTATGCTTTGGAAAGACTCAAA
Source organism: Glaucomys volans (assembly GCA_020662805.1). Lineage (NCBI taxonomy): Eukaryota > Metazoa > Chordata > Mammalia > Rodentia > Sciuridae > Glaucomys > Glaucomys volans. The sequence continues at coordinate 334,396 of JAJEJO010001097.1, forward strand.
TGAACAGGTCACTTAAAAATCCTGTCAGACTATGTCCTATTAATGAGACAACAGTAAAATAATACACAATTTGAAAGTATCTCTTATTTAGATTGTTCTGAAGAATATCTCTATGTTATCTCTTACATTAAAAATGGAAACTGGAATCACTGGATTGCATAATGAGCGTGGTTCACACAAGACCTCATGCAAATCTACTGCTCAGAGCCCCATTGGTGGACCCACAGAGAGGTTTTGGGTCTGCATGAAAAATTAGACAATAAATTCACATTTGTGTATTTTAAATCCAGACAAGATGCTTAAAGTATCACTTTTAAATGATTGACTTTTTCACACCAACCTCTTTTGATTATTGACCAGTGAACCATTGCTGATGTTATCAGATAGGATTTATATGAAAACATAAATTTGAATGTCTGACCTTTCAATCAATCCAAAATATCATTTTTGTGAGGTTAGTGCTTGGAAGAATGTAATGTTCTCTTAGGAGATAGGCAAGGTGATTAGAAATATTTTAGAGAATTTCTGAAATAGGGGCAGTAGGAGGGAACAAAATGTGAATGCTGCATGTGCATTTACAGAAGTTACATTCTGATTCTTGCTGCAAGACATTCATGACTTGGGTCACAAGTTAATACCACTCATCCTTTCCCCATGACTTCTGTTAATAAGATACAAGTATTCCATGCCTGTATTTAGGGTATTCCAAAGGTAAATAACTGTATTTCTATTTTACAGTGAATGAGTTTTCAGGTTAAGTGTAAATGACTGAGTCTGATGGGAGTCTTGGAGAATAATGTGGGTAGGGAACAGGAAGAAAAGCATAAACAACAAGTTGAGAAGAATAGGGCAGGGTACACCTTGTTAATCAAGTATTGGATGAGAAAAATCTGTTTAACCACACGGCCATTGTTTTTGATTTTCAAAACTGCTCAAGCACTCTTTTTCATGTTGCATGCTCTCCCCATTTATGCTGCTGTCCCCTGACATTACAGTTGTAACTACATTTGAGTAAGTCCATTCATTATGCATTTTATTTTACTTATATTGGAACAAATGAAGCAAGCATGAAATTAATCTTTATTTGTAATATAGTATGATTTGAATAGAAATCTCTACATCTAAATGGATACAGAATAATATGAACAGTATCAAATTATGAGTTTTGAGTTCACCATGAAGTTACAAAATTATTTTCCTAATTTTTAAGGTTGAAGCTTCCTTGAAAAACTCTTTTTCAAAGCTAGAATCCACATGTAACTTAAAATTACATTTTCAATGGCGGCACAGTTGATGAAAGTGTATGTTTATTTTGCTTTAAAACTGATGAAATATTTGTCTGAGATAAAAATCAATCACCCCAAAATATTATCCTAAAACCTTTCTTCCTTTTCTACACGTCTCCTGTCAACATTCTCTCATTTTTGATATACATCAGTCTGAAAAAGAATAAAAGTTGTTTAAGATTGGCATGGATCAGCCCTGTCATCTCCAGTGCTGAGCATAGACCCGTGCCCCAGCCCACAATCTAGCATCCACGCATGTTGTGGCTGACCATTTATCAGCACAGGGGTCACCTTTGCCCACAAGCATTGATTATTCCCAACCTGGAGGTAGAGGGATAGCACCCATGTGGGGCACCACATTATTAAATTCCTCTCAGGCATCCGGCTACTGAAGAATAGGAAGTTTGAACAGTACAGTATAATTTTATTGCAGAATTCTTTTGTAATTAGTAGTATTATTATGATAATTCTTATTATGCCTACTATATTCCTACTTTTTTCTTTTATTAATATTTTTCTCACTCTATTTTCCTCATATATCTGTTTCCTTGGAGACTCTTTCTTCCTTTTCTCATGCTAACAACCTATTTCTTTTAATTCTGCTTTCACTGTAACTATGACATAGTACTTTGATAGACTTACTTCTTATCTCATTAACATTATATCCTACACCCCTCCTCATCCTCTTTGTCCACCATTAGAAATTGTGGTCCTTATTGCAAACCTATTGGTTATGCTGTAGATAATAATTTGAACTCAGCATCTCTGTTTATTAAAGCAACACAGTTAATATCTCAACAGGGACTATTTGGATTAAGGATGCATATAGTTTGTATTGTGTGCTGCTAATATTGATCTCTCACTTCAAGGTGAAGTATTGGAAATCTGCAGGGACAGTATAAGTCTTTAGGGGGAAATTGCAATACCTTGGATTTGCACTGCTAGAGGGGAAAATGCATGAACAACATGAGAAAACAAGGGAAGAAAGTGTCCCAAACAAACTTAGATGCTATATCAATAGAACCCAATGACAACATGGCAGAAAAAAATGTCAGAAAGGGAGTTCAGAATGTACAAAGATAAAATGATCGAAGAAGTGAACAAAGATGTAAGAGATCAAATGCAGGCAATGAATGATTGCACAAATAAACAGTTAAAAGAGCAATTGCAGGAAGCAAAAAATCAATTAAATAAAGTGATAGAGATTCTAAAAAAAAGCAAACAGAAATCCTTGAAATGAAGAAAGCAATAAGCCAAATTAAAAACTCAAGAGAAAGCATAATCAATAGGCTAGATCACTTGGAAGACAGAACCTCAGACAATGAAAACAAAATATTTAATCTTGAAAACAAAGTTGACCAAACAGAGAAGATTGTAAGGAACCACAAAC